>JAILWY010000025.1:8202500-8740000 GCA_022113835.1 Atopsyche davidsoni
TACCCCCATGCGAAATAGTCAAGAGGGCTAAGGTCGGGGCTTCTGGAAGGCCAGTTGATGTTACCTCTACGTGAAATGACCTTATTGGGGAATGATTCGTTAACAGCTTCAATAGATTGATTGAATGTATGGCAAGTGAAATCTTGTTGGAACCACGTAAAACCTTGAAACTCCTGCAACTCTAGGCCCAAAATTTTTCACAGCATATCGCAATAACGGTCACTATTCACATACACCCGATACTCTTTTTGGACACCCTGTACAAATATTTTTTCGGATTTTTACTACAACTACAACCTCCTCGCTCTCCCCATTCTGTAGCTTGGAAATGCTGTGTGTAAAGGATCGGTAATGGAGTAGTGGACTTGGAATTATTCTGGAGGGATGTACGTGGGGGGTCCTGATCAGGATTATCAGATCTAATCGTCAGAGTTTTGTAAGAAAAAGGATTATATAATAATGCTATTGGGCAGCAGCGATACGCAGACTTTTCTTTGTTATATAAAACTGCGGTGTAGAAGGACTCGGGACTCTCTACACTATTTTCCACTTAAAAAACCGTCAGCACTGGCTCAGGATGAGTATATGCTCAGTGAAATGGTTGCCAAGCTCCTCTGAGGAGAGGCACTTTTTGATTTTTATTGCGCAAGTGGGTGACATCCAATAGCCCGAGGACATGTGGTGATAATTGAAAACGCTTTATTTCTCCACCGGGATTAAAATCTGAGACCCCATTGTCGACAAGTAAACGTTCCAACCGCAAACTTTGAGGGAGTCTGTAGTTTATTTCGATAACTGATTTTGGTCGAATAAACTATTGAAATAATCAAGTTTTTGTTCTTCTATGTGTAACGTTATTTTAAGTGAATAATTACATTAAACAGATTTGAATATTAATATGAATATGTTTTTTTTTTCTTCATATATTAGAGGTAAACTCGCAGAGGGTACGCGGGAGTCCTCCGCAAACATGTATTGGTAATTGTGGGAATAAACATTGCAAGTAGCGTGTGAGCGAGTAAACCTCAAGCCCTCACCTGGAAACTCCGGGTTTTATCTAAACTGAAGAGGCTTTAATTAATTTTCAGTGAG
The DNA here is from genome assembly GCA_022113835.1 of Atopsyche davidsoni. NCBI lineage: Eukaryota > Metazoa > Arthropoda > Insecta > Trichoptera > Hydrobiosidae > Atopsyche > Atopsyche davidsoni. The sequence continues at coordinate 8,203,593 of JAILWY010000025.1, forward strand.
TTTGTTCACTTCCCGCGAAAACCAAGTAGCGTCGCTTTGATTTAAGCTCGTAAAATACGCCAAATATATATATATAAAATCATTGAGATGAGCATATAAAACACACGAGGTTTTTGTTAACCACATTTTTCATTTTGAAATTTCATCAAAAATCTTATCAAGATTAATTGGATTAATAATACATTACATTTTTGAGTAGTTGTTATGTATAATATTGGGTACTGTTTATAATATTTAAATATATATATATACCCATGAATGTTGTCATGCCTTTGATTATTTTTTTAAACATGTAAGCAATAATTTAACATTCATAATACTTGACAACAGACCGTGGCAAAGATTTACAAAGTATTTGTCAAATTCAATGTCATCAGGTAAACTGTTAAAATGACAAGTCTTATCGATCATTTGGCCATCATATGATCATCATATGGCCACAATATTGACGACAGTTTAAATAACAAGATGGGCAGTGAATGTAAGAAGGAGTATAGATTGGAGAGATTCGGCTCAGGCTCCCCTGCGAGGGAAGGGGAGCACCTGCGCCTCGGGACAAATGAACAAAGATTTGCAAATGACTAATGATAAATTTAATCTCCTCTTCACTTATATATTTTTTCGCTTGGGAAATCTAGAACCCGCCGCCACTGGACTTTCATACTTTGTGAATAGGATTTTATGTCTATGTAGTCGAACCCGTATTTTTTTAGTCGGTTGTTACGAAAATTAATAGCTTGTTTCATTTTGCCTTTTTTTATGTCTCTTGAATTTTTTTTTTCGTGTATATCATATTAAAACCGTATCAAAAGAGGTTTTTTGCAATCGGAGTGCTATTTTTTAATTTTTTTAATTGTTAAGTTATAAGCTAAATACGAAGCTTATAACCAAAAAGGGAAGGATTATGGTTGTTTGTAGCAAGTAGAGTTTTTTTTTATCAGACTCGCTATGTCTATTGAATTTGCTTTCTTGTTTATATTGTACAAAAAAATATATTAATGTGTAATGTGTCTTAAAAAAAAATATTTTGGAAATTCTAGGGTAACCTAACCTAACCTAAAACTTATATTTAAAAGTAAAAATATTAGTACAATATTTATCTCTCATTGGCTGTACACTTGCATATGTTCAGAAGTGAGTTTCATTTTTTCCTCGTCGTTTCATGTCAATCGTTGTATTCCATGTAGGCTTCCTCACGCAAAGACCATGCACGGGTCTATTTAAAGGGAATTTTTAATATAATGTGAATTTATATTCTGCCTCGATATTCAGAGAGGACTTTTATTTAATATAAATTCTGAAGAAATAAATGGGTCACGTCTACTCCCCGGGGTGCTCTTCAACCTTCAGGCCGGCAATAATTTCACTTGTGTGGAAGCGCCATTCCAGGTTAGCAAATTAAAAAGATTTCAGGGAAGGAACACAAGCAGAGATACAATCAAACAAACAAGGAGCGTCTCCTGCAAGGTGAACAGTGATCATTTGTAAAATATCCATCGGACCTTCAGTCAAGGCGATTCCAAATAAATAACAAACCTCTCAACGAGTATTTTTTTGGATATAAAAAATAATTGATATAATCGCTATATACTAAAAAAAACAAGAAATATGCGTGGCTAAGTAGTAAGGATCGTTTTTAGTTATGGGGGCTTTAGCTTACCAAAAAGAAGAAGAGCTCACAATATAAAATGTAAGAATCAATTGTGAATCAGTAATAAAAATAATAATTCATCTCAAGGTTCAAAAGCAGAAAGAGCTGATATATTATAAAGCAAATGCCGGATATATACCATGTCACATAAAGTGTATTTTCTGCTGTAAACTCAGATTATCTGATCTGTTGTGGCTTTTGCCTATAAAATAAACAAAAATAAAATACTCGGTTCATAACTCGTTTGCTCAGAAATATAGTGAGAACGTTTACACGTAAAAAAGCTACATCAGCCGAGAACGTGAAAAAATGTATTTTTTATGATTGCCACTTATACAGTATATCAGAAAATGTTTATTGAATTTATTTAAATTCATGAATTCATCCCTCGCAACAACCATTAGATTGCGATTTCAGGCTTCCTGATCTCAAAACCCTCACAAGCCCTCCCACGTAAGAGGCGCCTCAAAAGTCAGACTATCCTATGAAAAAAGGTTTATCTATAAACTACTTTATTATTGTGTTTTTTGTGTCATAATGCAATGACCATTCACGTCATAAGACGTAAATCATTATTAATCATCATTAGTAGGCAATAATTTGCGTTTGTGCTAAATCAATAGATTTCAAAAATAATACGTATCAAGATTCTAGGTACAAAGATTTCACACCTGCATAAAATTATTCAAATTCTTACTTATCTACAGTAGTTTAATTGGAAACAGTGCCAGGCTGCGGTAACCGAAATGTATGGGTACGAATCCCACCTTATTTTTTTCATGCCAATCTATGTGTGAATCGATAATTTAAAAATTCTGCTAAGCATATAAATATTTATTTAAAATAAAACTTAGACATTAAGCTTGAAATAATTATTCTCATTTAAAAGTATAAAAAATTTAAAAGCTACTCTTTAAGCTATTATGAGTACTATTAGCGATAACGCGACATTTGATAAGAATTCTGTGTAAACCAAATGTGCTCGGCGGATTGCGTGAAACTTCCAATTCCAGGCGCGAAGTTCAATTAATCTTCTACTGGATGAAAAAATATTCTATACCGTCCTATCAACAAGCATTCATGTTAAAAACAATGTTTGACTCAAAAAGAAAGAGTTCGGCTCATAAGACCTATGAAAAGTAAATGCTTTGTTGTCCAAATTCTTCTTAGTGGATTTGAGGACTGGATACTTAAGGCAGTTGCTTCTAGCCTTTTCAGTCCATTACCTGGCGAAATTGTGTCATTTAATTAATTTAATTGTCACTTTATTTTTCTATGTTGAAAGTTTATTTTTTTACAGAGAATTGAGAAAACTATAAATTATATTTATCTATTTTTTATTATTTAATTTACGTCCATTTTCAGGCTAAAATAAAATCTTGAAGGTGTTGAAAAAATTGGATAAAAAGAGGACTTTTCAAAACCAAAGTATGTTATAGATTATTATTTTTTATTTTTTTAAATAATATATCGCACAGGGTTTATGTTTAATCTTTAATTCCGATTGAAAAAAAGACTTTTAAATGTTTAGGACTCTTGGAAAAGGGACATGACGAATCTCCAAATCCCTACACTTTAATCGGAAAAACACATATTTATCATATTAATAGTAAATTTATAAGAAATAAAAATATATTCTGTTCGGAAAAAGGGATGTATCAAACTTTTTGCATTAAATTTTTTTTGATTAGTGCAGTCGATTTTTCGCAAAACGGACTAGAAAATGATCAAAAAACTCGATTATGTGACCGAGACCCTTAAGACAACAGTCATACGATACACTGAGGTATTTTATATAAGGTTTATGGAAAAATCTTAAATTACCACGTCACAAATGAGATAGTTTTACACAAAAGTCTAAAGTTCAGCCGAATTAATAAAGATAGCCAAGAATAGAAATATATCCACCAAACTTCTATAAGGTCCCTGAAGTAGAAAAAGTAAAATTCACATGCTTAACAATCTGGCGTCAATCAATCAATAAAATATGCTGTTTTAAACATTGCGGATAAACATAGATAATTGTTATATAACATAATATAATAGAGAATTATCTTATGTTATACAGTTCTGCTGAATAAATACCTCCCCAATTAATAAAGTTGCTTTAATAACCACCTACGAAATGTCTGCGAATACGGAAAGATAATAGTTACCATAATTGAGCATTGTTAAATCGGGGTCCTCCCGCCCGTTTCTACGAATCGATTCTGTGTGCGAGATAGATATTTAGATATTCCTGGAATCCTATTGCCACGAGCCGCTAATGGGCATTCAATAAGATGTATTAATTACCTGTGCGAGCAGACACAATGGAGAGACAGGGGAACCTTCGGGAAAACCTTTCAATAACTCGTTGATATAATTTTAGATTTCGTATTGTTTCTGCTAAAGTGTTAATATACACTGGAATAAGATGGCGAGACAATTCACGGACTCAGCTTACATGAAACAAAGAACAATCAATGAGAAAATATATATCATAATGAAAGTGATTCTAACCCTGCTGTTTTCATTTTATAATATTGTGTGTTGTATTTGTACGTATTTCTAAATTAAAACGAGAAAACTGCAGACATATGACTGACTTTTTATTTTGTTAATTTGTTGGCGAAACCGATTACCTATCACAAAAGTATTTTATTTAAAATATTGATAACAAAACTAATACTTACAAAAGATTGGAAAGTTTACGTAATATTTATAGTGTTGAATAATTATTTATATTTTACAATAAGCGCATTACTTGCTGTAATTCAAATATTATAAAAACGATTTCATTTGATTACTAATATGATAAGCACATTAGTTCATACATAGAAGATGATTTAAAGAAACTCTCGGAAATATATCATCGTGATTTGTGTGGGATTTGAACCCACATCCCCTGGTTTACATGACCGGTGTACTAACCCTTGTACTAACAAATACTCTCTCAGTACAAGAGTTAGTACACCGGTCATGTAAGCCAGGGGATGTGGGTTCAAATCCCACACAAATCACGATGATATTTTTCTGACAGTTTCTTTAAATCATCTTCTATGTATGTGTGCCTAATCATATTAGTAATAATATAATAAACCCGTAATGGGTAATAAATACGCAACTGATTGACGTCCAATCCAAAAAATAAGACATACGATTTCATTTGACGCGAAAAATTAAAAAATATATAAAAAAGTTATTTAAGGCATTTAAAGAGTTAATTTGATAATTGACGTTTTTATGCCTTTGGTATTAAATAACAAAGAAATATGTTGCTGGTCTCGTGCTCAATGACTCACTCGTACGTCACTGCCCTTGAAAACAATGAATCTGGAAAAATAAAAATACATTTCTTTATATAAATACACTAATGGCTCGAGGAACACCATTCCTCGACAAGATTTACGGAAAAAAATTTCAAATCACGAGCGCCGCCATCTTAATCCATAGATCTTTCAGTAAACAGCAAGTAAGCGTTGCTTTTTGCGTGCAAGCTGTGCGCGAGCACGCCACTGATTATCATACTATTCCCACATAATTAATCACTCCAGTGGCGTACTCCTGCCCGAGGGGCTCGGCTTCCTCCATTCCCAGTGGCGTCCGAATATCAACCAAATGTCTCATTTTTCAAGGGGTAGCCGAATTTTTCAGTTATACTTATAAAACGCTGACTCTTGCCTTGTTAGATTATTATATTAATCAAAACGAAAAAAATAATAAAAACACTCATTTTGGTTATTATTTGATTCATGGAGTGGTCACGCTTTGATAGACGACTACTATTTCACAATAAATCAATTTAAAATCCTTGAAGATGGCTCCAGTACCGGGATCGAAGCGCCAAAACGTTTATTAAATAAGCGTGAAATAAAATTATGAAGAGACACGATATTATATACTTTAAAGTATTAAAAATACATTTTTTTCTCTCTTGTTATCATTTTAAAAATTAATTTTAACTAATACAAATTAAAAACCTGTGAGGTTATATCTTATCGATTGGGATTTAAATAAAATGAACACTTGACCACTCAATCTTCATTATTATTGTAAATGATCTAATATTATCCTTTTCATTATTTCTTCCGCTACAAACCAAGCTAGGTATTTATTTTTTACTGATAGACTAAGTATATTTATTAAATATCAAATCTACATATTTTAAATAATTAACGATCTCCGAGTTCAAAAAATATATAAAATTGTCTCTGCGTTCCAAGAAATTAAAATCCTTTCTGTTTTAAGTTTTTGTGATTTATTAACATACAATAAACAAATTATGAAAAGTTGTTTCTATTTGATTCGTTTTTGGTTGCTGTCGATAAATTCCTTGTTTGGGATTAAACGAATTAAAATGACTGCCGCTCGTGAAGTTAAAAAATAAGACTGCCTCTGCGTACATGTTTGCGACAATTTCTCGCATCTTTCTGCGGGATTTTTTTTTATTATGAAGTGAACAAATCGCTACTTTCACTGACTCCCCGAGCCGCCACTGGGACGCATATTTCAGAGTCCAGGGGTGTAGTGGCTCGGAAATTGAAAACAGCCTTACATACAACCCTGGATTTCCCAGGCGAGGGCGCACTCATGATACAGAGGAAATCCCCGAATTTCTCCTTTTTTCGCAGTTGTATTTTTATGAGTTTAAACGAAACTGCTTTTGGCTTGAGTGATAAATTCGTACTTAACCATTACATCAGAAATCAACATAAAGCATTAAACCGATTTCAGTGAAACATTTGTATTCAACTTATTAATTAAACGATTTTTTCAGAGTTCTCCGAACACAATAACATTTGATGCAATGTACCAATTATTTTGTTCAAAAATAAATTATGTTGACATCACTTATAAGGTGCTTAAGAATAGGTTTATTTTTTAGCTTAAGTACTAGTCTACCGGTGTTATTTTATTTGCAATAGGTGTTCCAAGAAAATGCCAAGAAATATCGACTAAATTTACAAAATCCATTGCAATTTCGACAAGTGTAATATACAGTGTATATATTTTTTTTACAATTTAAAGTTAAACAATCCCCGAAGACAGCGGAATCTTCGCAGATCTTATCACTCGGTGAGGTTTCTTTGTGCCTTTTTTTAAGAAATAAAATATTGTTTGAAATTTTCATTTACTTCAACTACTTTGAAATTTCTTACGAGACATTTTGTTTAACTAGATATGAAAGTAAAATGATTGAATTTCAAGATGTTTTTCAGAGACGCGCCGGCCAACTGAAAATGCTAATGAATGAATGAATGAATCTGAAGTATTTCAACTAAAATTTGTACTTTTGAATTGTTTTAACAAAACAATTTCGGGTACGCAGCATTTATTGCATTTATTTAATTTCCACTGTGTGCAATTTGAGAAATACGAACCTATAATCAACTAAAACCGAAAAAAAATATTACAATATACGATGATGCATCGTATTTTTTCAGGTTTTTAAACGCAACATTAAATCAACTCTAAATTGCTAAGAATATAAAGATACATAGTTTCTTTATTTTCGTTCCTAATTTTAAGTAAAATAAATATAATTTATTATATATAAACCTAATCTGAATATAAATTACAATAACTTCCACCTTCATGATACATAAAATCAACTAACAAGTACTAAGAGTAAGGTTTTTTCCTATTTTGACCATATTTTTCGAAACAGTAAATATAGCATCCTACAGCTAATTTTCCCAGGGTAAAGGGGCATTAGAAGGAGGACAATTGCGTGGATGCAGAATTTATGCCAGTGGTTGGAAGTCGAAGGTTCATCCAAATTAGTGAGACTGACCCAGGATAGGAATATATTCGATAAAATGGTAACTAAGCTACTATGAGAAGAGGCACTACAAAAAATTAAGAATTTATCTTTTAAGGTTTATTTCCTCTTATAAAGCAAATGAAACCCAATAAAGAAAAGGTAATGGCGTTCGGAACTTCCAGAATCTGTCTATTTAAATAAGAATGACTCCCAACCTAACCTAACCCCATTTGAGTCGGCAATAAATATCAGTATTCTGTTTCTCGGGCGCGTCCCCCGAGTTATCGCGTGACAAAAGCAGAGAGACGTGAAAACTTCTGCAAAATTCGAATAGTATGACTTATAACTTGAAGAGCTGGCGGGGAGGGCCGCGAGTTCTGAGCCTGTGCGGAAACGGGAGCCGAAGATCCCGGGGGAGAGCGAAAATCTCTAAGTTTTTAAGTAATCAAATTAATTTATATTAAATCCCGAGTCATATTTCATTTAAGTTTGAGAACGAATAAAGGTTCTTGTTTGAAATGAAGCTTCAGGGGTATAATTATTTCCGGAGAAGGTTAAGAAATTAACGGTTCGAAAAAATTGTGTGGATATATCTGAAATATTTGATAATATAAATATCTAACTTTGAGACTCTCGGACCACTGAGGTCCAAAATCGTTAAAATTTCAAGACTTATTATTATATACTAGAAATGTAGCTCGTGACGTATAAAATGACGTATTCGATGAACGATGCAATAGTGTTTGAACATATGTTTGGCTGACAATTAGATGAATATTTGATTTCATTTTGTACACATATATTTTGAATAACCGGATATTAATTTCGAAAGCAAAGCCATTCTAGGAAATATCACATTTCGTGTCACAAACAACGAATCACTTCACTGTACTGTTCTTTATTAGATGCAGTCTTTATCACGTTCAATTGTGCTATTCTTTTTTAATTACGTTTGCTGTGCTTAGACGGTGTTATTTTTTTAGGAGGCATTTTAAGTTATTAATGATGTGATTAATAATTTCTAACGCAACTAAAAAATAAAATTGGTACTTGTGTCAAGCTGACATAAACTGTAAATTTCTTAAAAGCATCATATTTTGTTTTTTTGTAAAAATTCTAAATTTGAAATTCTCGCTGTGAACAACAGAATCATATAATTCGTACATAAAGCATATTTGATAGTTTTATTTAATTAGTTTGTGAATAAAAATATTATCCTATCGTCTTGAAATTCGGCACAAAACTGCGGAAAAACTTACTGAACTTACGTGCAAAAAATCAGCGTTGTATCTTTTAAGATATTCTATAGAGAACCAAAAAATGAAACATACACACACACACAAACAGTGGATATTATTATAGTAGATAATATAAATTAAAATAAGTTAAATCTGAATTTTTTGATACAACCCTGAAAAATATTTAAAGACACGTATGAAGAGAGCTGAACAATGGGAAACTGGGTTCTTATTTACAACGCCTGTCCTCCCAATCGATAATTCATATTATATATCATTTTATTTTTGAAGAGACGAAACGTTAAATCGCAAATTATATAAAAATTTATTTTTTTGTTAATATTGCATAAACCAAAGGGTACAGTTGTTATCTTAAGACCACCAAACTAGCAATGTCCCCTAAGAATTTAAGAGCGGTGCTTTTCCCCTTACTCCGTTTTACTTCACCATACATACATACTTCAAAATACATTTTTGTATTTTACTCGCAAAATACGCACAAATTTAATACAATTAATGTTTAAAAAGATAGAAGAAGACATGATGAGCTTAAATATATTTTTTAATAGATGTCAAGCCTTGTACAGCGTTAAATCAGGCAAAGACGATTTTTAAACACTGAGAATCGAATTGACGAATTGGTCTGCCAGAAATAAAGAACCATTTTACCTGGCGAAATCGTGTCAATTGATTTATTTAATTTTTACTTTATTATTCAATTGAGAAAGTTGGTTTTTTTACAGAGTATTGAAAAAACTATAAATTATATTTATCTATTTTTTATTATTTAATTTACGTCCATTTTCAGGCTAAACTAAAATTTGGATAAAATGACGACTTTTCCAAACCATAGTTTGTTAAAGATTTTTTTTTTTTAATTTTCAAACTAATTCCACCGAAAGGGTTTATAATTAATCTTTAAACTCCAATTAAAAAAAAGAGTCATAAATGTTTAGGATTCTTGGAACGATACATAATAAATCTCCAAATACCTACACATCAATCGGAAAAACACATATTAATCATATTAAAACTAAATTTATAAGAAATAAAAATATCTCAAATTTGGGAAAAGAAATGTATCTAACTTTTTGCATTTAAATTTTTTTTATTTTTTGCAAGAGGTACTTTTTTTATTTTTTGCAAAACTCGAATATGGAAGCTAAGCCCTTAAATCGAAAACCTAGCAATTCGTTTACAACCCTAAGCTGCTATTCGTCCCTCGTAAGTATTCGATTTTTCTAAAACTACCTGCGCCTAAGTAATCGCAGCCTTCGATCTGCCACCACAGGTTAGGTGAGGTCAGGTTAAGTTAGGTCATCCATCAGCACCGGGTCAAACTTGGCCTTCGTCTCCCCTGTCGATGGATGGGCCTGACTCGAGCCATATCTTATCGATCATTCAAAAGAGAACAAACCCGGCGTGACGGATGACTGATGATTTCCCCAACGAATCTCACCATAAAATATCAAATTCATCGCAGATCCCGTACAACCTCCCCTGACCTTCGCCTGCATGATCGAAAACAGTCAAACTTGCCGTTGAACTGTACAGCCCTGGACACCTAGTTTTTATAACACGCATTAAATGTTTTTATGACGCACTTGTTCGATTTAAATTTATCGCAGATTACATACAACTTCAACTGACCTTCGCCTTTGTGGTCGAATTCAATTCGAGCCTGCCGTTGAAGTATACAGCCCTGGGCACCGATTTAATTTGCTATGGGCAAAAATGCTTACTTATTGAATACTTTGACTATACAGAGCTACATGCAAATCGAAAAATACCTGCGGAGCACATTTCGTAGAGAAAAGTTGAGCATAATTTAAAATGTTAAATAATTTTTAAAATACATAAGAAATATATATATGGGTGGGAAAATATGCTTTCTGCAGTGCATTTCCTTGAGATCAATATATCGTCCGAAGTGTCTGGAGGGTGTAAAAAGAAAGATCTATGGCGGCAAGGGGCAAGTTTATGATGAAGGTTTTAAAGTAATCCAGAACTGTCGGTTTCGAAGGCCTGTGTCATCTTCAGACTGCCGAAATACCTTCTATGAGTGTAGTGACCATGCGACAAGAAAGCACTCAACAGTTAATTAAAAAAAAAATCCATTAAAAATCAAACTATTGTTTTTATCGTACTTATAGTCGAGGTCAGTCGCGTACTAAGAGTGCGTAAAAACACTATTGCAAGCAGAATTATAAGCTTTGCCTAGCAATCTGGTGTAACCCTTGAAGGGCAAAAGTGCTCACAATCAAAAATATCGAAACGTATTTAACTATGTACATTTGTTGTTTAAATTTAAAGCATTGCAAATTAATCCTACCCATCGTGGATAATATAATTCAATGGGAGGAAACAGTTAAATGAATATTATAATACAATCCTTTTCAGTGTAGGAATTGTAAACATATTAAAAATTCAAATCGAACTTTTTTTTTTTAGTAAGCTAACAAAACGGTTCGCTTTGAGGCTGTGCTTGAATATAAAAAAGCCTCCCGCCGCTGGAAGCCCAATGTCTTGCATTTTAGATTACTGAAAAACCCTTTCAGTGATTTTTCATGAAAATGCTCTGTTTTACTTGCTCGTTAAACAGACCCGATTAATTAAATTTTATGTTAAAAGAGGGCTGAATAGTGCCTTTCGAAAAAAAAAATACAGAATTAAGTATTTTTTATTCATTTCTAGCTGATTTTACTTCGCTTAGAATATATTTATTATATTGATTGAAGGAGTACTTTATATCTTGATACAAGTCAAAGTAAACAGGCAAATATGAAATACCAAATGGCTAAGAATTTAGCACCATGCATAAAAGTGAGGCTTCGTTAAAAATGTTCGTAATCTCAAAGTCATTTGGCTATTAAATAAATCTATCGTTGATGAGACAAAACTGTTTAAGTAACAATTATTTTTTGTTGGGAAACTGAGAGCTATTTTGTAAGGCAACAAAGTTTTTATAATAAATATAAATAGCCATTGCAGCATTATTTTAATCTCGTAGCTTTGTCGACATTCATTTAAACATTTTATTGCTCAAATAAAAATAAAAATGTGTTTTATATTGACTACCGATAATTTTTACTAACACGAATTTAGAATCTCTAAAAAAATTATAAATAAACTGATTCTTTAAAAAACTTGAGAATACACCAATTTTCCAAAAAAAAGTACAGTAGTAAAATTTGTTTTGAAAATATCGATAGTTTAATTTGAAATGTCTCTAAGGCGGAAACCGTTTGGTCACCCTAGTCGTAGATGGTGTGACAACTCTTTTCTTTGCCAGTAACTCTTGGGTATGAGATCTTTTAAAAACTTTTATAAAAAAAGAAAATAAATTGGCTACGAACGCCACATCACATCAAGTCAAAAACTATATTTATGTTATCAAAGAAAATTTGCTTTAAATGCTCATTATTATATTACTAAACTGTATGGAATATTTCAAATTATCTTTTCACTTAGTCGCCAGTCGGCAACAGAGTAGCGGCCAGGGCACACGTGTTTTTTTTTAATTATCCACCTTCGAGAAACATGTAAATATTTTATATTTGATGAAATAGTTATAGGTTGATTATTCCACATATGCAGTAGAGTTTTGATATGTTTCTAAAGTTGGGATTGTTTGGTCACCCCAAGCATGGATGGTGTGACAACTCACATTTAATGCGTGTTCTTTCTCTGCCAGTAACTCCTGGGAATGAGATCTTTTAAAAAAAACTTACGTATAAAAAGAGGAAATAAATTGGCCATGAGCGTCGCGGCTCTTCTCCAGCAAGCACAGTGGGGCAGATCAAATTCCAAATCCTATTAATTTATAGTTTTGTCTGTACTAATATATTACAACATAGATATTAATTATTCTTTGGTTTATGAAAATTCTGGCCGGTAAAATAAACCTAAACCAAAACGCAGCAAAACACCCGTAGAATTCCAAGATCATCAAATAAAAGCAACTGCCTGAACTTGCAAATATTATTTAATAAATTTTTACTTTTTAATATGCTAGATGTTTTAAAAAAACAAATAAATATTTAGGTGTTAAAATTATATGTTAATGTCCTGGCAAACTGGCTTTTCAATTCACTGTGCGACGTCTGCGCATCACTTCGTAAAAAAGGACATTTAATAGTTTTCTCTAAAAGCTTTCTATCTATGCCAGCGATTTCATAAGTGATCATTCGCAATATCTATAATATTTTGAGTTGATTTGGTTTCTTGGGTGTTGAGCTGCTTAGGTTTTTCACTCCTCCGACTTTTCGGTTCCTGTAGTGGAATTAGTTGGGATAAGTATATATATAAAAGGAATCTCTAAAGGCGGTCCCAGAAGCATCATGAAACCAAATCATCACGTAAAAACTACTGCCAAAGCCTGCGAACAAGTCTATGATATTTTGAAACAAACTCTTAAATCTATCAAATATATTTCTCCTTGCTAAAAACAAACTCCTTATGTTTGTGTGCGAGTCTGGATCGTATCCAAAAGTAAGTGATCGGACTTTGCTGGCTAAAAAGAGACAATATCTCTCGCATAGGGGTGCGGGAATTTATACGAGGGGTGCCAGGTGGTCTTCTGAGAAAAAAAAATAAGTTCAAGTTATCAAGATCAATAGAATTATTGCATTAATTGGTCAGAGAAGCTTTCAAGAAATCCGCTTTATATAGAGCGGATTTCTGTAATATGTCAGCAATTTATCGTAAATATTCACGTTTAAAAATACGATCACTTTTAATGCTGGAATTTTTACTGCCTCTTGCAAACCGTATTATAAATAATAAGTTTTAAAAAGTTGGCAGATAAGGCTAACGCGCAAGCGGCATAACGCTGCACTGCAGTTCGAACTTTCCGCCGCGGAAAAACTGCGGCAGCGTTAATAAACTCGGCGGGGGGTGAGATCCGAGAACCCCCCCCTTAACTGCACTGCTAAATAAATAAATTCACAAAGCCCTAGGCTTAAACACGCCGTGCATAACAACCAAGAAATGGACCTCCCTGTCGACGACGGCGTTGAGGTCAGTCGCGTACTAACTCGTATGTTGGAGGAGCCTGAAAAGCATCTCCTTAACTGCATTGTTAAATATATGAATTCTCGGAGCGCAATTTTCAGGTCGGCGTGGGGAGGACGCCCCAAGGAGGCTTCTGGGGTGGGAAATAGCATATTAGGAGGCGGCGGCTGTTGCGCGCCTGGCGGAGTCCGGGAAATGACGTGTGAAAAATACCCTCTTTAGTTTTATTGCCGAGAGGGAAAATCATTTATTTCCACTTTGATGAAATTTACTTGTTCGCGCCATCCTCTTCCTAAACCCGCTTTGAAAGTATCTAAAGATTTAAAGTTAATACTCCTTGGTATTAATATACGCAGTAGTGGAGAGAGTTAAAAGATTTGGGTATTTGAGCAGCTGGTTGAATGAGAACTGGGATCCTGGCCAGGAAATTAAAGTGATGTTTAATAATTACTATGCTCAAGAGATAAAGTCTTGAAATCTCGCTGGAGATTCACCAAGTGTTATGTCGTCTCAGTTCGAACCTTGGACACTCAAGACAGCTACTATGCGAAGAATCGAGGCGGCAGAAATGTGGCTGTATAGGGGAATCTTTAAAACACCATGGGTTGACTGCGTCACAAATGAAAGAGTCTAAGGAAAAAAGAAAAAAAACCAAGAAAAAAGCGGTTTACGTGGATGAGACTGCCCCAGGATAGAGATGTGTTGGAGGAAATTGTCACCAACCTCCTATAAGGAGAGGCATCAGAAGAAGAAAAAGTATTAATATTAATAGCAATCTGTATTCCTAAAAGTTTTCGTGTATTTATTTGTCATTTTACCTTAAAACATATTATTAACTCGCTATTCTTATTGAAGAAATTTTGGGCTCGAGACTTATATCATATATACTCGTATATATACAAAAACAATGTAACAGTTTTGGAACCACTGCGACAGCCGTACGGCAGACGGCTCGCGGAAAAACCGAGATATTGCATCAAGAAAGAAAATAAAAAAGCACTTTTCAAAGTTTTGTTTCGCAAGACCTTCATCCCCGAGCAATATGTCGGCCTCGCCATTATTAAACATTATGCAGGGTCGTGTCGACAGCGCGGCTAAGGATTATTGGACCCGTCGCAAAAAACATGTTCACAGTCAAACTTATCTCGGTAAACTATACTTATCAAGTGCCTCTCCTCAGAGGAGGTTGGCGACCATCTCACTGAGCATATACTCATGCTGAGCCAGTGTTCATGGGAATAATGGGTCCCCGAGTCCTTCTACACCGCAGTTTTATATTGAAAGTAAAAGTCTGCGTATTGCTGCTGCCCAATACCATTATTATATAATCCTTTCCTTGCAAAGCTCTGGTGTTTAGTTCTGATACTTTTTCCTTCCACCTCGACAAGGTACTTCCAGAGTACACTCTTCTACAATCACTCCATTACCGATCCTTTACACAGGCTCAGGGTACAGAATGGCAGCCATGCACAAGCATCAGAATGGGGAGATCATGTTGAATATTTTAGCAACCACCTTGTAATCTATTTACATATAAAAAGACGAGAAAAAAACGAGAATCATCAGCAATATTTTTTTATATACGCAGGGGAGATTTTAACCGGCTTTTGCGACCTTTCGTTCTATCCAATTGAACTACTTTGTTTCTGTAATATAACAAGTATTCTAAGCACTGGTGCCTATGTTTTTATATATTTATAAATATATTCGTGACTCACAACATACGAAAGCACTTCCTAGTCTTGTTTAAACATTTATATATTGTTTAAGTCTATATCAATTTTACATTTTACCCATACAATTTTAAACAATTCACACATATTTTTTTTACATATTTAAAACTCAATTCAATAATATATATTTGTGTTATTCCCTAGTACCGACACCGAAACGTTGAAGGACACCAATAAAATAGAATATCTGATATTGACCTCTTCAAACACCAATTAACTTTCGTCTGTACCCATAAAACATATTTTATATATTTTATTACGAAATTCGGTTTTATTGAATGCTCAATATTCCCCAGTTCGGTTAAAAAAATAAATAAGATTATCCATGGCGGCAGTATTTTGATATCGCTATAAGAGCATAAAACTATTCGGGAAGCAAGTGGGCGTTATCAAAGACAAGCCTCGAGCAAGAAGACAAGATAATAATGTTCTTATCAAAGCCTCAGTCGGCCGAGTTTCACGAATCGAATATACCGGGGGTGTCAAATTATGAAACAAGAAAGGGATGATAAATGGCAAAGTGCCGAAAAACTCGGGTCTCTGGGGTCCAGCCCTTGCGCATCCACCCAAGAAGCTTCTGCCAGCCCCGCGTGTGTAAAGAACTCCAATCTAAGCATATTATGTGCTTTACCTAATACTATCTACATGGTTTTTGCCGATAAGCATATATACAGGGTGATTTAGCCGTTATACCTATACATACTGAGTGCTCTAAGAATTATCAGGTTTTTCGGTATTCTTTAATGCGAGTGATTAATACATATATTTTTGACGTCTAGAAAGCTTAGAAAAAATAATAATAACACAAGCTGCCTACACGCTTTGCAATTAGCCAAAAACGTATTTTTTTATTTTTGAGTAATTTTTTTTTGGTTAAAGTCTCATGAGCTCATTTTAAACAATATTTTATTAGACTTTTGTGATAGGATGTACTTAATTACATATTATTTTTAAACTAAATACTATAATATATACATATAATGATAAAAGTAACATTGTACTGTTTGGTCGAAACTAGTAATGCAAAAAAATTTATAAACTCAAAATGAAGACAATATACAAAGGTACTTTTATCATTATAATAATGGATCTTCACCAATCAAATGCCTTGTCTCTCAATAAGAATAAATACTATAATATTACTGATATTTCTTTTAGACTGTACCATGATTTTTCTAGTCACCTCGTTAACAAAAGTACTATTGAATGGTATAAAACGACCGAAATAATCAATATTTTTAGCAAAAGGTATAAAAATACATTTTCTTTGAAAGCCTAATATTTTTTTATTTATTCATATCTCTAACAACAAAAAAAAGCATTTTACATGAAACGAAATATCTCGATACTTTGTAAAAGACTGTAATGTCTGCACAAAGCGTCCATTTAACATAATATCCTTGTGTAGATTTACCTGTGTAAAAAGGAGGAAAATACCTTTTTAGATGGAGTTCTTGAAGATATTCGTTCACTTTTGTATTTTCAGTTATCGTATATAAAGCTTCATTGCCTCACTCACATTTACAGTAAACCCCTACTGTATTTTTATTTATATATATTTTTTAAAATCCTTGCAAAGACATGCACACGGCAATAAAATTTAAAAATATGTGGTTTACTTGAAACTTTACTAAAATATCATTTATTAGGTTTTAACTAATGACCAATTGATTAATAAATTATTTAGATTGAACAATATACATAGCAATTATCAAATACATATATATGTATTAATAAATTAATTAACAGTATTATAACAAGCCTCCGACATTTGTCTGAATTTTATTTAATAAAAACGTATCTGGGATCTCATGACACGACAAGTAAACCACTCCGCTTGTTTCTTAATTATACTTACTTGTTCTTGTAAACAAGAAGAATCAATCGATTAAACGAATTTACATGAATTGCTATACTTTACCAGGCATGGGGTTGGTTTTTTCAGACTCGGAGGCAACATCCCTTCCCCCTAATGGCAGCTAAAGCACAAGATGATAATCTTAATTACCTGTTTATTGATTTTGCCATTAATGTTTAAGTGTTAAGTTTCTTGTTAAGGCTGTCATCTTCGGTAAGTATAAAAGTCACCGAGCCGCTTTAAAACTACGACGTGGCAAGAAATTTATATTCAATAAAATTTATAAAGCATAAATTCACTGAATAAAATTCATCAAGTATAAAATTTAAGTAGACTACAATTAAAAAAAATTATACACTAAAATGATAATGTAGAGCAAAATTTATTCATACGATATGAATACAATTCGTTTCG
Organism: Atopsyche davidsoni; assembly: GCA_022113835.1. Lineage (NCBI taxonomy): Eukaryota > Metazoa > Arthropoda > Insecta > Trichoptera > Hydrobiosidae > Atopsyche > Atopsyche davidsoni. Next base: position 8,221,246 of record JAILWY010000025.1, read on the forward strand.
TATGGAATTCATAAAGTATATTTATGTGAAACAAAACTCGTATAAAATTAAAATTTCTAATAAATTTCACATCAAAAAAAATAACAATAAAAATAAGTACTTTACTTTATTGAGAACTTAATTATTCAGTAAAACGTTTAAAATCATTCTGTAGATATAAAAAAAAACTCAATCCGTATTTATTATTTCATATTTTTTCAGTAAACATAACTGCCATTTATTATTTTTCTAATAAAGTTATATTCGAGCTGATCTGTTAAAATACGCGACATTTTTCAAGAGAAAAACTTTTATCCGTTCCAACAATTTTCCAACAAAAAAAATAAAACCACAAGATAAAAAAGTTTTTTGTCAATTTTACAAAATTATTAAATTAAAGACACCCCTGCTACGTTACAAATTTCGTCATTATAGAAAATTTTGAAACGATGAGAAAAATCGTAAAAAATGAATTATTTTATATGAACATTGTCGACAAGTAAAAACAGCTTTTATACATAGTATAATTATCAAATATTTTGAAAGGCCACATTTTTTCAGGACACAGGTAGAGGGTGTGCCTCAAAATATTATACGTATATCGAGGATTTTTTTTTCGTAGTTGCGTGTTTATTCTTTTTATCTAACAATATTAATGTTTATAAATGAGTTATTGATTTCGAAACAATGGGATATTAACTGCCGATGTATGCAAGCGAAGGCATATGAAGGCATGGGGGAACTAATTATTATAAAACATGGGGTGTCATGGTGGATGTTGTCATACAACAATTACATTTTATTTTATCAGTACTCAAATCGAAACATTGTTATGTACTACAATAAAGCACATACAAATTACATTTTAATTACAAAAAAAAAAACAATTCAACCTCGTTGAAAATTTTAGTAAATTATTTTTTTTTTAAATCAACGATTCACTCGTGAAACGACAAGAATTTGAACCGTTATACGCAAGTGTGTAAATAAATACATTTTGAATATAATTGATATTATAGGTTTTGAAACACCGTGTATTTTTGGACTGTTGATATTATCAAGTCTACGAAGTTGTGCTTATTTTGAATCAGTGCTTATTATGTCGGCTTGTTAATTCGACCCTAATTAGCAGTCCAACGCAACCAAAATACGATAAAAAAAATTAACACTGATATACCAAAATATATATTTTCACGCTTTTTTTAATTAATCTTACTTTCCGCTAAAGTAAAAGTGCGTGTCATATTTTCAACAAAAAAAAAATACGAGTTTTTCTTTGTGGTATTAAAAAAAAAGGATTATTCATATCCGATTTCTAAAAAAGTATTCTGTCACCCTTGAAGGAAGGAAAGCGAGACTATATTTTATTTTTTATATAAAAGAAATACATAGAATTGTCGAGTAATTATTTTACTCAATATTTTTAGGACAAAATGTTTAAAATATCTAAATATGTAATACTACAAAAATTTAAGAACTAGACGTAAGTATTTTTTTTTTTGTATGGATACTACGTATTACAAAAAAATAATGATACATACCAATTATGCCCGAAAAATATTGAATTAATTTTTTTTTTTTATTGTTTGTTAAAGTTTTGAAGTTTAAGCTTGCGAGCAAAGTATTACTTGGTTTTCGCGGAATTTTCGCGTTCTGCGGAGACTGCCGAGGTGTGGCGACTTTCCGCGGCGAGGCCTCGCCAAGCACTGAGGGGCGGACTCCGGACTCGGGACTCGGGCCAGGGCCTCGGCCTTATCGCTCGGGGGTCCTCGGGGCTCTTCGGGGCACTTCGGGGGACTTCGGGACACCTCGGCGGGCCAAGGGATCCACCGAACGCGTCTACAGTTCTACAATAGGGGCTCGCAAACACGGCCCCGACGAAGGCTCGGTTATTATGTAAATTAACTGGACGCTTTAAAATATATTTAATTAACTTTATTTTACGGTTAGTAATGTATAACGAATTGGATAATTCAAATTAAAAAAAACTGTGCATACTTTTTATATAAATATTCGCATACAAACACTACCTAAGTCTCGAGTTAATATGAAATTATTTCACAACCCTCACGGATCGTGAAAAGGTGTAAATGATTTAAATAGTTAACAAATACATAAATTATTATTATTTATATATATATATATATATATATATATATATATATATATATATATATATATATATATATATATATATATATATATATATATATATATATATATATATATATTACCTGTTTGACTTAGCTGTCAACTGTTTGAGTTCAATTAACAGTCTGCACTTTCATAGATGGATATCGATTTTAAGATTAGCTTCTACCCCTATTCTAATAAAATGTCAAAACTACATTAAAGCAGCTCAGTCAAAGTAAACCCACGCTATATACAATAATTACAAATGTAAATACCTTATTATCGTTAATTATATAGAAAGTTATTTACACTGTTAAAGTTTGTATCGATCCAACTGTATCAGCAAAATAGCAATTATTCATAACCAGCGACGCAGCTATCCCGACTTGCTGTTAACTTATCAATAACAGGGAGTCAATATATTTTTTTAATATTTACTCCGCGAGCGGTAGACATCCAAACGTATGGAGACAAATAACCTAAAAAAAGAAGCTGAGAAGATATATTAAAAAATAAATTAATATTTCAACTCAATCTCTTCGCGCATCATTTTAAAACGTTCAGTAACTCTCCTTTATCATAAATATTAAATAATATTAAGTTGAGTCTGGTTTTGGTGATTTTGATAAAACTCGAATAAATTGCTTAGTAAATAGACTCTTGTATTTTATTGTTTATGTGAGTTCATCTTTCTTGGTGCTTAATGTGAAATAATTTTTATTTTAACGACTCGTGTTGGGAATGACTGACTGATGCGATTCTGTTTGTATTTGAATAAGAGAAATTATTTAGTAAGTACGAAGTTTTATTGAATTATTCGAGTGTAAATAAATGCGGGATGAGGTGACTGCGTGTCCTTGCACACTGACCAGCCACTGCTTAGCGAAACATGGCTAATCATTACGCCATTCAAATTCAAAATGTATACGTATAGCGTTAAATAGCTCGAAAATAATCTACTTGGTATATGAACCGCAGTTTATCTTCTGCCTTATACAGTGTGTCCAAAGAGAGTATCGGGTATTTGTTAGTTCAGTAAAACAAAAACTACAGGTAAACAAGTATTTTTTTTAATTGTTGATTATAAGAATACAAATGGGAAAATTATTTCGAAAAGATGATGTTATCCAAATGATGAATGGTGACGCTGCTGGCACTCTTCTAATCTGGAACGAAGATTGCTGATAACACGCTGACACATAACCCTCAATATTGCTGCCATTTCTGACCTGATGTTTTGTTTCAATTCCGTTAGGTTCGTCGGATTATTCTCATAAACCCTACTTTTAAGGTATCCCCATACGAAATAGTCAAGAATGCTAAGGTCGGGGCTTCTGGGAGGTCAGTTGATGTTACCTCTACGTGAAATGACCTTATTGGGGAATAATTCGTTAACAGCTTCAATTGATTGATTGGATGTATGGCAAGTGTCTTGTTGGAACCACGTTCTTGAGTTGAAACCTTGAAACTCCTGCAACTCTGGACCCAAAATTTTTCGCAGCATATCGCAATAACGGTCACTATTCACACTCACCCGATACTCTTTTTGGACACCCTGTATAATAGCAAAAATTATTCCAGATCGGTTATAACAAGATCGGTGGCGTGCGCTAACAAAAAAAAAATACTGAATTTTTTTTTTAAATTACTTTTCACGATATTTATTATATAATGAGTAATTTGCGTGTTTAATAACGCTAACTGATATTCAGTCAACAAAACTGCTTGCCTTTATTCTGAACTCAACGCACGCCACATCTGAGTACACAATATTGAATAATTAGTAGCTAAAATGTAAAAAAAATATTTAATGACGTGTAAAAAATATTATTATATTATATCGATTTTCGATACACAAACATGGCCACGTGTTACGAAATGACTTGTATAAATGTATGTAAATTTATTTTTACCCCCATTTCGACCGACATTACCAATTTAAATAAGGTGAAATGCGTTTGGATTCTTATGTGGGCGGTATTGAGCACAAACTATACAGGGTGGCCCAACTGTGGTCAGATATTTGAGAGAAAAAAATTTCTAGCTTGGGTATTTCTGGCGCAAAAGGTAAAAAATAAAACGAAACGGTTATTCAAAAATTCTTTTAATTAAAAAAGAAAATACATTGTTATAATAATTGAAATCGTCTGAATATAAATAAATGTACATTACACACGCAGGTAGTTTTCTTTTTGCTATTTTGAATAACACAGTGGATAAAAGTACCTGCGATCATCGTCATCATCAACTATGCTATAAGTATTGTCGCAATTACTTCAGAAATATGCCAATCATATAAATGTACATGCAAGTTAATTCTAGCCTTTCCTACGTACAAGCCGTCTCGAAACTCGTGGTCTCGTTGGAACTGGGTACAACTTATAAATAATATATTTTTATTTTAGTCTCATTTTAACAAAAAATATGAAATACTACATGGGTAGGAAAAAATGACAATTTTTTAATATTAAGAGCATTCGCCTTTCATAGACTTCGTCAGACTGAAAGGCGAGAGCGCTCACTTTTCAAAATAGACGTGACGGCTATTCATATATGTAGTGTTAAAAATTAAACCAGTCTGTTGTGAAAGCATTTTTTTTTAAAATTCTATTTTAAAATGATAGTTTTGAAACAACGTGTATAAACACCAGTGCTCGCTTGTTGACTGTTTTCATTATTATTATTATTATAACGTATTTTTGTACTTTTCACGAGGACACTAAATAAACTATGATAATATTTAATTTATAGAAAAAATCACAACAGGTTAGTAAAAATTTCTTTCGCCCTAGAGGCATCGTCGAACATTAGTACGAAAGAGCTCTTGGTGATTGCGACATATTCTCTAAAAGAATTGTGTTTCATTTATACATATATATATTTTTTTGATATCAAAAAAGGCTTTTATTTTGTTAAAATACAGATAACTAAACATACAAATCAAGCACGGTAAATTTAATAGCATGCAGTGAAACTTTCTTACTAAACCGACTGTCTTACCAACAAATGCGCAGTTTAGTTGCACTGGATTAACACAGTTATAAGCTACATCTATAAGTAAGACAGATTATTTTTAATCAACAGTACAAAACCTCAACAGGTGCTACATTTTATTTGATATAAAAAAAAATGAATAAAAATATGCATAAGTCACATTGTTTTAAATATTTTTTTAAAAAAACATTTTGACGGTTGTAGTTTTATTTACAAAGATTCTGCAGCAAATATATATACAGTAATTATAAATTTACTGTTTTTTATCTAACAAAAGATTTTTGTACCCAAAAAAATATATATATATTTAGTCTCAGTTTGAACAATTATATTTATAGCTTTTATTTTTTTAAATACATTTTTACAAAACTAATTTAATATTTTTAGCATAATTAACTATTGATGTCGTAGTATTTTTAAAGCTTAATATTTTTCTAAAATTTTTAAAGAAATTATAAAAACACTACATTAAAAAAATTTGTAAACGATTGATATTTTGGTTTTTTAAAAAATAATTCTTAACTAAAGATACTTTTTTTCAAATATAAAACTCTTTTCATTGTTTTAAGATAAAATTAAATACAATAAAATTTTAACTCATTTCCAAATTATTTTTCTTGTATTATTATACGAAAAAAGACAAGACAAGAAGCAATACAAATAATGTAGCAACACTTTGTCTATGGTAGTAAGTCAATAATGCTGCTCTCTGATAGGTCAAAAAAAATCACACACAAGAATGAGATTTATCAGATCAGAGGGATAAGATTACCATTTTGGGTGTTGTGTCGCGTCTAAGATTCGTTGGTCTTCCGATGTTGTGACAAAGCTAAAATAAGAATGGGAGCAAACTTTTTTCTTGAAAATGGCTCCAGTATGAGAATCGAAATGTAGAAGGCTAACAAACCCTTGATGCTGCTTCACGTGCTTGGAATGGTAGAATCAAAAAAGGATATTGTAGATTTATACTGTAGCCGATTTATAAATTTAAAAATTCTCTTTCAAATTTGAAAAAGTCGTAATTCAAATATAAATAAAACCTTACAATATTAAACAAAAGTAATGATTATAATAAAAACTGAAACCTCCCCTCGATAACTAACATTAAACAAAAAAATAGGTAAAAAATATTCCATCCATTTTAATTGTCTTGTGGTAATTCAGCAACTGTTCTATACAAAATAAACAATATACACATATGCAGTTTTTCTGATAACAAACAATGCCTTCAGCGTATCGATTACATCTTAACTATCATTAATCAGTTATACAATTCATTAAACTTGCCCTCTATTAAAGATAAACTCTATTGGAAAGAATATTAGTAATACGCTCCACAAGAGATACACTTAATTAGAGATGCACTCTATTAGAGTTATGCTCAAAACACTCCATTAGAGATAGTCTTTAAGAGATAGAGAAAATTACACTTCCATTCATGCTATACAGCGCCCGGAGTTCTTAAAAATATTAAGTAAAATAATTAATTATTTTCAGATATGTTGCTTAACATAATTTTTATTGAATTCTAAACAATATTTTGTCATAAATAATAATATATACAGATGAAGCGAAGATAATTTTTTTCAAAATAAGACGGTTGTTTTAAAAAAGATTTATTTTAGTCTTGAAAAGATTAATTAATCATACAACATTCGAAAGCTGAATATTATCAAATTTGACATAATAATTAAGAATTCAAGGCGCAATATAAAATCTAGTGTAATATTGAATTCATCGGCACTTGTGGAAAAATAACTTTACTGATTGGGACTTCGTCTAGAGGTGAAAAGAAAGGTCCTTAAAATAGTTACAGTGTAACTAACTTTAAAAACTTATTAATGTATATATAAAGGTACATATCTGATTGGGATTTGTCAGTTACTGACATTAGTTAACGTTTGTGCATTTGTAAGCCAGTTTCACTGCATATCAAGAGTTAGGAAGGCAAAATCTCTTCGTCTTTCTCTTGTCTCATTTCATCGGAATTCATTGTCTCTTCGTCCTCTTCCTCGTCATTGTACTGGATCTGTATCTCTTTAGGACTCTCTTCGTCCTCTTCCGACTCGACCTGCATTAGGATCTGGTTCTCCATGTCCTGACTGTTGTCTTCCTGGTCTTCCTGCCTCTCGTGCTCTTCTTGCTCTTCTTGCTCTTCTTGCTCTTCTTGCTCCTCTTGTTCCTCTTGTTCCTCCCCCAGGACCTTATCATGTTCCATGGAGCCGTCTTCTTGGATATGCATGGACTCCTCATCCAGTTGTCCCTCTTGAGCTAACCCCAAGAGCTGTTCCGTGCACACAGTTGTCAGCTCTGATATGTTGATGTGCTGCATCTGCAAAAACAGAAAAATTATTTGAAATAATTCATATGCTTTCTGTAAATAGATAATTTATTGGACCTTAGACAATTTTTATAGTTTATATACAAGTCAACTGTCGTCCGGTCAACATACATAATTAATAATGGAATAAAATGTGGGTTTATTACATTTGTTACCTTTTTGGCCTCTTGGACCAACTGCTGCTGCAGATAGACGTCCTTGTGGTGCACTTTGTTGTGGTACTTGAGGTGGTGCGCTTTGGTAAATCTCTTGTTGCACGGAACACATCTGAAAAGAATATTATTATAGATCAATCAGTTTGTTGCATCCTTCTACAAATACAACCATATTTTCTCCAGACTAGAAAATTAGATTGTTTTTTTACTGTATAAATGATCTAGAGGTCCTAACTTGAATTATCTGAGTGAGAAGTCACTTAACCATCGTAATCTGTAAGACTATGAGTGAAATATAAACTGGTGAGCACAATTGTATCATATTGTTTGAAAAAAATCACACAGCTTAATTACACAGTCAGCCCTCAATCACTCTTTGTAAGAAGGTGAGAATCACAATGAGGTAATGTTTGATACTTACGAATATTTCTTTTCCCCCGTGTGTGTCAGCATATGATTTGAAAGGACGTAAGAATAAGTGAAATTCTTTCCACACAGTGTGCACTGATAGGGTCGCTCTCCTAAATGTAACCTGAAAAGTGAAAATTAAATGTATTAGTAAACAATTCACTATAAAGGCGAATTTTTAGCTGATATAATTTGGCTCAGGCCTGTTTCAGTTTGATTAAAGGCGGCTTGTATTGATGTTGCATGAGTTGATACAAATTGTTATAAAGTAGAATTTGAGCGTTTAAATATCCATAGTAAGCATTTATTAACCTTTCGTGTTTCTGCCGACTCCCGAAGTCTCCGAAGTACCTGTCACATATCCGGCACTTGTACGGCTTCATGCCTGTGTGGCGCATCATGTGGCGTCTCAGCTCCATATTCAACACGCACGAGTAACCGCAAACACTGAAACCAAAAAATACAATGTAAATGTTTATACAATTTATTGAAGGTCAAGTCGAGGAGCCGTGGGGCCAGTGCATGTTTTTTTTTCGTCCCAACCCTAAAAGGTTCCTACTCAAAGCTGCTTTCTTTCAATTCATTTAACAGCAGTGATCTTCCGTTACGGCATCCAGTAAACAATTTAGTTCCCGGTGTTTTCACACTCCAATACCCATCAGGGTGTCGTCTTCACAAAGTGACAGCACTTTCCCTCAAAAACATAATGAATGTATACCTGCAAACAAACGGCTTGATCCCAAGATGTCTCCTGATGTGGGCTTGCAGGGAAGCGTTTGACCGGAATGACGACCCGCATTGGTCACATGTGTGGCTAAAATCAAAATAGATTGACCATTACTGCCTTATTCAAAGTCAGTTTCTAAGAAGGCTTACATGAACCATGGATTTAAATGTATAGTCAAACAAATGAGTTTGACTATACATTTTAATTATATATTAAATTGAATAGATTGAAAAACTTGAATTCGGCTTACATTTTATCATAGTAATACTTTTTCTTGGGGTACTTTTTACGCTCCTTAGGTTTCGGGTTCAAGATGCTGTCCGGAATAGGCTCTGAGTTAGCCATGAGCGTTTCCTTGAGCAGGACATCCTCTTCATCTTTGTCAGAGTCATTTTCCTCCTTAATATGAAAAGATACTGGCTTTCTTGGGCGACCTCTGTTTTTTTTCATCTACAATCATATAAACAATTAGCTCAAAACACAGCATGTAAAAATAAAATGGTTTGTTAAAATAGATAGAGGAAATAACAATTCTTCAATCAAATAAAAAAGGCTACTAACCCCAGATTTTTTGACAATTTTGATAAGGGAACCGTCTTTGGGATCGATGGCAATTTCCACCATGCCATCGGATTCATTTCCATCCTTATCAGCTCCCGGAATATAGTCAGGGTCAGTTGTATAGTCAGCCACTAAAAACTCAAATAAATTAGACATTAGCTCATTGCTAAGAACCTTAAACCAATGTTTTAATTTCGAGAAAATTTATATAAAATTATAAAGACTATGATGATGTCAACATATTGGTGGAGAAAACTAAAATAATTTATAGTAATTAAAAAAAGAAAGAATCAAGAAAATATGAGCACCAATTTTTTCATTGAAATTTTGAAAGTTGAAAATGTTTTCACTATAGAAATAAATTATTTAACCCTGCCACGACAAATTAATTAATTTTACTATACTCCAATATTTAAACAAAAAAGTATGAATAGTAAAAAATGATCTCAAAGGCAAAAGGATTGAAAATTAGAAATGACTATTCATATTTATTGTTTGAATAAGAGATCAGAAATTGGCAAAAATGGATCTAAATTTACTGAAAAACATTCACTTATAAAATTATTCAAATAAATTTTCAGACCAAAATAATTCTATGAAATCACAACATATGCTCCAAAGTTAATATTTTTTTCCTCGAGCCAACTCTACACTAATCACTTTCAATTGTCGTTATTGTTTACAAGCATTGTTCATTTCAGTCTCTCGGTGTCATTGTGTCGGCTCTGGTGACAATGGAATACTTAGATATCAACAGAAGTAAAACTACACGCACACTCTCCATCGTCCAGTGGGCTCTCAGCCCGGACGTTGAGGTCCCCGTCTCCGTCTCCAGACTCTGTGGGCTCCTCCTTGAACTGCAGAATAGAATCCATGTTGTTGCTCGAAGAGCCTGTCTGATTTTTGCGCTTGTATGGTGAAGGAGCTAGAAGAAAAAATTGTACTTTAATATTTCTCTACAGCACTGTAGATGCAAGCGAGCTTGCTATGCTGCTAGAATCACGGCACACCACTGATATATTAAAACATATATAATTTGTATGCACAATAATACATAAACTATAACATAGTTGATTTCAAAATTGACGTAGCAATAGAATGTAGTTTATAAATCACCCTATTTATCATAGGTCAGGTCAGGGGTTGGAGTTTTTTTAGACCAAAATCAAATCGATATCATACTATTTTTAAATTTGATATCATACTACTTTTTCTCAAATAATTTTGCGATAAAAACATCTGCAAACATGCCTCAAATGTTGCTACTCCAGTGAGGCTGCACAATCGCATGGGTCACTTTCTCTTGTTTGAAGATTTGTCACTATGCAAGTGGAATGAATATCAACCTGAAGTGTTACCTGGAAAGCAGATACAAAAGCACTCACTGATAAGCCCCAGTTCGTCCGGATACTTTCTAGGTCTCCCGCGGCGCCGCTTGCCAGGCGTTGCAATCTTGCGGGACTGCGGCCATTGTGGCTCCCCCTCGTCTTCCACAGGAATTTCATACTGTAGGTAGTTCCCGTTCTCCTGCTTGATGCGAACGATTTCGGTACCTGGAACGGACATTTCGATACATTAATAACCTGATTCATGTTGCAGATGTAACTAACAATTAAAACAAATGAATTTTGACAACTTAAGGTTTGTAATTCACGTCTTATGTGGCAAAGAATTAAAGAACAAAAGAGAGAAGAACAAAACAGAATTCTGAATATGAAGAAGTGACAATATTAAATATTACTATCCTACACAATCATTCATTAAAATAGGTAAACATAAAATGTTGACATCATAGGCGTGCATGGCCTTATGAGAATAAAAATTGTATTATTTTAAACTCAGTTTATCTAGGCATGGTTTAGTAAATGAGTCTAAATAACACACGGTAGTATATTGTATTTAAAAAAAATAAATGGTAGGTTGTTATGACCAACCAAAATAATTTGTTGGAAATGGAAGAGCTCCTCCGACAGGGAATATGCACAGATGCTAGTTTGATTTACTGGAATGTGAAAGATGCTTTTTTACCATTATTAACCGTGACGACAGGCTCATTGTTGGACTTTTTAAACTCATCCAAGCACTCCTTAAGCGTGTCATTTGAAGATATGCACTGCTGCTTAAACTGGTACGCTGACATCAACCGATCCACACATGTCAGACATATGTTTGAGGGCAAAGGCTCTGTCTCAGATACCTACAACAAAAAAGTATACATTAACTAAGAATGAATACTGGACTTTTACTTGCGATACAAATAATAAAATTTAAACATTTAATTCTTACTTTCAATTTGTACAGTTAATATAAGTAATATTATTGACAAACTAATAAATATACTGTCTGCATAAATAGGTGACGATTTTTGAAGTTTTTTTTATCTTCATTCCAGGAGCGGGAGACGTCTAAGCTCAAATAATATCTAGTCACACTACTTTGTAAAAGTAAGAGGCCGCAAGGGATGAAACAAGAAGGCAAACGGTTGGACTAAACAGTGTCCAACCTGATACGTCTCAGTGTTTTAGTTAGAAACATATTTACTTTTTATTTAAGACTTAATTTAGGGAAATCAGTGAAATATATAATGCAACATTAGTTTTTATAAGGAAACTTTACTTGGCATGTGATTCATAACATCAAAATACATGACAAACTAGGGCCATTTGTTCAAAATCTAAGTTCACAAGCCTGCATAAGAGGAAACCTCGATGAGTAAACATAAAGTTTGTTTTAAAAAAATCTGTAAGCATTTAAAACAATATTTCAGAAAGGCGTGTGGTGGCAAAAATTATAGTAGTCAGCATATTTGAAACTTTTGCCGAGGTTCGTCTGAAGATTATAATCTCTTATTTATATATTTCTAATATATTTAGAATATTTTTTATTTATCTTAGCGGAGAAATCCGGTGTGCAGATACATTTCGGATGAAATATTGCTCATTTATATCTTACGACTATGCAAAGCCTCCGCGGCCGGGCGGCTTGTCAATTGAATAAAAATGCGGAATTAGCGAAGCGCGTGAAAAACAACCTAAAAAAAACTGACGCATGAAAACATCCCAAGTTGCATAAGCCGCCCGCGAGTTAACAAATTAATCCTGATTTTTTCGAGCAAAAGTCGTTTGCCTCCAAAATTAATTTGACAGGCATTGATATTGTCATTATAATGTAGCAACATTGCACGGGCCGGGCGCCTAGGGTAGCCATGTACAAGCATTTAAAATAGGAATATTTTATTTTTCACTCACCTCGATGGAGCTGCAATACGAGTACTTGTCGCGAAGCAGCTCGTTGTTCTCGTCGCAGTCGAACAGGGAGACCATGACGCCGTCCTGCAGGCACACCCTGCATATCATCTCCCATTCCATTTTGCTTTAAAACGGCCGCGGCTACTAGTAATGACGATGTTAAGTACAAATGGAATCTCAACGATTTTTGAGGCATCAAAGTCTGAAGTGCAGCCAACTGTATGGTTGATAACCAACATGGCGACTTGGCGTCCCGCGGCGAGGCTGGCGGGAGCTTGCTTTTGGTCAGGGGTACTAAACATATTGAAATTATTTTGTATTTTTCCGGATTAACTGGTTATATTTGTTCGTAAATTCCAGTTTTCAAAAGCACACTACAATTTTTATAAAACTAAAGAACCTTTTTTTTACGAATTTGATTAATTCTAGTAAAGTTTAACTAAGTTAATCAAATTTATTTCATCAGTTTTCAAAATATTTATCTTCAAAATCCGAGTCGAGTTTTACTATTTCAAAAAAATTATGTTTTTTGAACGAATGAAATTTATGCCACACTATTATTTTTTTTTTCCAATTCCCAAAATCGATATGAATTACTTAACAAGTTTCTTTTCGAAGACCAATAGTGAAGCATACCTAATTTTGACCATAAACATAGACAATATCTTATAAGTACATTTTCAGAGAAAATGTTAGCCAACCTGACAATCTGACAGTCGTAATCTTGTTTTGTTATTATCCAAAAATAATTTTTATTTGTTTATTTTCATATAAATTTATCATTATTAATTATGAATAGCTTTTCCAAATAATGGATATTTTGTATATCTTTAACCTTTCCAAATATTTCACACCGTTCGGGTGAGAAGTGAACAATATGATCTGAAGAAGTTTTACTTTTATTGGCGATAAATTGAGTTTTTTTATAATGACTAGAAAGTGGGATACATCAATGACATTACGATTTATTGATCTCTACGAGACACACGAATGTCTTTGGGATACAAAGCATCCATTTTATAAAAATAGAGATGCGAGAATTGCTGGATTAAAAAGTATTGCGGATGCGATGCAACTACCGTCGTTTGGTATTCTGGATGTTAAAAATAAAATACGTTCAATAAGAAATGTCTATGGGATAGAAGCTAATAAGATCCGAAAATCCAGAAAGAGTGGATGTGGAGTATATAAACCTCAGTTGGTTTGGTTTCAACGCGCTAAAAGATTCTTAGAAAAGTCTAGAGATATTAGAGAAACTCCACCGAATTCTGTAAGATGTTATTTTATTTAAAAATTATAGTTACTTAATTAACTGCTATAACAACACTCTTAGTTAATTCTTGCATTACCGCCTATAAAAAAAACTAAAATATTAGCTAATCATAGTTAAGTAGATACATATTAAGTTTTATTTGTTCAGTTATAAAATCACTTTTGATATCATATTTAAATAAATCATTGGATTACATAACAATATTTTTGGTTATGTTCCAGCCCTCGGAAACAGATGACCAGATGGAAATGCCTGAAGACATGTGCGCCATCTATCCAATGGAAAATCATTACCTAGATTGTGCACCTAGCATAGAAGTGACTCCTTCGATTTTAGAAATGAATACTCACAATGATTCCAAACGAAGACCAATCCATTCCAAGGATGAATACATCAAATCATCGTTGGATAAATTAGACGACTTATTAACCAGAGCGAGTGAACCTATCAGGGGAGATCAGTTCACTTGTCTGGGTAGTTTTATAGCGGAGAGCTTGAGGAGCGTCCCCATCGAGCTGTATGTTGCCGCTGAAGGGAAAATTTTACAAATTATTCACGATACTAAAGTTGCCGCTCTAAAATTACAATGAAATTTGCCACTATAGGAGTTTTTTTATTATTTTAAAAACTCAATTTTCAATCAGGCTTCTTAACTAGGCAAATATTTTAACACATTTTAGAACACCAGTGTGATGATAGACATTTATTTATGATTGGACACATGTTAAATGCTATGTTTTGAATCTGAATCAAACATTATTAAAATACCTCAACATCATTAATCCAGATGAATTAGTCAGATCGAAGTCAGCCGCCATTGCCTCCGGTTGCTTTGAACCGCTTATTTTACTTATCACTCACATCCTTCTTCTATTATAGAGTAGTATGGTCTTTTCAAAGCTTATATAGACACCTCATATATACAGGCAAAGATATTTTATTTGTATTATTTACAAAGACCAACTTTCTTCCTGTGGGTGCTCCCTACATCTGTAAATGTTCTATCATATCATTTATAACACCTATAGATTCTTGTGTGTGTAAATGTGTTAAAAATCATAGCTTAGCAAAAACTGACGATTACATAGAGTGAATGATGGTTGAGTTTTTATCGTATTGTACTTAAATATTTTATTTAATTATTTTAAATTATTTATTACGCAACTTGTTTGCATTGAAATAGACTAATCATCCAGCAAACTCAGCGCCGCACCAGATGTGTACAGTTAATATTTATTTCTGAATCATTACGATGACAATAGGTACTTCTTACACAAGTTGTGATGGAGCTAACTCCAAAGGAAAAACTGAGGGAAAGTATACGGAATATAAGTCAAACGTAGTCGTTCTGTCCATTTCGCTCTCAGCAGTGTGCTTGTAACACGGTGCTGATGAGATGCAACTCATTGCATCACCCAAACGATGACCAACTCGTGTGATATAAACGTCTTATAGAATGCTGTGCAGATTAAATATATTTAAAAATATCTGTGGAGTAGTTCTTGATCTTAGTTCAGTGCATTCTTGAACTTAAAAAATTTTAAGGACAGAATTTACATTCGGCTGTTGGTAATAGGCGGTCAACTGTCAACTTTTTTTAAATTCTATATATTCTTATTCATTTAGTTTTTATCTGGTCTGCTTATTTTTATGTAATTATAAAAATATTCTTCTAAGTTTGTGCAATCAAATCGTCAATTTATTTTTTGGTGTTGTGTTATATTCCTCACTTCTCAACCATAGAAGTTGGAACCGCTTTTCAAATAGTAAGGAGTACATGCTATATGGAACATTTCTCGCTTTAATCGGGGACGACTTTCGCTGTTGGTGTTATATGGCATTGTATATATTTCCAATGTGAACATCTGGAAGAGCATTTTAATAGAGATTTACTCAATTAACAATAAGACACCCAACGCCCCTGTATTTAAAACAATTGGTTTTTGACCATGGGGTCTTAAGTTTAATTGATATAAAGCAATTCAAGTAAAATGTAATTAAAAAGAAAATCAACATTACAGAACTTCCACGAGCTCTGTAATTTTATCTGAATGCTAAATAGTAAATCTTCTAGATGTTAACTGCAATTGCCTACAATTAATGCTAAATGTTGGCTCGCCTGACTATCTACTGCCTTTGCAACTACCGATTTTACAAAGTAGTATGTAATTTATATTACTTTTTCAAGATGTGTTCTGTTTTTGGAATCAACTTTTATTCTGAAGTATATCTCTGACTATTTTCTGTGATCATGTTTCTTATTAGAGTCTTACATGACTTGCTACTTTACACTTTACATATGCAATACAACCCACCATTGATTAGACTCCTATGCCCCACAGGTCCCCTTGCAAATATTTAACCTTCTGATAATTTAAAAAAGGATTTAATGAAGTCATCGCTCTAAACCCCTTATACTTTTAGATAATTATGAATGACAGTCATCTCTGTAATTTGGCATACCCCTTGTTTAATTTCACCCATGGCTCTATTTCGTGCCACGAGTGCTTGTGAAGCTTGATCACTGATTCTTGATTAAATTAAAAGCGGATCTCAATCAATTTTTTGTCTTGGAGGGCCTGAGTAGTTAGAGAGTTTCCGCATACATCACTTTGAAATATTTTTAGGATTGAAACTAAAAATAAGAGACCACTGCGGCATAATAAACTAGTACCTTTACAAATTAATTTATATTTTGCGCAATGTTGAATATTGAAATTTTAATTTTTTACACAATGTTTTTACTGTTTTAAAATATTACCGTATTTTTGTAACAAAGATTTATGAATTTGAGTTCATAATAAATTATCACAAAAGCTTCAATAAGTGATATAATAAATCAGATAGTATATTTAATTTAAAGATAAATGTGAAATGTCTACCTCAAATACTTATTATTAAGAATAGCAATATTGAATTGTATAATTGATTAGTTAAGAATGTGAGCCGTCACATTGGAAGGGTTCATGGTGAAATAAAATGGAAAATAATGACCGTCGGGGGAAATTAAAAATGGCTTATATGTTTTATGGATCCTGAACGGTCAATGATTCTTTACAATATATGTAGAATGAATTGATTATTAAACTTAATATAATTTTGTAATCTGCTGCATCTGCAGTAGGCTGATGCGTCTTAACCGCGGAGGGCAGATCTAATCTGCTGTTTTCGTGTTCTGTAATAAGTACGCTTGGATGTGCTAAAATGTACAAATTACAGATTTTATAGAATCATTCGAAATAAATTTATTGTATAAAATCATTGGTTAGTCAGAATTCACGAATTCATTCACCATGAAACAATTTTTACTTCACTAGTGTTTTATGTGATTTAGATGGTAAACAAAAGCTGAATACTAATTGAGCAAAAGAATAAAAGTTGTACAAAAAAAATACGTCCTAACCAGAATGTTCAATGCATATTTCATTTGAAATTACTTGTGAAAAATTATATTGTGTATCACAATGGATTTCATATCTAAAAAAAGCAAATAACAGTTATTGGTTTGACAATGTCTCTCTGGGCTGAAATGACTCATCATCATAGTCTCTTTTACCATTTGGTTATATTTTTATTTATGTAGAGTACTACAAAATAAATACCTCTGCAGTTCAAAATATTCTATGATGTTTGATATACAAGTTTTTACTGCTAAAAAAACTAAGGCACACCAATCACCAAAATCTAACTTACAAATTAATTATTTATTTTAAATTCATTCTTGGGCGTGGGTGGAATTCTCCATCTGTTTCCAACTCTTGTGTTTCCATCTGTTTTTTCACAACCAGTGTCGGAAGTAAAAAAAACATTGTAGGAAGAAACGAGGATGCCGACCCAAGGATCTTTCATGACCCCTGGAACCTATGAACATGTTTGTTATGTTTCATTTCAACCCTGTGGAAAGTAATGAAATTTCATTGAAGCAATGATAAGGTTGTTATTAACTTAAGTTTATAGTGCTTTTTTTCTTATAAATATTATTTATTTTAGCATGGTTGATTCCCAATTTACCAGAATGAAAGATAAATTTATCATAATAATTGTAAATTCTTCGTTTTCGTCTTATGATAAACAATATCGCATAGTCCGTTTAAATTTCAATATCATCTTAATGAAAATGATTCAATGAAGCTGCAAAGAAAGAATTTGGATGTGATTAATTAATTTTTACGTTTAATTAAGTATAAAGTGGAGTTACATTGTATTTTGTTGATTTTAAAAAATCCATCTCGATAAGAAACTTTTCAAATAAATTCTGATAAATTGAGAATCATCTGTGAGTCTGAGATGTGAAAAGTGTTTTGTGATATAAGTGTACCTAGATTTTACCTCAAATGATATACCTGAATAAAGTGTGTTAGATATCATTAATACCTAGTATTCATTCTTTTTAATACACCACTTATGGTATAACAAGTATTATTATATGGAAAATTGAACCTTTCTTAGCAATTATGAGTTATATAGCTTAATATTTTTGAATAAAATACTTGAGTGATTTTCCACATTTTCGTTTTTATTAGTGACCGGTTTCGCCAACCTTTCACGCTGGTAATGCCAGCGTGAAAGGTTGGCGAAACCGGTCACTAATAAAAATGAAAATGTGGAAAATCATTCAAGGATTTTATTCAAAAATATTAAAATGGAATTCCACCAAGTACTCTCTGTCAAAAATATTGAATTTCTTATATAGTTTACACGCATAATTTAAAAAAATCATTCTGACATCAAAAAAATATATAAATCTTATTTTATTTGATGTATAAATCATAAACATAATTTACCTTTGTGGGTAAAAAATGAAGAGCTGTCCAAAATCATCAACATAAACATTACAAATAAAAATGTATTATTGGGTGTATAATTAAAATTAAAAATTTCAAGAACGCACATCCAAATATATGGTAAATATTTTTATTTAAGGCAATTGGGTTGACATTTTGTCATTTCGAAGGCCCAAGCAATACAATACTACATTTATTAAGTCATCAGACAAATATTTGTCTAACATTGGCATTTCAGCTACGCTTTTGGAAATAGCGGACTCAATAGTCAGGTATAGGTTGAAATCCCAGTTGAGTTTCCAAAAATAGAGGATGTTGTTGTTTTACTAAATTTTAATTGTTCTTTGGCAAATTTGGGCAAAATTTAATTGTTAATTTGCATGCAAAAATGTGATCATCAATCCATACAAATTAAATTTTACTACCATAATAGGTTAGTCGCTACACTGTTGGCATAATTATATATATTTATTTTGGTGAAATAGTATATTACCACAAGGCATTGTTTTAGTATTTGCACTACATAAAACGTATTAATTTTTAATCATAGTTTAATGTTAAAATCTTAGTCATTATAAATCGAGGGACCCCGAGTCGATATGGAGGAATTATCGATTTGATTTGATTTGAAAATGCCTAACCAGAAATTATAATTTCTACAAACAAAGCGTACGCACCGTTTTTTCATCGAATCATTATTAAATTTCCGTTGATTTATAGGTCAAAATTTCACGCGAAAAAATATGACTAGTAAATACGTTGCAATGATTTTTATGTTTATTTGTAAGACCAAATAAAAATAGAATTAAATGAAATGAAATATTTTTTTGTTGATTTATATAATTATGATATGATGTATATTATGATATACATAATTATCAACGTTAATTATTTAATTTGAGTAATTTTCTCTGTGGTGTGTTGTCTCTGGTTGTTGGCGATGGGCAGTTTTGGCCGTTACAATTTGTTTCGTTTTTCCTTTCTTTCCTGCCCGCGTCCCGAGCTGCACGCGAAGCGGCCGCGCCTGCCGAGGCCGCCTCCGAAACAAGAAAATCCTAATGCGACTCCGGCTGAAGTCATAGCGCCGGAATTTCTTATCCGAATTCATGTAAACTCGTGAAACTGGCCGAAGACCAAAGTTAAGCGGGAAATTTCTGGAGCTTTACTTGCACTGAACATCAAGCACAAATTAAAGCCGGGCTCGATGCAGAGAAAGCGATTAACTTTTAACGGGCGATGGACAGGTAATATATATTTGTATTTTTTTAAATTTTAATTTAGCGGTACTATAAAAGTGCGATACACTAGACTAGCTGCAGTGTAAAGTACCATGCCTCTAATGAAATAATACTAATTCACGCAAGTTCGGGCTGTTTATAACAACTAGAGCTTAGTCTTATTATTAAATTATATTAAATTCGTCTCCTGAGTCAAAAACAAGCATACGATACTATGTAAAACAGCAATGTTTTTCTCAGGTGGGACCGGTCAGCTCCAGCTCCTGCGGCGAGAGAAGATCGGCCCGCGGTCCAGCTGCAACAAAGCCGACCCCGCAACCGGA
Source organism: Atopsyche davidsoni (assembly GCA_022113835.1). Taxonomy (NCBI): domain Eukaryota; kingdom Metazoa; phylum Arthropoda; class Insecta; order Trichoptera; family Hydrobiosidae; genus Atopsyche; species Atopsyche davidsoni. Next base: position 8,241,410 of record JAILWY010000025.1, read on the forward strand.
AAACGCGCTGATAATTTCAATTGAACTTTGCAGCTGCTCTGGTACAACAATAGAAATTCACAAAACGGTACATGTTCGTAAAAAAATCTTATATATTTCACTAGATATATATTCTCATAAGTACTGAAAAGAAGCCTTTTGCCTGTGAAGAACTTTTTGATCATTCACATAATTGAGCTGGATATGTATAATGTTTGCGAATGCGAGTGGACACACGCATCCTAAATTTACACAAGTGTTTTACAACAATCCATTTCAATTGTGTATTAGTGGTATTGAACACAGTTTTCTCCGCTGTAATGATCGGAACTGGAGAAAATAATATGTAAAAAAAAAAAACGTTTCGCCAAAGTATCAAGAAGTGATGTCGTTGATGATTTTCTGTCCGCCGGGTAGTAGTTTTCAAGTCAGGGGTCACCAATTTCGCTGTTGGTGATGTTTTACAAGCACTATGAGCATTACTAAAACTGGATGATACATAATCATCAAATGTTGTTAAGAATGCATTATTTGCCCCATGACATTTCTGGATTTTTCTGAATGTTTGAGGCATTTCTGATTGATTGACAAAAGCATTCTTTGAAAATGTAAAGTAACATTCTGATGCATATGAGTCTTCAATCTTAAATACATGTCCAAAATCAGTTCCTTTTGCTTCAAGCATCTTTAATAAATCTAATTTTCTAAGGTAGCTAAATATTTAGGAGGAATCATCACTGCTATTCTCAAATCATCGATCGTCGGGGTCACCAATTTTGCCGAAGTATTTAGAAGTGGTGTCTCCGATGTCGTTGATGTGATGTTGTGGTTGCAGGATTGATGTATGGTTGAAAATCAGAAGAACTAAACTGGGTAGAAATATACGTGGTTACTGCTTATATAGGGTCCCTCTGCCTTTGTGGATAGCGTAAACAGGAAGAATCCCACGGTTCGGGGGGTGTCTCATTGCGAGGACATTTCGCCTGAAATACGATCGCCTTTTGACTGACCGCTAATTACTATGGGTTTATCTCATATTTTAATGGGCCAATGGATTATGGGTCGAATGTCACATTCCAACAGGCCGTAAGACACATGTTCCGATGTAGGTACTAACCCCTACATTGGTAATGATGTGATGAGTGTAAATCAGAAGGCAGGCGAAATATTAGCTTGTTCGTAATTTATAATTTACAAGATGGAATTACGTGTGGTTACTGGCTGGGTATCGGAGTCTCTCTGATGCGTGATGCGCTGGGGGTTTTAAATTCGAAATAGTTACACCGCTCGGACAAGTCCGATCTTGTACCGACTGCTACAAGGGCAACTGCTGCTGAAAATTCTTCCCTTTCGGAAAAAGTCTTAAATTACACAGTTGTGATTGATGCGGCAGTTCAATTTTACCCACATTTACAAATTCTGCATGTTATGTGCTAATATGAATGAATGAGTCGTCGAGAAAGGAATATAATTTCATTTTTTCTTGTTGCTTTAAAACCTTCAGATACTCCTACCAACTTTTTGAACAAAATCATCACTGCATCACACTTACAAAATTACATTCTGAGACGTTCCCCCTTCTCGCGCCCCCCCCTCATATTTTGATAAGGCTCATTCCTCATTCTAGGCACATAAGTCTCCGCTCCCGATCGCTCCCCTAAATCGTGACGCCCAGGCTCCTCCAAACTATCTAGTTGCTTCAGAAACTCCTCCGCTTCTACCGCAGTCGTTTTCCCTCCGGAAAACCACAAACGTTTTACGTAGCGCATAATATCTCCGACAACCTGTGTCTCTCTACGGATATACCAAATTCCGGAAGCAGTCCCACTGCTCCACAAAATTGTTATGTGCCCGTTAGGTACACACCGGACTTCAGTTGAACGTATGATTTTGTACAAAATTTATTTTCTAGTATGTCAAATGAAGGAATTATTGATTTTGAGTTGACCAAGTGGTCAAAATTGATGACATTGATGTCCAAAGTTGATGTTATTATTGTATTTGATGTGTAGATTTTACATTTAGGTTTTAATGATATGATACCTGTGTTCTTTAACTGAACATCTACAGTATCGATAGTGTGAATATTTTTACAATTAATAGTCACAGTTTCCTTGTGGAAGGACATATATCCACTGATTATTTTGAAGTTTATGCCAAATTTCGGTTATAACTTGTGTGATTTTCTTTTCACATATTTCCGGTATATTTTCTGATTTAAAGAGAATCTCCGTCTCACAAATAGGTCTGGAGTGAATAGAATATATGGCGAAATTTGATTTGCATATCTTTAAATCTAAATTAATATAATTGGTACACCTAGGATAATAAATTTTAGTAAATTTTAAATTACGATTAAATGGCACAGACTTAACTAAATCAGAGTGATTTTTATTCAGATTGAACGAATTTTGCCAACGATTAGAAGTATAACCAATAGTATAATTGCCGACATCGACATGTCCAGCAATATCAAAATTCTGAATAGGATCAATTTTATCATATGGACTTTTAGACGATCTAACAGCATCATCTCGCCAATGTAAATAATTATAAGATAAAACAAAATTAGTACAAGTAACCTTAAACTTATTAATCATATATCCACCATACAAATATGTCATTCCAGCAGCATACTTGGGAAAGAAAATAGTTCCGACCCATTTAATTTCATCAGCAGTATCTTCATACTTCGTTTTTCCAAAACTATGCTCTACAACTCTAGTAGTAATAGAACGATACCTACGACGTGCCACAGGCGGTTGATTCTGAATCCGACTCATCGTCGATTATAATCGAAGGGAGTAACGGTTCCTTCGGTAACGTGATGTCCTCGTCGTCCCAGTACGGCGTCGACGCCAAAATCGTCTGTAAACGGGTCTGTAAGGCTGCCTCCTGTAATACATCATTAGAAATAATAATTACGGGAATCCTACAACACACATCAATAGGAGAACCACACTTGACAGATGCTTTAAATAAATGTCCTTCAAGAAACAATTTTATATGAGTGGGCTCGAATTTTAACAACGAGTGATCTTCTAGTAGAACAACTTTATAATAAGAATGCCAATTCTGAAAAGCAAATATACCCATATCGGGTCTATATATATATTAGTCTATATATATATTATTAATATATATATTAGGCACGATTAGTGTTTAGGTTAATACAATTTTTTAAATCCTCAAGTAGGATGTAGTACATTTTATTTTCTGTGACTGCTAGATATGTCACTGAAGGTAGTATGAAAACAAAATAATTGTCTTGCCTTTGAATAGGCAGAGGAATGATTTTATATAAGTCAAAAGTTTGATGATTAATAAGTGGGTTTGATATGACAAATTATTTTGTTATTCACACGATAATACTTTATCGTGGAAATTGAGAGTAAATTGTTTACATGATTAATTGTAGTTGAAAAAGGATAAGACGTCGAACTAGGTAGATTTGGAATAGATTTGACAAGTTCTTCTTTGTATTGAGAAGGATTCATAATGTAAGGGTGAAGTGTATTTGAATTAGAAAAAAGGATAGTGTTAATAATTGTTGAATATTCCGTGTCAAGTTCGGTCGTTATGAGAGTTAAAAGAGCTAGATGTGTTTCTATTTCCTGTTTCATTTCAAGATTGAAGACATGTCTGTTTACGTTGCTGGTGTGATTTTCCAGTGCTTTGAAATTTTTATCAAATGTGATTTCATTCTTTTCTAAATTAGTTATCGTGTTATTGAAATTTATGATGGTTGATTTTACGACTTGAGTCTGCTGTTTAAGTAAATTATAGATTTGACTTTTCTCTTCGCTATACGAATTTAAGATTTTTTCATAATGGTCTGCATCGTCTTCATCAAGAGTTCCAAATAATGTTTTAAATGCTGATCCAATTATGTTTAGAAGTGCTCTCTTATTATGCGCAGATGACGATTGTGGAGTTAATTGTTCTAGCGTTTTTTCTTTTTCATGAAGTGACGTGATCAATTCCTTAATGATTTGAATAGACGGTTCGCACAAGGTTAAATTTTTGAATATTTCCTTGTCACATAACTCTTAAGTATTTTTAAAGGTGACTTCTACCAAGACTAATTTCTTATGAAAAAGATTTATATCTATGTAGGTTACTAGATCCCACTTCTGACACCAATTTTATGTTATGTGCCCGTTAGGTACACACCGGACTTCAGTTGAACGTATGGAAATAACAACACTTTCAATACTTGTTTATGGAATTTATTACACCGACAGGGTGTCGTCGATGGTCAGAATAGTTATGTTCAATTTGGAAATGATACAGTCTTATATACAAAATATAATGGACAGAGTCCAGCAAGAGTGCAAATACACATAATCAGACAAATGCACAAACATGTTATTGTATGTTTGGGATGTCTGTATTGATTTAATAATATAAGATATTTAAGTAATTGAATGGAAAGTTACTTGAGATTGTGGGGCGGAATAAGGTCCACTCCTCAGTGCAATATTAGTTTGAACTAACAAGGACTTTCAATTTATGATAAGAAGTACTAGTAAGCATAGGGTGATTAGGTAGGTACATTACAAAATAGCTGCTCATGGAACCTCCTTCGCTACCCTTCCATACACCCTGGGTTAGCCTTCGCTTCACCTCGCTCTGCCTATCTTCACCCCAAAAATAAGCCAGGAAGTCTTTCTCAAATTCCTCAAATGTGCCCCATTTATTATCATAGAGACTAGTCCACGATTTGGTCTCTCCGACCAGGCAATCCTGAACTATCTCTAATTTTTTACTTTAAAGTCAGATTGAGTTCTATTTTTATTAAATAGTTGTTTATTATAGCTATGTGATTTTATAGAATTTTCAAACGCTATTTTTCTATCTCTAATCCATTCAATTTCGGTTTTACCCTCTCGTTTTATTTTTTATGCATATCTCGCAATTTTTACAGTGACTTTTAATGTTTACCGTTAAATTTTTTTCTGTATATAATGTACCAATTGTGTTTTGCATTTGTTTTATACCCAAATGACACACACGGTTTTTTTTTGCTTGTTTATAGTAAACATTACAAACATTTTTTCTTTTTTTTTGAAGTTTATTTTCCCAAGAAATTGTCTTACATTTTTTTGTTTTCGGTATTGGAAAATCTTTGATTGAAATTAAATTGTCTCTTACTGCTCTTACTGTATTTTGTATTATATGGCCATGATATTTCACTGAATCTAGTATTCTTTGAAAAATACCTGGCGATGTTTTCAATCCAAAAGGTAAGCAACTCCATTGATAATGACCTTCCTGTGTTACAAAAGCAGTTTTTTTTTCTATCTTCAATTCGTAGCAGGATAGCCCAAAATGCTGAATTGATGTCTAGTGAAGTGAAATACTTCGAATCTCTTGTCTTAATCACTAGGTCTTCAATCAATGGAAACGGTTGAGGTTGTGGTACCACTATTTTATTTAGATCTCTGAAATCTATACATAGTCTTGACTTTCTATTGTTTTCTTTTTTAAAAGCCAAAGTTACTTGTGCCGTAAATGGGCTTAGGATATTTGTCAAATAACTTTGCTATTTGCTGTTCTATTTCTTTTTTGTCTTCCACCTACTGACAGCCGTTCAAATACTGGGGCTTGGCGATGCATCGAGAACATTTGAGAGTCCGCTTTCATCGATCCTCCTTTGTTTTCTAGCGTTCTGTGGTCTTCGTTATTTGAAACTCACTGCTTAACCGTAACACTAAACAAATGATTGTACATATTAATGGCAGATAACACCAGAGATGGCGTTTACATGTGTAAACAAAGAGGATCCACCTTGTTAATCGCCCCGTATGCAACTTCCAACTTTTCAAAAACACCAATGCGTGGTGATCTGTCCTAATCACTATCTTTACGCCCCGCAAATACGTCTCGAATTTGTGGAGTCCGTAAATAATGGCATAGAGCTCTTGCTCCGACACTGTTCATTTTAATTCCGCGCCTGTCAAACTTTTACTAACGAATCCGATAACCCTATGCTCCCCTTCTCTATCTAACTGATATAACACACGCCCCCTATAGCTATGCCTGAACTATCCGTCTGTAAATAATAAGTCTGACTCGGGTCATGGTGATACAGCATTACTGAATCTAAGAATAATCTTTTTATCTTATCAAATGCAAACTGCTCTATGCCTGTCCACCTCCAAGTACAATCTTTGCGCAAAAGGTCGCTTAAAGGCTTAGTTTCCTCGCCGTACATTTTGGCAAAGCGCCTGTAATAATTGCACAAGCCCAAAAATGCTCGGACTTGTTTTACGGAGGCGGAAAATCCATTATGGCAGCCGTCTTTTCCGCATCCATTTGAATCCCCTGAGTATTTACAATGTGACCCAATAATTTTATTTCAGTGTTTAAAAACTGGCATTTTTCAAGAGTGCATGTCATCCCCGCTTGTTGCAACCTATGCAAAACCCTCCCCAAACAATTTACATGCTCGCTTAAATCCCCTGAAGTAAAAATGGCTAAATCATCTAAATAATTGGTACAGAATTCTCTTACATCTGGTCCCAATATAATGTCCATAGCTCGGCTGAAGCTAGACACAGAAGTCTTAAGTCCCTGAGGTAAAACCTCATACACATAAGATCGGCCGTCGAAAACAAAGCCCGTATACTTCCTACTATCGGCCGTAAGTGGAATCTGATAATACGCATTGTTCAAATCTATCGTAGATATGAACTTTACCCCGTGAAATCTCTGTATAATTTCGGAAATGATCGGAGGCTTCTCAACACCTGCATACATATTTGAATTTAACTCCCTAGCATCTAACAATATCCTAACTGTACCGTCCTTTTTCATAGTGTAGGTCAACGGGCTGGAATACGCAGTCGCTTCGCGCCTAATAATTTTTAAGGATTCTAACTTATCTAATTTCTGTCATACCTTATCCCTGAAGGCGAAAGATGAATCTCTTGAATGAAGGCTCTTTGTGAATGGCGTTTCATTCATCATTTTAATTTTGTGTGCATAAAGATTTGTCCGTCCCGGATTCTTGGAGAAAACGTCCCTAAATGTACATAAAACTCGAAACAAGGTCGCTCCTTCTGTTACTTTAAGTCCTAAACGCTCTACAAACTCTTTGAGTTTCCTGTCAATTCCGACCGCTCCTTCCGAAATCTCTACAACATTCGAGTAAATTTTGTCTAATTGTTCCTCTAACTTCGATTCCCCCTAATTAAATTAGACCGAAGAAAAGGTACTGACACCTCGTTATCTCCGGTGCAGAATTTTATTTTCTTTTCGCCACTGCAAAATATCTCGGCGTTATGTCCCTCTAACCAATTAAAACCTAAAATCACTGGCCTAATCAAATTTGGGACTATCAAACATGGTATATTTATCTCTGCATCCGCTAACTGAAAAGGTAGTAAGGCCAATTTCGATACCTTCTCTCTTTTATTTCCCATCGCCCCTTTTAATTGAATAACGGCCACAGGCATTACCGGGTAATGAGGCCCCCCTTCATTTAAATGTTCCCAAAAAATTTTCGCTACGCAAGTGATTTGACTACCCGTGTCTACTAAACAATTTACTTTTTCCCCTCGAATGTAAGCCGTTATTTCTGGCAAAAGCGCCAGAACACTACCATTTGACGTATCGTCGTAATCTCCCTTTTCAAATATTAAATTTAGAGAGGAGTGTACGACCCCGGTTACACGCGACTCCTCTTCCCCCGAACGAATTTGTAAAATCTTTATCAGTTCTTCTAATTCGCAATCTAAAACTACAGAATCTATATCAACTAAATTTAACTTAAATTCTTGTTTTTAGGGTTTTATAGGGTTTAGAATCCCTTGACCGTACCTTCCTAAACCTGTTCCTGGTTTCCAGCCCTATTTGACCATCATTACATAAGCGGCAGGTCCTTCTAATTCTATCACCCCATTTCCCCCCTCAGCCGATACTTGGGGTGTTAGTTCGGCCGTCTCTCGTTTCCCTGATACGCACCCGCGCGTCTATCTACTTCTCTACCTTCCGCGTTTTCAGACTCTCTCCACGTACCGGCTCGCTGAAATTTTTTTTTGAAATTGCAATGCGGTTAGCATGGCTGCCAAAGCATTCGCATTTGAAATATCTATGTTTATTTTAATGTGTCCATAAAATCGCATTTGTTGATTTTAATTTGTCAATTAATCGACACGTTCCACCATTCTACTAGTATCATCATTGATTGATATGTATGACATATTAATTATTGTTAAACTTCCAACGGGCTTCTTGTGGTCCCTGGTTGGAAGATGCCGTGTGCTTTTTCCTTTTTGTCAATCGTAGCGGGTCGTGAGTTGGCCTAATGACAGCCGTTCGAATACTGGGGCTTGGCGATGCTTCAAGAACATTCGAGAGTCCCTTTCATCGACCCTCCTTTGTTTTCTAGTGTTCTTTTTAGTCTTCGTTATTTGAACTTCTGTTAAAACGTAACACTAAACAAATTGTACATATATATATGGCTGTTAACACAGAAATGGCGTTTACATGCGTAAACATACTCCCCCCCCGTTGAAGTGTCTGGAACCTTCAACAGAACATTGATTGCTCTATTGATCAAGGTCCACAGATGTTTTCAGGTGCACATGGTAAAGGGCAGATCTTGAAGAATGCTTTCCTGATTGTACCATTAGCTGTTCGGATGTCAGCTACTCTAGACACACCGTCCGATCCTGGGAAAACTGATATTATTCTGCCTAACCGCCATTTGAGGGGCGGCAAGTTCACCTCTTTGATCACCACCATTGAATTAGGCTGCAAATCCTTACTTGAAACTTTCCATTTTATTCTTTGCTGCAATTCCGCGACGTATTCCTTTGACCACCTCTTCCAGAAGTGAGACCTTATCTGTTCGATTCGCTGATAGCGAGATAAGGCCAGCCGCTTAGAATCCTGAACGTAAGGCTCTGCAGGTGCTGTGAGCGGTCGTCCCAGAATAAAATGCGCCGGGGTGAGAGATTGTAGATCATTTGGGTCTGTTGATAATGGATGCATGGGACGGGAATTCAGGACAGCTTCTATTTGAGCCAAAACCGTATTGAATTCCTCGTACGTTAAATTTGATTTGCCTAGTACTCGAGTGAGATGGTGCTTGCAGGACTTGACCCCAGCCTCCCATAAACCGCCATAATGAGGAGCGTATGGTGGTATGAATTTAAATTCAATGGAATTGTTAGAGGCAAAATTAAACACCGAATCATTATCATTTTTTTAAAATTTGTTAAAGCAAAGATAGCATTTCCCTAACTTGGCTCCTGTGCCTTGAAGTGTTTGTAACAGTATTTTGGGTGAAATAACTGCTGGACTTAGCAGTCTTAAAGGATCATAAATTTGAGAAGTGATTGATAAGATTTCGCGCTTTGTTGCACTCGTACAAATATTTTTCAATTCTGATATGAAATGTAGTTTGTCCTCCTTATTCCTCCATCCTAACCCGAGAGTCTTGCTAGAATACTGTTCGTCTAGCGAAAGATTCTTGATTTCCTTTGTAGTGCTTAGTACGGTTGGAGAAATATCTAGTGAATTGAAAATCCATTTTCTTGATGGAAAACATCCCGACATACATGTGTCAGAGACTTCTTTACATGTTTTTATTAAATTATCTTTGCAATCATCGCCGGTAATTAGGTCGTCGACATAAAAATCATGTAGTATTGTTCTAGCTGCCATTTCATTTTGGCATTTGAGACCTAGTTCGCGTAGGCATCGCATGCTGAAATAAGGTGCTGACGCGGTTCCGTACGTCACCGTATTAAGTTGTAAGTTTCGTTGGTCGGTTTGTATTAGAGATTGTCTGAAGAACTTTTCTATATCTGCGCAGGCCACGAATTTATATTGACGGAATCTTAACAGTATTGCGAACAAGTCATTTTGTAATGGCGGACCTGCCATCTGAATGTCATTTAATGACTTCCCTGACGTAGTTACTTGACTAGCATTGAAAACCACGCGTAATTTGGTGGTAAGACTGTTTTCTCGTAAAACTCTTATCTGTTTTGCCTTCTTTGGATGAGAGCAATTCTCTTTATGTTGTGTTTTTATAATTAAAACCGTCTTTCGTCACTGTCTATCAATTTCTTAGACAATACGTTATAAAGCCGGTGCTGTCACGTCTTGTGAAAAGCCATTGCGGTTAGCATGGCTGCCAAAGCATTCGCATTTGAAATATCTGTATTAAGTTATTTCATCTGAAAACAATTAATTGACATAATTAATAGATGGATGGCTCTTCGTAAGTGAAGCATCCTTCCACCTAGCAGTATTCGGAGTTTAATTGGATACCTTGTGCTTGTGTGATACTCCTATTATTCCGTTGAATAAGTTCCTGTCTTAAGGAATGCATCAATGTTATAGATTTCATTCCTGCATAATCCCAAACCATTCTAACTTGAGTTATTAATTTACCATCCATAGTAGGTTTAATTTGAGTCATTAATAGTAATTTAATTAAAGTTATTTTTAGAGGAATGTCAGCTATTATATGATTACCAAAATCAGTTACAGCTTCCATAAGCAACTCAAACTCTTCTTCTATCTCTTTAGTAAGGAAAGTGTTTGCTGTAGCTGCTTTCCATCTATTGGTTATATAGATCTGGTTTTTACCAGTCAATGGTTTCGCCGATATATCCGAGTAGTCCGATCTTGCCGATGAATTGTAGCTCAGGTGCATGCGCACCGTCCGCTACACTAGTTTGGTATACTAATTTTGGCACAGTAATTTCGAAGTAAATTATTTTTACAACTGACTTTTCTACAATGCCGATGTTTGTATAAGGTCTAGATTTTCTAGGTTTCTTTTTTAAATTCAGGAGTAACTATCTGAACTCATCTTTGAGAAAACCAATTCATACATGAAAAGTGATATTTGGAAACCTTCAATGACGATGGCAGATCCACTCGCTCAAAGAACCATAATTATATTTTCATGCTATGCAGAATTATATTATCTTGCTATCCGTGCGTCCCTTTAGTGTTGCGACTAATCTTCGCTTGAAATCCATAATAATATTTGGAGGTGTTAATAAATACTTCCGGTGGTTCAGCTCAGCTTCTCCCATACCAAAAATAATCTAATTTTTTTCTAAAAGTAGCAAATATTATTAAATCTACAGTGTCGTTGAATTGCCTGCCGATATACACAGTGACTCATCATTATTGAGAAGTAGTATTACTGTTGTAGGACACCATTTTGATCTATTCCCTGTTTTGCCGTTGTATGTGGAGATGTCCTAGAGAAACTGTGGATGTGGTTGTATTGATTGCAGGATTCAAATCAGAAGGTCGGCTAAATGTTTTGTTTATCGAGATATATTATTTATAATTATACAAGCTGTAATTACACGTGGTCACTGTTTCTGTGGTGTGTCGAAGTCTCTCGAGGTCTCTCTGATGCATGAAGCACTGGGAGCTCTTTATATAGTATTCGTTACACCACTGAGTAGTTAGCTCGGACGCCGCTGTCCGACGGATTGAATGACTCATAGTGCTGATGAATTGTAGCTCGGTGCATGTGCACCGACCGCTACACCTGTATTGTATAATGTCATTAAAATTATGTACTAATTAGGAACTAACTGTTTGATTTTTGTTAATATATGTAATGCAGAAAAGCAACTTTAATTGATTAAATAAAAATTTAAAAATGTCAACGATTCTTTGTATTATATATTGACTATTTTTAAAAATATAAATTGTATTTATACCAACAGTTGTTTTATTTATTAAAATGTTTCATATACTACTTGAATATTAAGCTTTAGGTGCTTTTTTTTAATTGATGTGATTTTGATTATTTATATATTTAATATATAGTTTTAACCTGTATTTTTCTGAAAATTTTCCGATTGAATATCAAACATTTTAATTTGTGTCAGTTTATTTATTAATTTATATTTCATGTGACAAGAACTCATTTAGCTTTCATGATTCGCTAATAGCTGGACTACAATCGGAGAGCTTCTAGAAGTTTCTGTAACAATTCAAAGATGTCTTCAGCAAGTGATTCTCCCCCAATAATAAAATTATGCAATATTGATGTCCCGCGGGTAGCTTGGGATTATCTGTCTTGTTACTTTGCCCATTTTTATAAAAAGATCACATACTTAATATACCCAATGTAGTTAAATATACTACACTACATGTCCAGTTATAATGATCTGATTAAAGATTATGTGTAAAAAAAGGTTTCATTGAATGCCAGTTAATCAAAATATCTACTTAGATATAAATCAGTCATTATTAATATAATTATATAAAAATGCCTACTTGCTTGCTTGTTTATATTTAAACTACTATAAAAAAAAAAACTGAACGGGCGTTTGATGCAAATCTATCGGGCAACTTATCAAAGAATTATTGTTTGTATGAGTAATCTCGCAATCGAATGTGAATTTTTGATAAATATTTTCACGCCAAACAACTAAAAATAGACTGCAAGTTAACTTTATCGTATTCACATAATATTCAAGTAACTGTTGTTTATTAATTTGCAAATTATGAAAAATCCAACGACGCAAGAAGTTCTTTCTACCATAAATCTGTAACTACTCCACTTACATTCTCTCCGAAATACAATGAATAGTCAATTATTATCAAACTAGCAATGTAGCCCGTCATAAAATGACGTATTTGATGAATATTGAAATTTGCTAAAGCATATTTTAAAGTTTATGAATGAAAATATTATCCTATCGTCTTGAAATTCGGCACATAGCTGCGGAAAAATTTACTTAACTTATGTGCAAAAAATCAGCGTTGTATCTTTTAAGATATTCTATACAGAACGGAAAAATGAAACATACATACAAACATACAAACACACAATGGCTATTATTATAGTAGATTATTTAATACGGTACATAGTTTATACAAAGCTTTATTTTTCTAAATCTGGTTAATATTTTTTTTTTTTTTCAATCAGAAATAGTTTAAGCCTGTGTAATCGTATTAAATAGTTAGTTAATCACTGTTCGAGTTCATATATTCTATAAATGAGAGAAGTATTTTTATGTGGAATTAAATTTTTAATATCTAAAAGGTTGTGCGAAGCTAGTGACAAAAATATTTCTTGAACTTTAATAAAAAAATATCAAAATGGAATTTCACCAAGAACTTTCTATAAAAAAATTGAATATATAAATTTTGATAACAGGAAGCGAGTATACCTATCCCTCAATTTACACTGAAGACAGGTTCCCTAGAAAAACGTGTAAATCGAAAACAAAAACAGCGTAAATAAAGTGCCGTGTAAATCGGGGGATAGGTGTATTTCGAATCATTCTGAGACTAGTTCGGCGGTGTCCGTCTTGTCACATACCTGTATGCAGAGAAATCGCAGTAAACCTGGTCATATTTGTTTGAAGCCTTTGAACTTGTATATTTTTAGAGTTTATGAAACCTCGGGCGGCGGCGACGCGCATTGATTTGCATGATTTAGAGCACCAGAGGCTCCCAAACTTTTTCGGCCCATTGGGCCAAGGCAAGACAACTTTTTAACGCCCAACAAATAAATGAAAATTAACTAACAAGGAGATGTGTTAGACACGCATTATCCGATCTCAAAGTCGTGGAATAATTAAATCTTAAAATAAGTAAAATTATTGTTAAACCACCGACCCCTGATTTCCTTCTTCTTGGCGATCATCTCACTGAGCATATACTGGTGAAAATAGTGTAGTGGGTCCCCGGGTCCTTCTGAACCCCCTGTTGCTCTCCAAGGAGGTCTGGGAACCTAAGATGGAGTAGGTTCATCAAGCCATCGTCTCCCTTTTTTTTACTGTCAGCCCCGGGCAGCGCTGTGGTACTACTTGCGGGTGCCGGCAGCTGGTCTTTTTATATATAATATACAATATATCTAATAATCATACACAATTCATTCATTCGTGAGGGGGGGTTTCCCAGGGAGCGCACTTTTCGCTGTTCCCCAGTCTGCCTCCCCTTCCTTCTATTCGTCTCTGGCATTCGTCCCTTACTATCTATGGAGACAGCGTCTCCGTTGGTTGAACCTGAAAAGCATGAAAATGGTGTCTCGTGCTCTTCAGGCCTCGATCCTCTTCAGCGCCGTTCTTGTCTTGTCCGTGGGCTTCTCCTCAGGTCGGAGCTCTGAAGTCTATTCGGCGTTGCCTCTCGAGCTCCTCCCTTCGGGTCATGGTTTTCTCCGCAAAGAAGAGGTCTTTGAGCATGGACGGCACTAGCGTCTCCCTAGTCCGCCTTAAAGCCCTCAAATCTCTGGGATAAATGGGGAGACCTCGAGGGGGCGGCGTCGCCGTCTTTGAGAAAGACTGGTCGGAGAGATTCCGACCGAGACGAGGAGCGTCTCCGCAGCCGCATGCAGCATCAGCCATAGCGGAGTCGAGAAAATTCGGGTTTGTTGGCTCGCCGGGGCAACTAGACCGGCGCCGCCTCCATCAAAAACAACCAGACTCGAGCAGCCGTGAACAATGCAACTCCTTAAAACGGAAGCCGGCGAAGACAGACGACTTCCAACTGTATCTCACGCCTCGCTGCGATTTATAAATGTATATTTTTATTTTAATATTAAGAATATATAATTTTTAATCACCGAGGACACGTAAAAAGGGGATGCTTTCAGGACCCGGGAAGGCGGAAATCTCGCGGTTTCTTCCCATGACATGGATGGACAAAATACAATTTAAACCACTCAATAATTTAAAATCTTTACCGCTTTTCACAAAGGAGATCTCGTCTGCTGCAATTGATTAACAAAAAATGTAATAAACTTGGAATTAAACTATCAACATTCTTTAGTAACTTAATTTCTCGGGCCAAAGGAAATCATTATATTAATACCCAATAAGAGTGACATTTTTTTTTTACGCAAGTACAAATGGGAAATGTCGAAACCGAGGTACAAAAATATTATTTTTAAATAATACAAATATTGTATTTAGTATTTCTGGTGTATTCGAGGCAAATATATAAAAAGGGTGAAATCGACGGAGAAAATCAAAACGTATCCAAAAACTGCGTCACACTCTGTGGAGAGATTCTGCGCCGCAGATACGCAACCAAAAAAAAACAACTATCTATTCGGACGCCAACTCGCCTCCTAGCAGGCCGCCGCACCACCATTTAAAACCCATTTGTGTACACTTTCTCGTCGAGGGCCTGCCTACGCGCTAACAAGCCCAAAACATCGTAAATTTCATGGGTGTATCGCTGCTTGAGGTGGTCACTCCTCCGCTATGAAGTCGGACCGAAACGTCGGAGAGCACCTAGAAACTGAATCACCTCAAATGCACAATGGTGCAACGTGAATAAAAACAAAACAGATTGTAAGTCGGATAAGTTGCTCGAATGAATGGCTACTCTGTCGACTGACGAGACATTCACGATTTAGAAAAATTATGCTTTACATTTAAACATCATTATATAAATAGCCTATGGCTCAGAGACTACGTTAATTTTTAATCTCCTTTCAAGACTGTTTTCTTCCGTCTTACAAGCTTTTTGTGTTTATTATTTTTAATAATTAGTTGCTCAAAAATTCAATCTTTCTAACGGAGAGTACTTGGTGGAAGAGAGTACTCAGTTTGATAATGCCAACATGAAAAGTAGGCGAAACCGGTCACCAATAAAATATTATAAATGGAAAAATCACTCGAATATTTTATTCATTTAAAATATTGATTAGTTGTTTATAAATAACCGGTGCGAGTTAAGTTTCTCTAATGGTGTTTTTTGGTGATTTTGTTTGATGAAACTCTTGAAAGGCAAAAGCGCACTTCTCTAAAATACGTTTTTAACTGTTAACGTAAATATTTAATCTGTCTAATTTTTTTTTTTTGAATTGCGCTGGGGTTACCCGTTCAGTTAGGCAGCTTAGAATGTCAAGTGCTCATGCGTCTCGAGACAGCGATGTCTCTTTCGTCTCATAGAGGCATAATTTCAAAATATAAATTTACAATTTGCAAGAATCGGTTGCCCCGCAGTTGCCAGCTTTGAATGTCAAGTTCTCGATCACTCCTCGCAGAGAGAGGTGAAGGCACCCGCCTGGTGAGGACTACTCGAGCTGCCTCCACGCGCCGCGACACGACCGGCAACAGCAAGTAACGTAACTGAAGAAATTAGAGAACGTTGCTTATTACCGTTCGGTTGTTAGTTGCGTCGCGGCGCGTGTAGGCTGCTCAAACCTGGTCTGAATTCGGAATCACTGACTGCGAGGCCACAGGTTCGTGCCCGAGTGAACCAACTAGTATATTATATTCAATTCAAAACGATCTTTACTATAGGCTAAAAGGAAAATAATTTTAAATGTATAAAGTAAACGCGTCGAGCTGCTCACAGCCGCACTTGCCTTTTATTGCCCTTAACTGCTTGCTCACCATTTTATGTAAACAAGTAAAAATGTATTATTTTGGAGGAGTGTGCTTTTTCCCTTCAAGGTTTCATCAAAAACTTAACTCCCCCCGGCCTAAATAATAAACATGAAAAGCTTGTAAGACTAAAGAAAACAGTTTTACGAAGCTCTTGAATTGGCGTAGTCTCTTAGCCATGGGCTATTCATATTTGATGTTTAAATGAGGAGTATAATAAGTCTAACAAATCTGTTATGGATCGACTTGTAGTTTTCAACTTAAACGTATTGTAATCTTCTAGCTATTTGGCACGGAGCTATTCTTCAAACTAGTATCTCGTGGGTTTCCAAGTTGCTAGAAGTCTTGTTAACTATTTGGTGATTACCCGAAAGGTAAGCGTGTTTTCTCTTCCGAGTTCACTTGAAGTAAACCAGAGTATTCAGAAACCCAAAACAACTATCGTTTTGCTAACCTGTATTTTTATTTGTTGAGAAACTTTATTAGGGCTCTACTTTCGTGTGGATGCAGGCTGCTTGTCATTGAGTTTAATCAGAGATTAAAGTAGCACACTCCCGGTCAGATGTAGATGCAAGTCGATAGTACCTATATGTGTCTAATCAAAGATTAGTATACAATCGCACACTCTCTACTAAATAAAAAATACAAGCTGATGTGAAATGTGCCAAATCAAAGATTAATATAAAGTCGAACTGTTCTGTTCTGATGATGGAAAATATGTTTAATCAAAGATTAATACACGTCGCATCTTCCTGACAAGATAAAAACGAATGCTGATGGTAAATGTGTAATCAACGATTAACACAAACGTTACACGCTCCCGTCATGCGACGTTTATGTTAATCACCGATTGATATAAACATCACACGCTCCCGGACGGAGTGTCGTGTTAAATTAACTGATCATTCGATTAATCAACCGATTAATTCGTATAAAGTCGATATTAAAAATGGACGATTACACCTATGGCGATATTTCAGTGGCGTGCGGTGATTTCAAAATCTACACAAGCACAATTACTTATAGAATCATTATGGGGGAAATAGCCACCACAAGTATATTGTGTGTTGCATTGTCGCATATGTTTAAATAAACTGTCTGGTCGCCAGTTGGCAACAGAGAGTCTCCCAGGGACACGTGTTTAAGTTATTTATCTGAGCCTTGGACTTGAAAGACCAGAAGCATTAGTTATTATAAAACATACTACACAGATTGCATGTTTAAATATATTTAAGAGCAAGCTATGTTTTATTTTTATCGAATATCGGCGAGGTCGCTTTTTATTGCATTTTAAATCAATATATCCAATTAAAATTGGGAATTGATACAAAATTTCTATAAATACGCAGAGAGTGCCATTGATATTGAAAGGCCAAGTTTGCCATTTTGGAAATCGTCCTGAAAGAAAATCGACGAATAATTTTGCATCGAAATGTCGAATATTACGCATTTGATTTGGGGTACAAGAGTTTGAATCGAATTACGAGCATCCGAGTTGAATAGAAAGTGGCCGGCGAGTCGACAACCTCCGAGAAGAGGCGACATTCGGACTCCGCGACCAGAGCGACTTACGCCACTTCGGAGCTGCGAGACGGCGGACGCTCACCTGTTTGGGCAGAGACATCATAGCGGGGAGACATGGCTAACCAACTAAATAACTCTAAAAACAATAGCAACTCTGAAACCGACACAACACAAGAAATGTGAAGTATCCATTTCAGACCCCTTGTCGAGTTTTCCTGTTTTTCATAGACCCCTTGCTAATATTGAATTTTTACATTTGACCAGATTTTTTGTCCGACATATCCGAAATCCGTTAAACAGGGGTCCGTTATATCGAGGTTTTACTGCATACCTTGTTAACAATAAACAATACTTCTGATAGCGAATTTTCAATATTTGGCTTCAAATGAGTCAGATTTAACTTTAAATCGCCTCGCCCAGTGATTTCCAATCTATTTCTTTTTTTGTAAGAAGATTGGCAACCGCACTGAAAACCCTTTCCACGAGGTATGAAGATGGAAAAGCTATCAAAAACCTTCTTGCGATAGTCCATAATGCAGGATAAATAGCAGGTATGTCTCTCTGAAGCCAAAATTGCTGATATCCCTTTCTAAACTGCACCTTCAGTTCTTCATTAGTGCTTATTCCGATCAGTCCTTCTTGTTGTACCGTATGGATTGATAATCCACTGTGGTATTTTGGTGATGACCTGCTTAAATGGGATCCACTCTCGTAGACCCTCATTTACAATTAACGCACCCCCAATTAAATTTTTCCACCCCTGAGGGCCGATATTAACCACTTTGGAAACCT
Organism: Atopsyche davidsoni; assembly: GCA_022113835.1. NCBI lineage: Eukaryota > Metazoa > Arthropoda > Insecta > Trichoptera > Hydrobiosidae > Atopsyche > Atopsyche davidsoni. The sequence goes on from JAILWY010000025.1 coordinate 8,260,045, forward strand.
ATTATCTATTTTATTGTTCTGAGTACACTTATAGTTACTAACATAGCTTTCTTTTATATTCTAGTAAAATAATTTTAGTTATGCTTACTATTTTATCAGCAGATATTTATTATCAGTAAACATTTTCATATCACAATTACGAATAGCTGTAATACAACTGCTATTTTATGTTTTCGTTGCTACATTTCGTATGACGGAGTTTATTTTAATCGTTTTTTCAACCTGAGCTTTGACAAGTTGAAAACTGTACCATTCATTTTTATTTTAAACTTATATTAGTACAAAGAAATCTACGTGTTTTTTGCTATATTAAGAATCATAAAGCATTGGTTTAAATCAGTGTATCTTATCTATAACTACTGACAACATTTACAATATTAATTGTAGCAAAACAGCATAAGTGTCTGCAGATCTAGCAGAGGATCAAACACAGCTTATTAAAAATAGATATATATTTGCTATTTTTAATTATCATTACAGTCTTAAAACTTCTTTTATGTTGATATTTTGGTATTTATGAAACAAACACAATAAAATTATGTCCACATAAAGGCATCGTTAGTATTATACGAAAATCTAAATATAGAAATACCAACGAGGCTTTGACGCGTCATAACATCAAAAACGCTAATCTCTTTAATAAAATAATAGAGCTACACAGCTTCATTACAGTATTTTCAACTTTTCTTAAAAACAAAGCAACGGCTCCCAAAACCTACGGGCACACATTTTTTTTCTAGATCGTCTTCCCGAGAGTTTTGGGCATCTCTCCGGCGGCCGCGAGTGTAAAGAAGATGAATCATATCATCAGCTCGCCGTCAGCAAGAAAGAAGAAAAAGACAAAGCCTTCATAAAAAAAGCACCAGGCTCCGCGGCTCAGTCCGCTGCTGAGTTTGCCCCCGACAGGACGCGAAGTCGCGCTCTTGCTGCTCGACGCTTCTTGCCCTCTTCACCGGACCACAACACAAGCATCGTGAGTCCACATTTTGACATTTGTGCATGTGAAAAAAATTATTCAACATATTTTCCTAATCAGTATTTAATATTTTAAAATGAAGCACTCGAGTGATTTTTTCCACCTGCTTTTAAAAAAAAGAATTTTTTTTATTGGTGACCGGTTTCACCAACCTCGGACAAATCTCTCAATGGAATTCCACCTAGTACTCTCTATAAAAAATACTGATTATTTTAAGCATTCTTCGTAATATATTTTGCAATTTCAAAATTTAAATAATTTTCAAAAATGTTACAACGTTTTATATTTGATAGTTTGCGTTTTGGAATTCATCATTATCTTTGATTCTATGCTGATCCTTGCTTATATTAACAAATTATTTAAAAAATATCGATGATTATTCTCGTCGTTTCATGTGTGATCATATACATATGAATAGCGTACATTTTAATATTTAGATAGTTGATAAGCACGTGAAACGACGAGACAAACCCTTAAATATTTTTTTTAGAACAACGGTTGAATTTGAACCACACTAATTAATAATTATTAATATTAGTTTTCTTTTTACTACAAAAAACCTGAGTGGTTCTCTGTACATTTTATTTCTATTCCATCGCATTATATTTATGATCTTCAAAATACTTTAAACCTCACTCGGGAAAACACATATTTCTCATATTAAAAGTCAATTTATAAAAAACATTATATTTTTTTGTCAAGCAGAAGGAGTGTATCTAACTTTTTGCATAAATTTTTTTTTGGTTGGTGCAGTAGATTTTTCGCAACATATTTTTTAAAAACATGTATTATGGAGAGAGTCCCCTTAAGCACACTGGCTTGTGAGGTATGGGGTTCGATTCCGGGTGGGCAAATACCTTTTTAAAATTATATATATATATATATATATATATATATATATATATATATATATATATATATAAAAATAATATATATTATGTATTCGATCTCCACGTCTAGACAGACGAGAAAAAATCCCTTTCAGTTGTTGAAGTTTTCATGGAGTTTTGCCCTCAATGCTTCTAATTGTTTGCTTATAAGCCTTCAAAATCACACAAATGACTTATTATTTAATAAATATAAAATATATTACTTCATATATATTTTTTACAATTTAATTGTAATTTTTCAATAAAAATTAGAACATTAGAACAAATTGTATGTTTGTACATATATATCGAAGGGCAAGTAATGCTTTGTTGCTTGCATGGTCCGCACGCCACTGATCCAAATAATCACATTTGGATCGAGTGAGTTTGTGTTTGATCGCGCTTACTAATCGCTTGCTAATCGCTTGCTGGGTTTCCATGTTTGTGGAGCACCTGCGTCACGTGAGTAATCAGCCGAGAATGCCCCGACCAAGACCAATACACTTGCGAAACTGCTTACCACTACAATTATTACATTACGAAACTCCATGTCGAGGGGCAAAGACTGATTTCCAGAGCGGGTCTTCTTCTTCTGGTGCCTCCTACACTGGCGCAAATTCCGCATCCACGTGAAATTTTTCCTCGGACAATCAGCTGGGGGATGCGTTATTTATTTTTACTGATATTATAACAAATTATTGTGTAGTGCGACTGCAGACACATCATAAAATTGTATGTTATTTATAAAATAAATTAAGTCATCGTAATAAAAAATAAGCAATCTCAGGTCACAATAACACAAATAATATTCACTAATAAAACTGTCAAATTATATATATTTTTTAATATTTTATTTCTACTTAATAGAGAGATGCACGTCAAGTGACATTTTGTAGTATCTTTGTGTGGCTGTTTATTTTGACTCGAGCGGCTTCAGTTTTGAAAGGAAAATATGAGCTTTGTATATTAATTTAAAATCGTATCTATTGTGTATTATTCATAATAATAATTTTCTTATAAATAATTACCACGAAACCGGGACTTCTCCGACTCGGCAAGCAACGGGACTTGCCTTTCTCCGCAAGTCATTAGCCGCGGTTTCGGATCCGCCACCTCGTCCGTGCTGTCACCGTGCATTAATTTTCACATACGCGTCTAATGACGCCATTGCAATTAAAAAAAAATAAAGACGCCGTCAAATCACAAACGGCGATTAATCGGAGAGATTTAGGCCGGCACAGCGAGCCGCTTGCGGGTTAAGTCGAGGTTTAAGTGCCCATTGTCGTGAGTCGCGCTCCAGAGGAGAGGCTGCGAGACACGATCGGTCTGCGTGATCTGCAAATTTCTGGCCTATCAAGCCATCTGCTTGTCCCTTTCTCGAATGCAAGTCGAGGCTTTGAACGCTGATTGTCTCATGAATTACTCTCCAGGGGAGAAGCTGCGAGATCGTGTGATGAACGTAAGCGCGAGATTTTGTCCTATCCGATCAAATTTTAATGAATGTAAATAATACAAAGCAGCCTACACCCAAGACTAAGTATCCAAAGGAGGTGCCCTCCTTGGCAAAATCACCTGTCGGTTGTCGAATGCGTTGTCCCGTGTGTAGACACTCTTTACTATTAAATCAACAAAAAAAATTCAGACAGAATTAATGGAATCAAATGAAGAAGTTTGATTGATTTTGTATTTTTATATTTAATTTATTAATGGATTTAAACACATTTATAACAAGCCACAAAGCTTAGACCAACATTTAAATACATAAACCAATAGCGTATTTTTTGTTTCACATTTTTTTGTACTTCAGTATCATAATCAATCAAAATTTAAAAAATGATAAATTTTCTGTTCAAACAAGTAAAAATATTTTTAGTTATTCTTGCTATATTATTTGATAAAAAAAACCTTTAAAACGCCGCAGGTATTTATTATCAGGTTTGTCATAATATTCCGGGCGAAGAACCCACCCAAGACCAACGTGATTAAAGCAAGTTGACATTGTCGTATCACCGTTTTGGTAACATTTGGTGCAGCGATTAGATGATTAGTAGCAGTACAAATGTCTGCACGAATAGCTGTAACATAACTGCCGTTTTGTAGTTTATTTTAATCGTTTTTTCAACCTGAGCTTCGACAAGTTTAAAACTGTACCATTAATTATTTTTAAATTTATATTAATACAAAGAAATCTACGTGCTTTTTTGTTATATTAAGAATCATAAAGCATTATGTTATACCTGTATTTCTTAACTATAACTGCTGACTATCTATTGTGTATACGTGGGGTACTTAACCTAACTTATTTTTTTTTTTAATCTATTCAATGTAGCAAAAAAAATTTTCATTTGGTTAATTTATAATAGTTCTTATGGCTAAGGTTATACAATATGGCGTGTGGTTATTCCTCTTTATTTTCGTTATTGAGTTATATAAAATATGTGAAAAAATCCTTTTAGTAAAAAAATAAATAAATAACTAAAAACTTAATAATAAAGATAAGCATTTAAAACAAAATATAACAGACAAAACAAGAAGGTAAACTGAGTGAATTTACTGAGTTTAGATCCAGCAGGAGAGTGACAGACTTAACTTGTGATAATTTCATTAGTCAAACTTATAAACGCCGTCTATTAAAAAAATATTCGTATATGCAAATGAGTTTTTTTGGGATTTCAGCCGCGTATTTTTTTTTTACGTATAACTTACAAAGCAGTGACATGGTTTGATACATTTTTTTTTAACAAATGCACAAAGAAACTGCGAATACGTGGCTTTATTTAATGTAGAAGAGTTACGTACCGTCATTTTGGTGAAAAGGAAAGTCCCTTGAAAGGATGAAAGCCAATATCGACATTTAACGAGTAAAAACACGAAAAATTAAAATTCATATTCATGCGAAAACTTTCTGTTTGAATATTTTTATTTTGGTTTAAAATAACAAATAAAACACATTAACCTTGTTTACAAATATATTGTTATTGAAATATTAGCATGGCATGCTTTGTGCGATTTCTACGGGGAATTATAAAAGAAATGTCAACAAATCGACATTGTGGCTGGCTCGCGTTGATGTCTCCGTGGAGCATGAAAATGGAGAAACTCCAAACCGCAGGCGAGCCAGGCAGAAGATTATCTCTTAAAGCGCAAATTAGAGAAAACAATTCAAAATGCACAGTAAAACTTTCTGCAACGGACGATGAATTTGAGGTTAAGTAACATTTTGGAGCGAAGAGACTGTTTTTAATCGTAAACGTAAACGTCCCTGGCAGCCACGGTGTTCATACGCCATGAAAACAAGGAAATAGCCAAATAGCTAGGAGATTACGACCACATTTAAAGTGAACGCTTTTGCCATTCAAGAGTTTCTTCATAGTATGATATCGTTAGGAGATAAATTTCAATTAATTTTTGGCCAGGTAATCCGACGCAATTTGGACATGCTGATGTGCAAATTGGATCATTATGTGTGGCGCTTGCTCAACAACGCGAGAGTGATTTTTTATTAATTTTAACACCGGAAGTGGAACTTTACGTAAGTTCGGCTCGCCGGCCCGCCGTTAGTTTTCAACATGGACCCGTTAAAAGTAAACGTCCAGGCGTTTAACTGTTTCATTTTTTGTAACAACCTGCTCGCCAGCATCGGAACTGTGAAGCAGTTTTTGGAATTCTTCTCTCTGCCAGACAACGAGGTACGCCAACTTTTAACGTTATAAATATACGTATGTCGATTTTTTTATTGAACGTCAATCAGATGCCTATTTACTACCCATTACGGGTTTATTATATTATTACTAATATGATTAGTCAAATTACTAAATATTGGTTGGCCTGGGCACATTGGTTCATATGTAGAGTATGATTGTTAAAAATTCTCGGTGAACGGAAGTGATTCGTTAGTACAAGGGTTAGTACACCGGCCATGTAAGCCAGGGGATGTGGGTTCAAATCCCATACAAATCACGGTGATATTTTTTCTGAGAGTTTCTTTAAATCATCTTCTATGTATGAACTAATGTGCCTAATCATATAAGTAAGTTATAAATATAATTGATTGATTCATTATATTTTTCGCACATTGAAAAATGATTTAAAAAACTCGCAGAAAAATATCATCGTGACTTGTGCGGCATTCGAATCCACATCCCCAAGCTTACACGGCCGGTGCATTAACCATTATGCTAACGAGCCACTGTGCTTAGCGAGATTTTCTATATGTAAACCAACGTGCTTATTATGCCAATTAAATATGCAATATTTTTGACAAAGAGTACTTGGTGGAATTCCATTTTAATATTTTTGAGTAAAATACTTGAGTGATTTTCCACATGTTCGTTTTTATTTGTAACCGGTTTCGCCAACCTTTCTACTCTGTTTGATAATGAAGTATTTTACTCAAAGATATTCCAATTAAATATTGTAATTATAAATATACACAGAACGCCCAAAGAAGGAGAACTACTGACGATGGTAAAAAACCGTAGTCTCCTATTTTGGGCACATTTTTCGAAACAATATATATTGCATCCTACAGTTTAATGTCTAAGGATAAATCTAAGGAAAAAGGAGGCAACTTACGTGGATGCGGAATTTACGCCAGTGGCTAGTACGGCCGAACTAGTGAGACTGTCCCAGGATACAAATATATTCTATGAAATGGTCACCAACCTGTGAGGAGAGGCACTAGAAGATCTATAAATATATATTATAATAATATTATAGATTTGAAATTTTCCAGAGGTCACAGCTAGTCTAACGATTTTTGTTATTTTTCAGTAATTTATTACAATTTATTTTATTGATGCTACATCGGGACATTTACATAATCACGATTTTTTAAAACGAGTTCTCGCGATATATCCTGGAAATCTTGGGGCAGTCGAGTCGCGTCATCAGAAACACGCTGTACATTTATACAGCGTGAAAATTCATTAAAAAAACTGACACACCGAGATCAAAAGGTTCGGCATCACTGTGTTAAGCAAATATATACAGGTGTGTTCCAAATCACAGTACCCTATTAAATATAATGTCCTGGCTTTGTAAAAAAAAAAACGTTTTCTTATGCTCGTGTCGATCTTTCGATAGCGAAGAATGACTCGAACAGTTTTTTTTTATTACAGTTGAAAAAACATAATTTATATTCTTTTTATTGATTTTATATTGTTCGGTTTTTGTTGGTTGATTTTTGTGCGCTACAAAAAAACTGCATGCGATAAGTTGAAATTCGTTGCTCGCCATTGGTAAAAACCCACACTTTTATGTTTCCGCATAAAATAAAAACCCAGACACATTAAATTAGATTTGATATTAAAAATATATGTAAGCAGGTTTCGGGGGCCGTTCTTAATGGGCTGACTCTCTTGGGGGCTTTTGGTGATTTATATCCGACGTGTTGGCTGCAGAGGCATTTTTAGGAATAAAATGTGTAAAAAATGAGTTTAATGAGAGTTGTGAGCACCACTCCGAAATTCAGTTCCCTTTGGGCGAGCGCACCTCTCCGAGCGTGGTCCACGACTTTAAGCTTTTGCTTTCGCTTTTGTTAATATTTGATTAAAAATAAGCCATATTCTAAATCTCTTTATTTTTGTATATAATCTTATATGGAGTCCTTAAATAGCAGAAGTTTATTTATGATAAATGATTTTCAAATTTGTTAGGTAATGCATTGAATAGTGTTCAGTAATGAATTTATTCCGGATTTAGTAAAATAAGGAGATATTTTGTATGTATATTTGAGAATGTTTTGATTAAAATTGTATTGGAAATTTGAGTGGATTTTATGATTAAAACTGCATTTTTGGTGACCGTGCATTTTGATTTTTAAAAAGAAATAAAATAAGCTTTATATATGAATTTCTTGGTAAGGTCTCAAACATTTGTTTTCCAAAGGAGTGCGCGCCCAGCAATTGCCACAAATGTGTCATATATTTGTCTAAAACATATATAATCTAGGTTTCAGATTTCGTAATGCACAGTCGATGAGTTTTCATAAGCAGTTTCCCCAGAATTGTTTGTTGTGCGGAACAATGGCCAGAGTTCATGGGATTTTTTACTATGGGAACACGGTCATGGCACGCAACGAGCTCAGCGGGGGACCTTAGTTTTGATTTCTTGAAAAATCACTACTTTGATAAATTTAATAATCAATTCATACCAACTGTCCAATCGTTCAACAGGTATAGCGAACATACTAACCCAAAAAAAGCATTTTAAATTGTGTAAATACTGTACCAAACCTCTGATGTTAGCCCAGTTTGATAGGTCAGAATTTCTTCGGGCAAAACTATAACCTATTAGATTAAAGAGAGTTGAGAAAGCCTCTTGAAAGAAAACATTTCCATATATTAGATTTAATTTTCACGAAAACAAATATTATTTTTTAAAACAAACAAAGACAAACTATTTTTTTTTATTAATATAGATAGGTTCAAATTTCTAAATCGTTTCGCGTCCCACAACTTCAACTTCAATGAAGTTTAAATTTCTAAACACAACCTTGACATTGCAATTCTGAGAGTACTTGTGAAACTATCTAGTCGCTAGAAATGTTTATATTTCAAACGAGCCTTGGCATTTCTGTTGCTAACTATTTCCACATACATTATGTAACCATATTGGTTGGTTATATCGAGTCGATATCTTCCGGTGGTTTTCCCTGAAACGCCAGTCCAGCTGACCTGTCGTCCGAAGGTAATTCACTTTGTGGCCGAGAGCTGGTCCGAGCTGGTCCGAGGGAGTCAGAACTCCGCGAGCTCGGTAGCGATCAGTCGTGCGGCTGTGCACAGGAGACCAACATCGGCCACAATCCAAACTGGACATGTTTTCCGTGTAAGTGTCCTTTTTTTAAAACTAATAGTGCTGTGTTCAAACAAATAAAAATTAAACAAGGATTGACCGAGTCAAATGTTAAAACTTGTTTATTTATTGTACTGCTGTTTTGTCAATTGACTTACAAATGGCGGATAAGCGGAGTGGTGTTTAATGGAATTTGTATGACGTAAATCACAACTCGGTCGTTTAATTTATGCAGTTTATCGTAATGAGCTTAGTAGTGTTATTGTTAAGTTCTAAGACTAATTGAATTGTACCCCACAGTTAAAATATTATTAAAACGCTCGCTTGCATAATTTGCTCTAAAAGCGGAATGTATAAAAATTAAATATATCAAATTGGAAAAAGTACATTTTTACTATAAAATACGCATACGTATAATATACTAACGTGAAAAAACTGGAAGCGCTAATTTTATCTATAAAAAGGATTACTATAGTACATATGAATAAACCAAAAATTATTTCAGAATTAAATTTTACTAATGATATTTGGACTAAACAGTATGCAGGGAAATCAAACGAAAACTTCCTTATTTCCAATAGATTTAAATAAAGCTGAAAATAAATATTGCTCTACCCTATCTAATCCGAGCAAGCGTCTGGACCGCGAAATGGTCGAGATGCTTAACTCTAAATAATAATAAAGCAGGTAAACCGTTGGTTAACAATTTGAATACATCCATGCATGCTCATGATGTATCCAAATACAATTTTAACCATTCAACAATCTTCTATATTGATGCATACACTTCTGGTTTGGTGCAGGCCATTGTTTGTCGAAAGCCATTTGATCTGAAAGTGCGAAGTTGGGTAGTGCGAGAGACTATTTCAGGTCTCTTTTATCAATGCCCTCCTCGATTATAACCTCTAAAATACCAAAAGCCATACCCCTCTGGTGACACACGTTACCTAATAAATAGAAGGCGTCGAAGGAGTCACACCCTCCTGTCCCGCCGAAAAAGCCCAAGAAGAAAAAAAAACTGGAAAGATCTTCCACACAAACCTGATTGCTACCATTTCGCAAAGCCGACATTTCCAAGAGTGGTGACCTCCGAAAACCTGAATTTCACGAGGTCGACATCTGAAAAAAGGACTCTCCTCGCAGTCGACCCGTTTCATCACTTGTCGTTGTTGTTCGATTTTCTTCGTCCGTGCATTATATTTTGTTTGTTTCGGTAACACCTAAAACTAAAGGAAGACGGTGACGGCCATGGCAGGTCATGGCAGGCCATGGCAGGCCATGGCAGGCCATGGCAGGCCATGGCAGGCCCCGGCAGGCCCCGCCCCTCGCTCGGCTTCAAGGCCGCCGGCGAAAGTGACGAAGGACGCGGCAGTGAAAGCGAGAGAGCGCCGCCTTGAGGGAAATAAACGGCTGGCCGTAATGAATTCCGGCCTCTCCGATCGTTTATTTTAAACGAACGCACAAATGTAATTAGTTACATTTTAAAATTAAAAAAACTCGTGAAAGCCTCTCAACTCGACCGGCATGAAAAAGTATGAATCGGTTTTTTGGTCGATCTCTTGTTTTTTTGATTCTGTGCGAAACAGCGGCACGCCGCGACCAGTGCAAATATATTTTTAAAATGGAGTAAATTACAAAAACTTGAGTCATAATCGCAAAGCTGGTGTACCCAATATATGAGCTCCAATAAATTTTCAGTAAAAGCAGGTGATTGCTTTACTTTTTGCGTTTACGTTTTATCAAACGTCATGTGGAGAAAGAGTCATTTTCCGATGATCTTATTGGTGGAATTCTTCTCCCGAAAAATTATGACCAACCAGAAATCAACATTTCAAGCGTTTTTCCATAGACAAGCATCGTTACAATATTTGAAAGACAGATTGTACACAAACACTCGTTAGTTTGTGTTGAAAGAAATAAAAAGTTACCCTTGAGTGTTAGTCCTCCCTTGCGGCCTACTACTCGTGCAGATCGGTACGGTTGTCTGAGCTTATTTGTCTCCCAGCTCGACCGCCTTGCCCGTCAACCGCCCGTTTTCGAGTTTAGCAAATAGTGATGGTCGTTGTTTTTTTATTCCAGAGAATGAATTTCTGGGATTGGTCGTACCTGTACGTGATCATCCCCGTGCTGATCGCGCTTGGCCTGCTGGTGCTCTTCAGCGTGCTGACGGTGCTGTCGCTCATCAAGCTCTACGCGTACCTCACCTGCGGGCGGTGCCACAGCAAGGCCAGGATGGACGGAAAGGTGGTCATCATTACCGGCGCCAACGGCGGCATCGGCAAGGAGACGGCCGCGGAGATGGCCAAGCGAGGAGCCAAGGTCATCATGGCCTGCAGGAACTTGGAGCTGGCCAACAAGGCTAAAGGTGAGAAATAATGAAGAACAACCAAACAGAATAACAAAAAAAAACAGATTATGAACTCGTTATATTGTGGGTAATAAAAACCTGATTTAGCTAATGGCTGCGTCAGACGGTGTTAATTTATTTAATTTGATTTGCTGCATAAATTTGATGATTTTGGTGAACTTCTTTTATCGGAATCGTCACTTTTTTCTAATTTTATCGGAATTTGCTGATGGGCACATCAAATTATATTATTAAAAAAAAATCATAACAAAATCAGGTCGAGCAACCTAAGCAATTTTTTTTTAAATTCATTGAAAACTATAAATTATTTTCAGTCCATAACAATGCAAATACTGGAGACGTAACATAGCCGCAACAGCATGGTGTCCGGGTGGTTAGGTTAAATTAGTTTTGGGCGTTTCTAGCTCGTGGAATTAACAAAAAGTCTAGATGATGTTGATTTGACACTGCCAGCAGTAAAAAAACAAACTTTACATTTTTTTGTTTGGAACATGACACAGTTGACATTTTCTCAGAGACATCATTCTAGGAAATATTTTTTACTGGAGCCTTCATTAGCAGGAGTAAAAAGACATTATAAACACTGTTATTACAGCGGACATATCCAAGGGTATCTCAATAACACTCTATTATTATTTTCGTCCAATCAAAGACTAACAGAAGGTTTTTTCAATCTACAGGTATGATTCGTCGCTTCTTTTACCATAAAAATAGCAGCTGGCTGCTAAAAAACTAGTTTCTGTTGCATATACATCTTATATTTAATGTTGAGGGTCAATGAGCTATTAACTTGTTTTTGATCTTTAATAAAATTTAATGGAAATATCAATACCTGTAATAAATTTTTAGTATAATATTGAAATATGAAATTAAAAAGACACGGTTGTCTTTTGAATACCATCTCGAAATACTCACAGGGTCTCTTGCTATGATCAATAAAGTACTTTTTCAGAGACTCTAAATTTACTTTGCTTTCAGATGAGATCATCGAGGCCACAAAGAACACTAACGTTATTGTTAAGAAACTAGATCTCAGCTCTCTGAAGTCGGTTCGCGATTTCGCTGAAGATATCAAAAAGACAGAACAGAAACTTCATGTCCTGATTCACAACGCTGGCTACGGAGGAGCCTTCAAGAAGCAGACCACTGAGGATGGAATCGAAATGACCATGGCCACTAACCACTACGGACCCTTCCTGCTCACTCACCTGCTGATTGACCTCATGAAGAGCAGCGCTCCGGCGAGGATTGTTGTAGTAGCATCTGAACTCTACCGTCTTGCCTTCTTGAACCTGGAAAATCCCAACCCGACCGGCACAATGCCCGCTTACTTGTACTATGTATCGAAGTACGCAAATATCTGCTTCACCAAGGAGTTGGCACACAGATTGGAAGGCACTAACATCACCGCCAACTGTCTTCATCCCGGTATGGTCGACTCCGGAATTTGGAGAAACGTTCCCTTCCCGTTGAATCTGCCCCTCAAGCTGATCATCAAGGGATTTTTCAAGACTCCGGTGCAGGGTTGCCAGACAACTGTTCATGTGGCCGTGTCCGAAGACCTGGAGAAAGTGACCGGAAAGTACTTCATGGATTGCGCCGAGCGCGATGTGCACAGCGGCGCCAGTGACATCGCTAAATCCAAGAAACTATGGGAGCTCTCCGAGGAGCTCGTGAAGCTCCGACCGACTGATCCTAAGATCTAAGGAGATTAATATTTTAGTGAATTGTAAAAGGCTTTTTAGCACGGCTGATTTTATTTCTATAACATATTTTTATAATATTAATTTAGCAATGATTATGTGAAAGTCTTGTTTTGTTTAGTTGTTAATTTATTGTATTTTTTATATTTGTGTCTGAGCAATCTTATTGAATAAATCTTTTATTTATAATATTTGTTTAAAAACATGACCTTGTAAAATCTATCACATCTTCCTGGACTTTGGAAAACATAAGATAACAATCCAAAAATAATAATGCACCCTTTCATTCAAATAAAAATAATAATAATTATTTTTAAATATATTGAACACATTTTAAAAGGTTTGAATTGATATATTTAATCAAATTAAATCCTCAATCAATTTAGAATCCTGAAACATAACAAATTTACAATTTCACATAGAAACTGACTATATTCATCCTGAGGCATGGACTCTTCCTGCTGCGCCTTGAGCACCATTAAAATTGAATAATTTTAATGATTTATCATTTATGTTTAGAAAAACCTTATAAGGATATTCTGCTTTTGAAAACTGACTAATATTGTTCAATGTGTAATAAATACTTCATTTAATCTACAAGGTTTCAGAACCTCTGTCATCAAGAGAAGCAGTACATAATAAGCGAAAGAGAATATATTATTAGAATATAAAACATTTGCACAGAAGTTTATTTGTAATGTCTTTTTATGAAACTCATTGGGAATACTGTAACATTACACGTGTTTAATATTAAATAAAAGATTCTGTCATGAGTTACGTCAATGTCATTATTATTTCAGATTATTGGGAGGCATTCCCAGATTATTTTCATTTATATAAATCATTGACAGCTGGAGGTTTAAGTTCAGAGCATGTCATTATTTATCGTCTCCATTGTTATCATGTTTTTATTAAAGTCTCCACAGTTGACCCTGCGAGCTGAATCCATCAACAGCATTTCATTGTTCTTCTTGATTTTCAAAGTCTTTTGTTGCATCTTTTTTTGTAGTTCACTGATGTGGAAATCTTTCGTCCTTATCAAGTTTTCAAGATGATTCACCTAACAAGCAGAGTAAGTCATGAGTAAACATTGATATGAGTATGTTGAGTAGGTATGTTGGTAAGGACGCACTTTTTGCTTGAGTATTTCGATGCACTCCATTTTTTCACACATTTGATTTTGCAACGAGACGTAATTGTCAAAAGTGATAACTTTTCTTGTGAATATTTTTACAGCATCACCGTCTCTTCGTCTTATTGGCACAATCATCGTGTCACCTAAAATAAACACAGCAAATCCAAATACCTTATTTTAGCAAGCGAGATATTAATGATTCGGTGGCACATGTCGACTTCCTATTGATTTGTGTGATTTTTAACACCAGAAAGCTTACGCTGCACATGGCTGCTATTTTACTAGCCACTATTTTATTTTACAAGGTTATGTTTAATAATATTGCTAATAAGTACTTACTATTTCCATCTATAGCACCAACATCGTACCAGCTCCCATCGCTGGAGACTTTATCAGTGTTCAGAGCCTCCAGTCTCAATTTTTCATCTGTGGTGATCTTTACCTTCAAATCCAACAGCACCTGGTCAATGACTCCAGGCATGGCCTTGCTGAGATTTATCAGTGTCTTCTCAGTCAGCGTGAGGTTAAGTTTCTTTAGAACTCTCCGATTCAAAGTGCGCCAATTTTCCAATTTGGTTTGAAAAGAAAATCTCGACGTATAGTTGTGTAGCTCGACGAGCTTCGGGTAATGGTACTTTATTATTTCGGCTAAAAGAACTAAAAAGTAATAAATAAAACAAGTAAAATCTACCCTTTTCCTTATGAACCCTTTCAGGCACGCCCACATGGAGATGGAAAACATTTGGTACCATAAAAAATAGCTATATTTAAATAATTAATTATGTGTGATAGAAGAGTTACCAGCATCAGAAAAGTCCCTGTGTATTCGCTTTTTGGTCCGAGACAGTGTGAATTGATCCAACCAATCGGAAAGCGCATTATATTCTTCTACTTTTGCATCCTCATACACAGAAGTGTCAAAATTCATTTTAAAAATTACTATAAAAACTGTTAATAAGGCCTTATAAATTAATAAAATATATGTTTTTTATCAAACGTTGACGGCTATGGCCTTTTTAAAAATTTTATGATTCTATTCTAAATTTAAATGTGTCCAATTTTAATTTTAATTATATTATAATACAAGTAAATAAATGTCTTTATACTCAGCCTGGTTAAAAAAAATTAAATACTATTTTTTTTTTCATTCTGACATTCTAACTCTGACTACAGGTGATAGTGAAATATATTTAATAATTTACCATTTTTTTATCTATACAGGTTTACTGTCTTAATAGGTAATTTTCCTAACTTCATGTATGAACCATTCTCTAGGAGACATAACATAATGTATATTAATTCATCACATTTGATAATTTGATCTTAATTGTAAATCACTAATTTAAAGAATCCGTATGGCACATTTAACAGTTAGTTAAACATTATTAATTTTTATTAAGTTTTACAAAACTTAGGCACTATGACGGGAATATTAAAGCCACCTCTGTAACCTCCTCGTCGTCTAGTGTTTAGTACAGCTGCTTACTGACAATTAGTCAATAATTTTAAATTGTTTACCAGTGGAGGATGGATAGGAAGATAGGAGGCTACACTAAAAGATATTGAGTTTTTATTAAATGAAAAAAAATGTATTTTTAGATATATAAATTTAATAGAATTATACTAGATAATTAATTTATTATTTTCCATACAAAATATAATTAAATAATAATATAATCAACAGACCTCTTGCCTAAAAAAACATCTGCAAAGTTACTTGAAATTAAAATGTGAACAATTCAGTGGACTTGGTGTGCCGTCATTTGACAATGGCAGAGGTGACGATCCTCTCTTCCGTCCATCCAGTCCTGGATCTAAAGTTAAGCAGAGCCAAAAAAAAACCCATAAAAGATTCATTTGTTAATTTCAAACCATGCAGATGTTTTTGTTTGACTGCGGGAGCCGTCATGCAAGTGCAAGCAAAGTTAGTAAGAAGACAATAATCATATCACATTAGAAATGGCCAACCCGAGATCAATCATACTTAATATCCTCCAACCATCTTGGGTTGAAATGATAAAGTTACATCTGTACTGAGCGCTCTTCAATCAATGTATGAAAACACTCCTAAAATTAATGCCACGCTTAGTACCAACAGATGTGGCTACACACGAGTATTTGGCAATTATCGAAAATTTGTCTCTGACAAGAACAAATAACAGTGAAATGGGAAAAATTAAAATAGGAGGCAAGCGATGCACACTCAGCATTTATTAAGAAAATACCACAGGTTTAGCGGTGCCTCTTTATCATTTTCAATGACACATCTTAGAAAGTGATTTTTAACAATACCAGATATTATTTTATCTCAGTGTTACGTGTAACCTTATAACTCAAACCAAACAACTATTCTGACGTGATTCATTAGAATCTCAGCGCCAGTAGCGTTGAATAAGCAAAGCTCATAGGAATCCAGCGTGTAGTACTACTATAGACAGAAACTGGCCTCGCATGGTTGATTTGTTTTCAATTTGCAAGTTCTATCCCCGCTCCAATGCTGGAAACTCACGCTAGAGTGGCCGGCCTCAACTCTCTCTGTTATGTTCAAAACCTACTGGCATTTTATTATCAGTACAAATTAATACATATGTTTTGCATTTTTCACGGGTAACGAACAATAAAAACAAACCATTTCAGTCTTAATATTGAATAGAAATAAAATTATCTTTTTTACAATTTTTTTTTAAATATACTATGAAAACAAAAAAATGATATTCCATCTCGTATTGAATAAGATTTTTATTTTTAGTATAGGAAAAGAGATCTTATTATACATTGAAGAAAAATAAATTAATTGCTATTCTGAAAGCAAAAGCACATTCTAACAAAATAATAAAGTTCATATATTGCCAAACAACATACATTAGAAAATATTTTATAGTGGACACTTGTCTATATTCATCTTCACATTAGTTTCTCCATACAAAACTTCAAGCATTACTAACTCAATACGTCCAAGGAGAAATGTTAAATTTACAAAATATTTATATTTCTAATAATAAGCATGCCCTCTCTAATAATAAACCTTTTAATTGAATTATGACCAGTGGTTTTAACGGCCATTGTTGATGAGATAAGTCCTGAATAACCGTCATTTTCTGAAGATGACTCCACTTCCGGAGTTGAAATGTCACTCACAAAAATGCGGCTAAATTTTCATGAAATTTACTAGAGCAATCTTACAAGCATTTAAACACACTAGACTACAATAAATTGCTGTATGAATGTAACCACTTCGGGATCATAAATTACTTATAGGTTTAATTTAATCTAATCAGTTTAATTGCACTTGTCTAATTTTTTTAACCTTTAATTACAAATAATTATATTTATTCAGACAATTATTCATTTTTGCAGGTAAAGCAAGGTATTACAAGTAAAGAACAAGATAAATACTTTGTTAAATATCAAATATCTATCTATTGTGTCTTAAAATTACGTCAGTATATATTTTAAATTAAAAATAAAGTTCATTAGTATGGCACAATGATTTAGGCGATAATTAAAACATAGTGATCATCCAAGATAAAAAATAAGTCTGCAATACGTGTTCATTTATCATCTAAAATCTAGACTCGGACTCAGTAAATCGGGGACATTCCTCAGTCGACTCCTTTCGCTATTTTTTATTTCTTCAACATCCTTCTTTTCTTCCAGCCCAACGTTCTCAATAAACGAATCTTTGATGACCTTTAAGTTTTTTTTAATAGACAAGTTGTCCTGCTTACTGCGTTCTTTAAATAACATAAAATTATTGATAATCCTATCTACTGATTTCCTGCTCGACTTTTTGATCGATGATGGTTCGAGGAACACGCTACTTGCGTCAGTAGTGGACTTCTTACCTGACAAGACTTTATCTCTATTGCTTGTGTCATTCGGTAGTTTTATAGTTGAACTTGATGACTTATCATTTAATGCAGAGTCTGTCAAATTGGGCATCGATCCCAACCCAGATAAGAAGCTAGAATAGTCTATCTCCTTGACTCCCGATATCCTTTCTTTTGGCTGGTGTCTGACATTGATGGATGACTCAGCCGACGTATCGACTAATTTGTTGATTTTTAAATTAGGAGACGACCGAGCTTTCACCAATATCGACATTTGATCAATACTCTCATCGAACAAATTCTCCCACTTCTTACTGTAAGACCGCTCAAAATCGACATTTGGTCTCTTTTTGGTTGACGTGAAGAGTCGTTGAATGTGATTTTGAGAATAAATAGACGGCCGAGTGTTTTTGCGCCCAGTTTGGCTAACTGACGAGGCAGATGAGATATCGAAGAGTTGAGTTTTGTTGTTTCCATCTCTGGATATAATCTTCATGTTTTGTTGCACCTCTTCGATGTTTCGCATGTACTCTGGTTTCTTCTGCGAAAGACTGAAGTGGCTTTGATTACTGTCCATGGAGGACCTCTTTCTTGCCTCTGTGAAATGCTTCTTTTGAATGTTTTTGTTTGACTTTGATTGATTGATTGTAGAAGTTTGATAATGAATTCTACTATGAAAGACAAAATCGCTGCATTTATTGCTGGAGAAGAGTTTTGTTAAGTACTCTTCTTCCTCTAATTGTTGGGACTGTACTTGTATCACCGGTGGCAGACTAAGAGATTCCATCAATGAAGGTATGCCTTCAAAAACTCTGTATTTCGCAGGTTGAAACTCTATTTTATCCTTAAATAATACGAAAAAAACATAAGTAAGTTTTTGCAGAATTGAAAAAAATATGCTGGGATATAATTGATATTTTATTTTATAGAGTTAACTGATATGGCAGATGACCGATACATACTTTTAAAAATTGTGACAATGATTTTTAAATTGAAATTTAGCAGTGGAATAATGTATAAGTAAACCAAGCATGTATTAGACAAAGATTCTATAAATCAGTTTGACGATGCCTCTGAAGACAATGTCTCTAATATAATAAATATAATAATGTCTCTAATATAATAAATAAAAAAATAAAAAATTTACATAGACGTACCTTTAATTGATTATGAAATTTAAAAACTTCCATAACTAAATCCTTTGATTGCTGTTGAACACATTGCATAGCTGTTAGTTTTTCACAAATGGCATCCTCCAAGTCTCTATCGGCACTCGGAGGCGCGTAAGAACGGAAAATGTGCATCATCACAATCGAATAAGCCCTGATGAGATTGGGGAAGTTTAAAACTCCATTCTTAACAACACTTCGGATCACTGCATTTTGTTGCACCGACAATTCATTTTCAAATGCTGGTGGTACTGCAAAACGGTCACCGTCATTTAACTTTAGGATAAATTCTTTGGCATTCTTCTTAGAATGTCTTCGTTCGATTTCTTCACTCCTCTCCTTGCACTTTCTCGACATATTTATGACATTAGTGGACACCTTCTTCCACGTATTCTCCGCTCGAGTCAACTGATCGTCAAGATACATCGACCACTCTTCTAAAAGTTCAGACTTTTTAAAAACATTTAATAATTCTTCAACTTTAGAGATTTCTTTGGTTTTAGAAATGTTGAGTACTTCAGCTACCTTATCACTCAGCAGTTTATGTTTTAATTTATGTTCATCTTCTAAAACTTTTATTTCTCGCTTGTAAATATTTGAAATTCTTTGCATACTGTGTGTATAGTAGTTCCATTGTATCAATTTAGGAACCACTTTAATCTGGCGAGTTTCACTCAAACATTTAGTTTGATTAGTGGCGAAATTGACTTGTATATTTCGCATACTAATGTGAACTTTCAAAGCGACTTGCGACAGTTCAAACATCAGTCTCGCTACTTTATAGCCGCCAGAATTGACCAACCACGAAGCCATAATGTGAGAAATGTATCCTTCATGCTCTTTAGAGATATTATTCACGAATTTAACAAATTCACCTCTGTATTGGGCTTCTAATTTAACGTCAAAAAGTGCCCACGAAGACGAAGAACTGACAGATTTTGGGTCAATAATGGTCCTCAAATAAAAGGATAGTTGGTGAAATCCAGTTCTGTTTGGCTTCTCGAACATTCCCTCTTTGAGATTTGCCTGCAAGTCATTCCCCAGCGGATAAGACAAGCTGAGTAAATACACATTTCTGTGCAAAGCTTTGTGCAGGCTAATGCTGAGGGAGCGTTTCTCATTTAACGTTGCCATCGGGATCGTTATTTTTCAAAAGTGATCGTTATGAAAATCAAAAACTTTCAACAGGTAAAACCATTGTAAGATCGTAAGAATTTTGAAATAATCACAGTCGCAAAAAGTCAAGATACACTTTCAAACAATAAATAGCCGTTGCTGACTTGAATTGCCAGAGCACTGAATATAAATTCCCAACGATTCTTTTCCAAATTACAAAATGAATAATAAGTATTGCCAAAAATTGTTTGGTAAAAATAATACATTTTCTCATTTTAAATATTTGTTGCAAGATAAAATAAGACGAAATTAAAAAAAATAATGAAGAATTTTTGCATGAATGAATCTTAACAATCACAAGAAAAAAATTCAGCGTTTAGCGACGTTTAAATGTAAATATTACAAGAGGAAAAAAGCTTATTGGTGTATTAAATTATCCAAGGTTTTAATTAAATATTTTGTATTTATTAAATTAAACTTTATTTATGTGTTTATAAGATTATCTGTGTTTTTTTTAATGTCATATGCTTTTTACATATGATATAAAGATTTGATCATCATTGTCATTGGTAGATTATTGTTTGTATTCTGTGAGTGGATTTAAAAATCACATACTTGGCAACATCGCTTGGAACTCCAAAATCAAAACTACTGAAGAAAACATCAGAAACATGTCGAATCCGGTGAAGAAGCGTGCGTTTGGTGAAAACCCTTTAAAGCGTGGCAGCGGAAGCAGCGACGGCTCCGAGTCTGAGGAAGGCAGCATTCCCGATGTCTACGCTGGCAACGAGGTCTGACCCGCCATACACGACTATTCTACACATCACGCGACTATAACCTCTAAATACATTGACATGCCTCCTACTGTGATTTTAGCACTTTTGGTCAGATATTACTATGATTTTAAATAAAAAGACTTATTTTTTAGATAATATAGTCATTATATTATAAATAGGTCATTTTTAAAAGTAAAAATATTTAACATCTCTTCTGGACAGGCTGACGTTGATTTATATGTATGACAATTTAAAGAAATCACCCATGATACAAACTCAGGGGAATTCCCAAAACATTTAAAGTAATCACACTTAAACTGTTGCTTATAGTGGAATTTTAGTTTTGAGAAGATTAAGCTGATTAATAAACATTTTCTTTGTTTTTGTTTATATGTCCATTAGGAGTATCACTTTTGCAAAAAAGTTGAAAATAATGCGATGTATTTATTTCCAGGAGATCCAAGTGGACTTTGAGGGCAGAAGTCCTCAAGATACTGACTTCCACGGAATTAAGGCATTACTACAACAACTATTCCTAAAGGCACACGTCAACCTTTCTGAACTATCCAACATCATCATAGGTATGTTAATAGGTCCAGATTGTTTCAAATTAGTTGTCTTACGAAGAAGGTGCAATATATAACTCAGCTGGTATACAGTCGTGTTCATAAAAAAAAACAGCAGTACTTGTTGTCAATCACGTAACTCACCTCTGTCTACTATGTTAACATGTAATATAAATATTGGATTTATTTTCAGGTCAGAGCTATGTCGGCAGCGTTGTGAAGCAGAGTGAGCTGGATGTCCCTGATGATGAGATGGACGAGGAGTATAATGATGTTAACGATGTGTTTGGAATCACAACTGTCGTCTCACTGTCGTCTAGGCTGGTACGGTAGCTTACTAATTATTTTAGCATTTGAAGTTTTAAAAAAAACTGATTTTTTTTGCAATGGAATCAAAAGTCTGATGTGATTCTTTGGGTGCATTCCAGGAATGCGAGAGTATCCAGCAGATCCGCAGCCTGCTGCAGGAGTTGGCAGAGCAGCATGCGGGGGCGGACACGGCCAGTGTGGTGGCACGTGTTCTCGCAGCACGTTCCGCTCTGCTGCTGAGCGAGCGCCTTGTCAACATCCCACCACAGATTTGCGCGCCGCTCTACGACTCACTGCGCAACGAGCTGGATAAGGCCCGAGGAAAGAACATGCCCTTTGACTTCGACTACTACGTCATGATATGCAAGATGTACAAAACAGAAACCTCCAAGAGAAGTAAGCCCTAATTCCTGCAACGATTTTATGTTTTTCCTTAGTTTTGGATCTGAATATTGAAAAGAGTTAAAAAACAATATGTTTTAAAACTATTGTCCTAGAGCTTTAAATAATCTGTTTAGAACGGTACCAAAAACGTTACATTCTGGCAAAACTACAATAGGGAAAATTTTGCCATTCTAATCCAGTGACAAGTGATATTCAAATATATTATATATACCCTGACTATTATTATTAGTTAGAATTTGAATCGTTACATACAAGTGTGTAACTGATGAACTCATTCTGGTTGGCGAGTTTCTAAATTCACCATGTTCAGCAATGAATTATTTACGCTAACAACTGTTACGAAGTACACCTGCGTACACATCTACGAATTTTTATTGTCTTGACTAATACATTATCCTGGCACTGATCATAAAGAAATAATTCAATATTTCAGATATAATAATTTTTTTCATTTCAGCGAGTACAAAAAAGAAAAATAAAAACAAGGAGCCGGACGTCATATGGTCAAACGCTGAAGAGGAGATCATCCTGCCAGAAGCCCTGGACAGCTTCGAGTTCACGGTGAAGACGGAGAGTGACTCGGGCCTTACCGGAAACTGGTTGGAGGAGGACAACTCCATGGTGCCATACAGGAAGGTGCTAATCATCGATGCCAAGAAGCTCGACCACATCATTGACACGGTCAAGGCCTACGTATCATAAAACATATATTGTACAAGTGTCCAAAAACTCGGGAACGAGTGTGGACTATAACTTCTTTTTAAATATGTTAATTAGTGTTCAGCTTTGAGTGGGAAAGGATTCGGAGCCTGGAAGATTAAAAAGAGATGTTAAGTTGGATGCACTCCATCGGCATACGAAAATTACCAGATCGTCTCCGAACTAACATTTTTGTTCCTTTCTAGATTATTCCATGCGTTCTTCAATATTCTTCTCTGTTTGGCTGAATTCTATTTTTATACTTCGATTCTGTTAATAAATAAAAATGTTAATTACATTTTTATTTACATCCAGAATATAACTGGAATAAATTATTATAAAACCATTTATAATTAAAATGTGACTAAAAACAGAAACCACATCTCGCTTTAGGTATGATGAATCTCTTCAGTGAAGCGTTAAGTTTTTCATTAAAGACAAAATCAACATTTGAAAATTGCAATATTTTAGCTAATCAATTGGCACGCTGCGCCAAAAGAAGTTGATTGATAAATTCCAACGTCCTTTCTCTCACGGGAATTCTAACATTACTGAACTCTTAAATATATTATTATAATATTTTCAGGCTTTTTTGCTTCAAACGTAATCGGAAAACTGAACCATGTTTTTTTTGTAAATCTTGAATAATATCAGCACAAAATGCATTATTTTTTTCTCGAGATCTAGACATATTGGTACAGTAGAAAAAATACTAGTGTAAATCTTTTGCTGATTGTATGGCGATGACGCATTAAAAAGGTTGAAGAATAAATGATGGAAGGCAGTGCCAGTGGAATAAACTGGAGTATTTTCCTGTTAAATAGTTTGTGATGACGTTAAAGAAAGAAAGTAGCTAGTTGAAGATAGACAACCCTGTTACGGAGGCTCTGACTCGGAGGCATGCGGTGCATACAAGCAACAAGTTAATTAAAAAAATTATCTATGGTACCTGACTGCAGGTTTGATAAAATGAGTTTCATACTTGTTTATAAAGTTATTCATTGTGGAAGTCTATTTTTACACTGCAGCTTCTTATTTATGCCAAAATCATAAATGTGATGTTAAATTTTTGCCAAACTTGAAATTTACAAATACCCAGTTTCTGAAAGGCTGACCAATGAAAACATTAGTTAGTAAACTACAATCTTTGCTGCATCTCGTTTGTAAATCAGCGTTTTCAGAAATTGGATAATAGTGTAGTAGGCATGTTAATTTTCTATTGTATAGCAAGTGTTTAATGAGAAAAGTGCGAAAGTTAAAATATGTTGATCAGTATGAAAGGGAATCGTTAATTGAAAATGTCAAATCTGTAAAAAAAACATTTCTATTTAATAAAAAAAATACATTTTTGTAATATTTGTTAGTTTACATTACTTAGTCTTATGTACCCTACTTAATCCTAGTAACGATTGATTATTTCATTAAAATACATACAATCTGTAACTTCTAAGAAATGATAAATATTCAAACACAAATTTGGTTCAATAGAAGATCCTCATTTTCAAAATACAGGAGTAAGCGTATTTTAAGAATTAATTATTACATTATATAAAGGAAAATAAAATATTTAGTTGTAGATATCTTGCGGTATCGAAAGAAGTGTTACTGAAAAGAATACGAAATATCGTCATTCCACATTGGCCCTAGCATGGATTTATCAGCAGTTATACAAAATAAAACACGTATATAACATGTATCTCTATATCTCTTATCTAAAGCATAATGGTAATTACTAATAAGTCATTTAAATCGCTTAAAAAAACTATATTGAAACAGACATACCGAAAAATACAAGATTATTTTAAATTCGTGGTTTACAACCGTTAGAAAATATTTTATAAATTCACATGCAAGCCTCATTAGTGCAGCTTGAAAATGCAAATATTCTTGCACTAAGGTCATCATACAATATTAATTATATTTTAAAAATATATTTTGAAGGCTGTAGTGAATGTGCTCGTGCAAGCCTAATATATAAAAGAATATTGTTCAGCAAATAATTAGAGTTTCAAATCGGTGCGTATGCGATCTATTAAGGCTATCTGTTCAATTTAATGGACTACTTCTGCAGGTTGCGTCAAAGTGGTGTGTGCCCAAACACTATGGGGAATATGGGTGATAGGCTAGAGCTGTCTGGTTTTCTGAATTCATTATCAATTGTCTACATAAATATACCATAGTATTACGGGAATACTTTATTGCATATTTGAATTTTAATGCTGGAAAACGCATTGGTCACTTTTTTTAGAAACAATTACTTTTACCAATAATTGAGATTTTATTAATTGAGGATATTAGGCAAATGGTACTGACGTCGAATGTGTACAACATTTTGAAAAATACAGCATGTTAAAATACATTGGAATGTATTTATATCAAAGAGAAAAAAAAAAGACATATTACTGAATTATAAATCTTGATTATACAAACGAATTTGTAGTTTGATAGATTGTTTTAGCTTATTATTATTGATACTAGTTTATTTTTATAATATTTGATTTATGTGTAGTGTACTGGAAGTGATAATCGCGTAAAAAACGACCAAGTGTACACTTGTATAATGTTTTTAAATGACACAAAGACCCCTCCAATAGTAAAATTAGACTAGAGTACTTAGTGAAAAATACAACGGTAACATATTTAAAACACTAAATTCATATATCAAATTCACACTAGCGCTACAAGTAGTCGTCTTTTCATTGCACAATATTGGCACCAGCAAAGAAATACATCACGTTCCCTCAAATTCTATCTTTTGTCTTAAACTCTTACCATATTATTCAGAATCATTTACTAAAGCAGGTCCAAATATATTATAGTTTAACCCTTGTGTAAAGTATAATATATATAGTGTATCATTAGTACAAATAGGTTACGTATCTTTTAATGTTAATTTTACATATAAAACAGTCCTGCAAACTCAAATATATGCTCGTTATCTGTGTATATTTTGATCATGCAAAGTTTTATTGTTTGTATGAACTGGATGCTCAACTCGGCATCTATTGAAAACGAATGTACGAATGATAAAATTAATTACTAAGTATCGATCATCATATGCTCACACTGCTTTTGATAAAAAATTTAAAAAATCAAGTTGACATTATGCCGTAATTTATTTTAAAGCACTTTTGTAAACAACTCTGAATATGGCATGGCAGCTACATTGTAATAGTCATTTTTACAAGATGCGGCACCATTTCATTCAAAACACAAACATTTAAATAAATTTTACACATAATGTTCAACATAACATAATCAGTAAAAAAAACTTCATTCTCATTTTTATTTCTTTTCATTTTTGTCCGCCTCAGCTGTTTCACGGAGAACTAATAATGAGCTATGTTTCAACAATGCTTGTCTTTGAGAGCTCTTACTTGAACAGCCGAGTCTCTTGTGCCAGCTGCAGCTGCGAACTAACCACTAAATAGATCTGAACTGGAAATTCTGGGAAGCGTTAAACAAAATTTAAAAAAAAATGCGGCCCGTTCAGGTCATGCAAGGACCTTGTGGCACGTTTACTGGTTTTAAATAAATCTGAATGCTCCCCTCTATTCACTGCATGCTTTCAGTCTCAATTGGTCTCATATAAGATAGAGACTATATTTTGTAGTCCTATCCTCTAGTAGATTATTTATGTAACGAGTCATTTGACACTTTACATATGCAATACAACCCACTATTGATTAGATCGTAATACCACACCAATCGCATTAATTTTCCTTTCAATCCCATAACTCTTACTTTCAGATATTGCAGATGATAGTCGTCTCTTTAATTTTAGGAAGCCTTAGTTGAATTTCAAACGCACTTTTTCTAGCAAAGCTCGATCATTCACTCTTTGAAAAAATTCAATGGGGATATATTAGAACTGTCGTGGACATTATTGGGTTTTTCACCTTCGGAAAGTCCGGCCAGAGTAGGGTTTCCATGCATGTCTCTGTTGGGATAAAAAAATGCTATTGAAGTATTCGTATAATAAATCATTTACCTATTGAAACATGCCCAAAATTCATTAATATTGAGAGGGACTCAGAATTCATAATAATTAAGACATATTCTTAATATCAATTTCTTTCAATCCTCCAACAGTGTATCTCTTGACATAATGAGCAATTGGAAAACAGAATCCTAAACGGCTAACTTCTTGTTCTTGGAATCGGTATTGTCTTTGGACTTGGGCCTTCGCTTGAGCGTGCCGAGGATGTTAAGCATCTCTTTGAGAGCAGCGGGCTCTTCTCTGGGCTTCCTGGCTGCGGCCTTCTGTTCCGTGGACTTAAGGTGGAAACGTCCGCCTTTGATCTGGTTAATGATTTCATCGATTGCCCCTGAAATATACAAATAAATATGTAGGGCAAGAATGAACAGCCTTATAAAGATCAAGGGCCAAATATATTAACTGTGGATTATGAGAGGCAATAGTCATTGAGAAAATTACATATTTTTGGTGCCACAATTGAATACTCAGAATTGATTTTAAGCTTTTGTTGTTTAATTTTTTGAGGTGGTATTAAAAATATCTCGTTGTGCATATTAGATATTAAAAAGATGCAGCACTTTTAATTCTGCCATATTTCAAAGGGTAAAGCGATGAAAACAAAAAATAAATATAATCTCACCCCCACTTGGTTTCTTCTTTTCCTTGGAAGACTGCTTAAACCCTAGAAGGTTGGCCATGTCAGCGATAGCGCTTCCGTTCTCTTTGGAGTCGCACATGCTGACCTTGGGGAGTGGGGGTGGTGGCGGTGGCGGAGGAGGTGGAGGAGGTGGCATGGTGAGGACCGGAGCTTCCTCTATGAAGTCTCCGTTGGGCAGCCCGTTGACCGTTGGCTCAGGAGTCTTGACACCAGATCTGACATTCTCAAACATTGAGATTCTATTCATGACAGACCGACGATTGTTCTTTAATTCATCGAGCTTCTGCTCAGCCTTTTCGGCACGCTCCGTCGCCTTCTTTGCGTCCTCCTCCGCTAGTTTAAGTTTCTCTTCGAGGATGAACATTTCGCTATCGGTTTCCTTATCGAGTAGCTTTTCCTGCAATAAGCACAATCAAACAATTACATCTCTGCATTTAAGTCACACGATAAATACATACCATGATTATTAGAAAAGGTAGTACAATGGTGTATTCCACTCACTTGTAAGTCGTCCATTTCCTTGGCGTGCTTTACTCTCTCTTCTTCCAAGAGAATCCTCAGTCCTTCGAGATCGGCCAGCAATCTCAGCGTTTCTAAGTTTCCAGAGTCGCACGGCAAATCTAGGAACATTGAACTGCGATGCGCCAAGACGTCGCGGTCCTTCTTTGCTGATTCTGCTTCTGACTTCATACTGAAAAATAAGAAGATACATTATCTATTAAAATTACAATTAATAGTAAAAACGTTTACATTTAAAACAATTTGTGTGACTGTATAAGAAATAAAGTTCATACAACTTGCCATCTTATGCAAAATATTCTGGAATCGAGAAATATTGTGACTAAACTTGCGATCTCTTGTGAGTTTGCTGAGCACGCTGAGTAGGTGTGATAAGAGAGTATACTAACAAATTGGCTTGGGTGCGGTACTGCTCCAACTGCTCCCGGAAGGTGGCGACCTCGGCGGCGAGGTGGCGAGCCAAGCGCTTGTTTCTCTCAGTCTCCTCCAGGGCTTCCTGCAGACGTTCCTCCGCTTCAAATCTGCTCATCCGCTCCGTCTCCAACTCCTGAATCATCATGGATATCATGTAGCATCATCATGGATTAATAATTTAATTTCTTTTAGCAGTGTCATAGTTTAGTCATTAGCATGTTAACTTGCCAACTAGATGGTCATGGGTTCAAATTAAAGTTAAGCCACCACTAACCTGGGTAATGTTGACGTTTAATTCTGTAGCTTCAAACTCTTGAAGCCTCACTGAGCTGATTTCCGTCTGGAGCTTGGCAACTTCCCGACTCAGTTCGGCTACTGTCTCTCGCAGACCTTCCAACTCCTCACCTCCACTTGACTCTGATGCTGAAAAAATTAAAAAACTTTGGTATTATCAAAAATGGAGATAATATCAAAATAGAAGAAAGACTATAAACCTTTTATATTCTTAAATATTTTAGTTTTTTATTGACCACCTGAATCCTCGAAGATGGGTGAATGCTGTATGATTGGAAATATTGTAGTGTATTGTTGGTTACCTGCGTCGGTGGCGTCCTGCGTGTCTAAGTCTTGCAGTGTCTGCGGAGGCAGCCTCTGCATGAGTGCCGCAGAATGTCGCTTGAGTCGCCGGTTCTGCTGGTACCACTGTCCGGCGCTTTGCATGGCCCTGGGGATACACACCATCTTTCTAACTATCTAATGCCAAAAATTATAGCAATACAAGAAAGACCGTTGCAATTCTGCTGACCTTTATGGGTTAAAAAAGGTAGAGAACTTCCATGTTTTTGAAAGTATCTTGGACGCCAAAGCAGGTTTTATGCCTTGCTGAAAAGTCTGCACAGAACCGTACCAAAATTATCACATTCTGGCAAGAAATAGGTACTCCAATAAGTTGAACACAATTTAAAAACAGGGAAAATTAATATTAAATTTGACACTGCTTTTTATTTATAACTTCTGATCTCTATTGATTATATCTATCACTTTTGAATACACACAAATAATCAATTAAAGCAGGCGTGTATTCCAAATGCATATTTCACTCTGTGGTGTGTCACATAACAATGTTCTCAAGTATGTTTCTACGATGCACATTTGAAATGTCTACAATCTGACATCGCTGAAGTCGTCCAGAATGAATATAGAAGCTTTCATTGCTATTCTCCTAACCTCAAATGCTGGAGCAGGTTCCATAAGATGATTGTGGAAGACAACATTTGCTCTTGCACAGTGAAAAGATGGAAAGCGGCCTCGTAACTGAGATAAGTTTAGAAAATAAATACAGACGCCTTATCTTTGATGTACTTGAGAGATACACATAGAGTTTAACCCTTTCCACTCCAATGTCGAGTGTCACTCGACATTGCAGGTTTCCACCAACTCCAATGTCGAGTGTCACTCGACATTGGACCTGAAATTGATTGTGGTTTGATTTTTTTTAAGGCAATTTTTTTTTTTATTTTCTGTTGAAACATATACGAAATACATACTATTTGACAAACTGTGTAAGCATTTTAGAACGTTGGGACCCTTCGTATTACTACCTGACGTGAACAAAAAATGGTGTGTTCCAGGATGGCTAGCGGGCGGCGACAAAACAAAACAGTTGCTTTCGTGCAAAGAAAACCTGCAAGGGGAAAACGAGGAAATATTCCCAGTTATAAACCCAAACAGAACTTACTGATAGAAGTGAAAAAACCGACGGTTATTGTAAATTACAATAAATTTATGCTTCGTCGTACTGTTTTATAAGAAAGACTCTCAGATGGTGGAGAAAACATTTTTTTTTTGGGGACTGGAAGTCTCTATTATAAATTCATTTATATTATATAACAAAGGTGCAATAAAAAATGGAAATAAACCGCTGAGTCATAAACATTACAGGCAAAAATTATTGATGGCGCTGATCGGAGACTTTAGAGCTCCGATTTCATCTCGTAAAATTTCGTCCGCAGCTGACACAGAGCAACGATTAGATGGGACGTCACATTTTATATATTTGCACTCAGATGGCAAGCACAAAGATTGTGCCGTGTGTTCCAATAGAAAAATTAAAGGTGGAAGAAAAGAAACCTCGTATTATTGTAAAACATGCGAGGCAAAACCATCACTCCATCCTGGAATATGTTTCGAAAAATATCATACTCAAATTAATTTTAAAAATTGATTTCAAGGATAACTATATTGTACACTATATTAGAAATAAGAATAAAAAATAATAAGTTAATAAAATCGTTTTATTTAATAAAAAAAAAAATAATTATGTTTACTTACTTAATATCAAATTTTGTACGGGAGCTGGTGGAAACATACAAAAAAATGCTTGGAGTGGAAAGGGTTAAGATGTGATAACAATCAAACAGTTACTACAGTTTTCAGATCTACATTGTTGTGTATATTTAGTTTTCTTGAGGATTGGAAGAAAAATTTGGATAAACCTTGCATATTTTCATGAGAAATGGCTGAATGGTTTGTTGTTGTGGATTTCCATCAAAGTGTTTTTTTAAGGCTATGGGTTAATCGATGATGCTGCTAGTCTCACTCTTTGAGACCCTTGTGTTTATATGGACATAGTTTGAAATTGAAGTTGACGGGAAAATATTTGTCTGTATTCTTATTGTATATCCGTCTTATCAAAAAAATATTAAGTAACGGTTTGTCTATAAAGCGGTGATCACTTAAAGATGCGATTGTGTGGTACAAGTGACTCACTTGTGCATGGCTTGCGTCTCCACATCGTAGGTGTTCTTGAGCTGGTCGTACTCCTTGTAGACCTTCTCGGAGACGGCGCGCAGCTTGCTCAGCTTGGCCTCCTTCTCCAGCAGTTGCGCCTCCACCAGGTTGTTCCTCTCGATCAGGATCTGGTAGCGCCGCTCAAGGTCATTGTGCTCTCTCAGGGCTGGAAATCAAAACAACCGCGAGTTATAGATGTGTTTTGTTGGTGGATCTCTTTTTTTGGCAGTTACCATCCGATGACGTCACGCTTATGGGTAATTGTGAATTGTGTCGTTTCTCTCTTGCGGAATAATTCAACATATTGGGACAAATCAAAAACGAGACAAAAAGCGAAAGTGCCTGCATTAAAAAATGGTTGTTTACTCCTAGATATATTTGTTGTTAAAATATGGAGTGTTACAAATTAAAGCAGTATATTCATAGATAATTGTTAAATGAGAACAAAAATGCCCTTTCCGATGAGATAAGGAAATAATGCGACACACTGTATATCCGGTGGATCTGATAAGGTCGGAGATTATACAAAAACAGCCGGTCTTCTCTTCATCTTGGCTGGTTGACGAAGCAGCTCGAACCCTCGACCACGAGGTTCTAAGTTAACCGATTAGCTGCAGCGTGTGTAGCGCACCCGAATGGCTAGGAGACTACGAGAATTATTTTTTTCCTTTCAAAGGAAAGACGAAAGCACTTAAAACAAAAATGAAAGAAATTTGGCTATTCATGTTTGTTGTTAAAATATGGAGTATTACAAATTAATCTGTCGTAGATAGTCAATAGAAGGCGAAAAAGCTACAAATGCTAAAAATATTCTGCTGGGACGGCTGAAGGTTGTTGTAAGCAAAATTCGTGGAATATCTTTAAAAATTTTCCTACTTTTTTATTTTAGTACCATTTTGGGCAGATTATTTCAGACTTCAGGGCTATGGTCCTAAAAAAATGTTGCAAAGCAGATATAAACTAGAATTATTCCTACTTTATTTTTTTTTATGTTTGATCCACAAAATCTTGTTTTAAAAAAATGACGCTGAGGAATATTTCACAGTTTGATTTTGGTATCATTCTGTGTTGATTATTCAGAGTCGGGGCGATGCTCCCAAAACCTGTTTTTAAATCGGGTTACAAAAAAATAATGCTCTGTTTGATTTCGAAAAAATAACACCATTATATATAAATATATATTCCAAGGTCATCTGCATTGCGAACGAAGCTGCAATGTTTTAAAAAATGCAAACGTTTGATTGAACGTTTTGGCCGACGGAATTCCATACGAAGAGTAGATTCGTTGCCGAGTGGGTGCAGGGGACGACAACAATGGCAGGGAGTGGCCCTTCAGATCTTCTGATTACCAGCAATTACCGACGATTGCCGACTATGCATTACCGTGGATGTGAAAGGCGATCTATGAATATGCAGTTTCACAACAACGAAAAAAATTCCGATGTAAAAAAAATAAAATAAAAAGATCATCAGATTATTGACAAATCTCCATGGAGAAGACGAATATAAAATAATGAGCTTCAATGGTTTACTCGCTTACTGACCATGATATATTCTGTTATAAATACAGGAAACAAGCCAATATCAGCCGTTCAAGATCGCACCCAACTACTTGTTTATCTCCCTCTTATGGCTTCTGGGTGCGAAGCAAAGTGTTTTTTTAAACTTATTTTCCCTGTATAACACAGTAATGTAAATAAAGAAATACATGTACGCTACCACCTAAGCAAGCCCCACAACCTGCGCCCAGTATCAGGGGATAACTACATACTATACCATAACCTTAGCCATAAGAACTATTAACTCTTTGCACTCGAGAGGTGCGTCTCGGTCACCACTTTGTTTGGTATGGAAATTCGATGTGCGGTGATAACTATGGTGATACGGTGATATCTTGTTTATGTTTATGCGATCTTGTTCTTTAAAGTTCGTTCCTAAACACTGCCTATATAATTGAACAAAGATCATGTTATGCTCCCCCGTCACGCCCCCGCGCCGCCCCTGGTGCATTCCTGGGGCGAGGGACGCGTGGCTATAAATAAGCGAGCCCCTCTGCAAGCCTCTGCAAGCGACGCCAAAACTAGCGGATTTAAATAATTCGTATATAATAATAAAAAATATATATTGTGATTTTTCCATTACAGCAATACCCCGCTTTACGCGACCCCGTTATGCGCGGCTTCACTATAACGCGAATTTGACAAAATGCCTCGCATTACGCGAATTTCTTATTTTAAGAATGTGTATGAACATAATGTAGTCATTGACTTAACAATTAAAAACAGCGTTGGGTGTTATGAAAAAGACAATAGATGCATTTTTCATTAAAAATAACATGTAATACTGCATAAAGTGATTGATTCAAATGATTCGTATTTTTTTGTATGAAGTTTAGACTATGTATGTATGTTTAATCGTAAATCCCGATATACGCGAATTTCACTTAACGCGATTTTTTCCGGAACGTATCCCTCGCGTTAAGCGGGGTATTACTGTGATTAATTTTATTGGTGACCGGTTTCGCCAACATTTCCCGTTTTCCCAATTACTTGCATGTTATTAAAAAAATCCTCACTCAGTTTGATAATTCCAACGTGAAATGACGACGAAACCGGTCACCAATAAAATTTAAAAAATTGTGTCTAAAAATCACAAAACTCGAGAATATTGAATAGTTTTTTTTGCTTTATTTGTTTACATTTATTTTTATTGGTGCGATAAATTCCAAGCGGTTATGAAAAGACTTGTCTCTCCATAGCGTTATTCAAAAACACGGCCCGGAGTGACTAACCTAGGTGCAATAAATCCAGCTCCAGTGGGTCGATATGGCAATACTGGATTACACTTTCATTGCCACGGCAACACTGAACACCAGACAGAGTCAGTGACGAGACTCCTTGCACCCTGACCCGGCAACACAGAACCAATACAATCATATGAGCAATTGATTTGACTCCAGGTAATCCCATCTCTTCGGTTCTTTTAATGTCTTAAGCTCCAAAATAAAATAAGTTTTTAATAATAAGAGAAACCTGCACCTTTTTGGGGCATGTTTTCTGTATTTGACAAGGCGAATGCCAGGGACGTGACAAGTCGGAGACAGTCGCGATTACCTCGCTTGCCTTCTCTTGCAACCTTCTACTTCTATAATACAATAATGGTGTAATTTAGCGTCGTTTTAAGTGAGTTAAAATAAAATACTTGTGTAATTTTTATACATGTTTAATTTCATTGGTGACCGGTTTCGGTAAAACGAAGTGATTTTATAATAAATACACAGAATAAATGCAATCAGTCATATTTTAATATTATAAGCATCAAAGCAATTCGACTCCGGGTAATCCCAACTTTTCAGTTTTTTTTATACGACAAAAAACTTAAATTATTCTTGTTGACCGATATTTAACTGCAGAGTGGTTTGATTCATGATACTCCATATTTGATCGGTCATTCGGGTTTTGTATTTATTGTATGTGGCACCAATGCAACAAGTAATATATACAATATTTCAATGTATAAACATTAAAATTATTTCTTGACTCCAGGGAGTTGCGCCAATTTCCGTCGAAAATTCGGTTAAAAAAATTAAAAATCATTAGATTAATTGATCTCAATTTGCATTAAATCGATTTTAAAAGTCGCTCCCCATATAACTAACTTTTCTATTTTTATCAATTTTGATTATTTGTTAAGTAACCAATAAAGATAAAAATAGTAAAGATTATAATAACACCGCTGTCTTTATAATCAGACGATTGTTGATTTTAAGATAAAATACATTTTTTGGGATAGTGAAAGAATGTACCCCCTACGCGAACCTCCCAGAGGTTTTGAGACCATTGCGACCCACCATATAAATACTATCATTGATAAACATATTTAGCTATCGAGCTGTTACTGGTAAAAAAAATAAACACAACAATTAAGGTTATCCGCAAAAATGTCAATATCGTCAGGGAAAAAAAACATGTAAAAACCTGCCAAACTAATTTAATAATTAAATAAATACATATTAACAATAAGTAAACAAATAAAACAGCTGGTTTGTTAACAAGTGTTATTGCGAGTTGCGGGAGGACTGATAAGCACTTATCGTCTCCTAAAGCGACGTCTTCGGTATATATTATACATATATATAGTATATATAATTAAAATAAGTTTAGCAATGTGTGGGGAATCTTCAAGTGTACTAATAAATAGGGTATCTAGTTTTATGCTAATGTTTGTAACACGATATTTACGATGAGTGCAAAGAAGAAGAAGTGCAACCTTTGCGACAAGTGTCGGTGCCGAGACGTCACAAGTTCTAATGTGTAATCTAGGACAAAACAATCCGTCTTACGGTGGTAGCACGCAGTGTTTTTATCTGATAGGTCAAAAATTTATAATATTCTTAAAATACCAAAAATTAGGTGTACCCACTAATTTTTGTCATTTTTGATGTGATAGATATGATATTAGCGCGCGCGAATTTCTGACCTATTGGATAATATATTTTGAAGTTACTACCGTAAGTGTCTCACCGGTCAACAGGAGAATGGCGTCTTAGAGGTCAGCAATGCAGCATATTCAAGAACACAGGAATAAGTACATTAATATACATATTAAAATTCTGACCCGCAATGTCTAATATTTTATACGCAAAGGGGAGAAATATTGTTTTAGAATTTTTTTTATTATCCGTCGATAAATTATAAATAAATATTTTATGTTTAATGATCTAAGGTTATCGATTACTTAAATACTAATAACCGCTACTCATACTCAGTTTGTTTAACCCAAATTTGAGCCAGAACAACAGCAACGGCATAAAACATAACTCACTACGCGGTCAAACTATTTGACCCGAGCGACGTTGAAATATGAGTTACACTCGAGTTGGGCTTCTCACGACTCGACAAGCCGGGCTTGCCTTGATGCAATACCGCCATCTGCTATCTGCTATCTGCTATCTGCTATCTGCTATCTGCTATCTGCTATCTGATATCTGCTATTTACCTCGGCGAGTTGCCTTTGAAATCCCGACGGCACTGAGTTATTTAATTTAGACATTTTTCTCCAAATCTACAGACAGTAAGATACTGTTTTGTTATGATTTACTCGTAAGTATACAACAATGGTTACCTAATCTCACCGCTCTCCCCATTCTGTTGCTTGTGCATGGCTGCCATTCTGTACCCTGAGCATGTGTAAAGGATCGGTAATGGAGTAGTGGACTTGGAATGATTATATAATAATGCTATTGGGCAGCAGTAATACGCAAACTTCAGTGTAGAAGTACCCGGAAACCCACTACACTATTTTCCCCCTAGAAAACTATAAACACTGGCTCAGCATGAGTATATGCTCAGTGAATGGTCGCCATCCTCCTCTGAGGAGAGGCACTTAGTAAAGAAAAATACAACAATGAAAATTCCGGATACAAAACATGCCAAATATAGCTACAATTGGCTTGTCTTAAATAACTTATTCGCCTATCCATATTCAATAAGATAGTTATGATACTATGTATGTGACAGTAATGGTAATGTATCCTATTTTGGCCATTTTTTCAGAAATACCATCTAGATAAAAAGAGGCATAGCGTGGAGAAAGTTAACATGGATGCGGAATTTGCGACAGTAGCCGGAGTACAGCCGAACTGATGAGACTAGTTCAGGTTCAGAGTTGGTGACCAACCTCCGCTGAGGAGAGGCTCCCGGAGGAGAAGATATGATGGTTCTGAAGTTTCAGGAATGAGCACAAGTGTTAAGAAGCGCAGGGGCGGAGTGG
Organism: Atopsyche davidsoni; assembly: GCA_022113835.1. Classification (NCBI taxonomy): domain Eukaryota; kingdom Metazoa; phylum Arthropoda; class Insecta; order Trichoptera; family Hydrobiosidae; genus Atopsyche; species Atopsyche davidsoni. The sequence goes on from JAILWY010000025.1 coordinate 8,296,893, forward strand.
TGAGTGGAACCTCATCTCACCACCCGGCGACTTCTCCGGCTGAAGGGATCCGGTGGGCGTCCTGGCCGGCGCGTGGGACGAGCTGCCGAGCCAGTTCGCTGCAACTCACACTGAGATTCAGATTGCTGTGTGGGAGGTCTTTACTTTATACGAGGTGTTTCCTAACTCATGATATCACCGACTAACGCGTTTTTAATATTGTTTATTTTGGACGCACACTTTACTGCGACATGGTGAAAAATAACGTACTTCTTCAGAGGAGGCCGGTGTCCTTCTCCGTCCAGGGTCAGTCTTACTGATTCGACTTGCATTTTTTCCTGGACAATCAGCTGCAGAGTGAGTTTTACTTCTTTCCACATTCTGTACAACACTCTCTCATTTATGATGATCACACTCCTCGAGGGGAAAATCCTCGTTTTTTTTTTAAACACAGTTGAAATTTTATCTAGCAAGATTGATCAATTACACACTTGGATACAAATATTCAAATTCTCGCGTAGTTAAGATGGTCAAAAAAATATAAAAATGCTGAGGACAAGGCAAAAACTTATAAATTGCCTTAGAGAAAGACCTGTTTTGGTGCAGGTTGTCAGTATACGACAAGGCGAATGCCAGAGACTCGACAAGTCTTACCACTTGCCTTCTACTCTTAGAGAATAGTACAATTTAGCCTCCTTTTAAATTTGAAAATGACATGCACGTGAATGGTTTTTAAATATCATTTCAATCAAATAATGCAATTGAGTTAGTCACCTAACTTAAAAGGACAACCTTTATGGCCGTTTGTTCTTCGCCCTTGTTGGAAATGATGCCAAGTTAAAGATGAGCAATGCATAAGTTATGCAAACAAAACAGCGCGCCGCGACCTTCCCGCGCTCTGGCGGTTAGCGCAGTTGCTTACCGACTGGGCGACCACGCAATACTTTTATTCATGCACACTTGTCTATAACGGTTAAAATTATCACTTAATTGCAAGGCCCCAGAGGCGTGAATTAACTAAAATACTATAGAAGGAACATTTTATAATACTTTTTTTATCTTTACAAACCCAAGCTCATGCAATGTGAGAACGAGCAAACTATAAGCCACACTACTCTATAGTAAACGCCAGAAGCGATTGGTACGTATTCGGTACTTTGTTGTACACAGGGAAATAAAACAAAACCTTGGATTTAATAGCTGAATAACAAATGTGTGGACTAAGGTTGATATATTAATCCACGATATAGTAGTTTTAAAATAGTTATAATCATATTCATATTGTATTATAATTTAAACACACGTGTGCTCAGGCCGCTCCCTTCATGCCGCCTGAGGCTGGAGTTTTTTTCTTATCATAAACATTCAGGCATTGAGGCGCCCCAAGCATATACAAGGCAGCCCCAAACACAAATGATATTGAAAGGTTTCACTTGTTATGGTAACGTTTACACGTCGTGTTTGTATTCTCCTAGCCATTTGGCTATTCATATCTGTCGGTTGACTTGTTAACTCAACCGCGACCGGTCAATCGAGAGTGCGTAGTGTGTAAATTGGCAGCTCTGGTCGCCCACGGGACTTTTACTTTTCATGGATGGCGGTGGGTGCAATCGATTAATTGCCGACCCGATTCGAATAGATCATTCGATTAATCGAAACAAGCGCGGGAGATGCTTTTACCGATAAATATGCATAGTCGGATAATGGGTGGAGCGATGTAGCCGAAACGTCAATATTCAAAAATCAACGCCTCGTAAAACAAAGGAAACATGTCTACGATGCAATACGTTTTCAATGCTCAATAATCGATTACGTTTTATCTCTGCAGTGCTTCGATAGTATAAAGTCAGGGGCGGCCAACCCGCGGCCCGCGAGATTCATCATACTTTTACAAAATATATATTTATTTTATAATGAAAACCAATGTATTTAAAAAAAATACATTATTTGTGCATCTTGCGAATATATGACAGATATTGGTTGTTTTATTCATGAGCTCGCAGAATAATTTTATTATTATTATATTATCTATGTTAACATGTAAGAATAATAGTTTTGTTGAGGGACAAGGCATTTGATTGATGAAGATCCATTATTTCGACCAAATAGACTAGGTCATCATCAGATGCATAGCTAAACCAAACTAGTTATGGATCTGATGAAGACCTAGTCTAGTTGGTCGAAACTCATCATGCAAAAAATATAATAAACTCAAAGTGAAGACAGAATACAAAGTTACTTTTATCATTATATTAGAATAATAGTTAACACAATAATAAAAAAATTTCACTACAAAAAGAATGTCTATAGTGTATGCGGCCCGCAAGATCATTAGGGTTGGCCACCCCTGCTGTAAGTGTTCATTTATTCAGTGAAACTCGCGTGGGAGTCGAACCGCGCGCTCCCGTGCGCCAAGACTTGTACGAGCCCATTGTACTTATATTCAAATTACTTATTAAATAATGCGGTCATGTAGATAATAAAAAATACCATTGACGAATATTTAAGTGATAGAATCAACAAACGAGTTTATATTGTAAACTTTTTTTTTATTTTTTGTATTCCGTCATCTACTCGTGAAGTGTTGGCTTTGGGCTTAGAATAAATCACGAATGCTAACGAAGTATTCCGGTGGGACTTGACATCGTTATTTGATCAGTCTTCCAGAAACTGGACGTGAGAGATGATCATTGGACACAAATGATGTTCAGAGCGATTCCACTTGTTAAATAAATATTGATGTTGACGAGGCCTAGCCAAACCTAACCCATAAAAAAATAATGTAATAAGAAATTTCTACGATCATATCCTGTTATTTTTTTCATGTCCTATAATAAATATACTTATGCTAAAAAGGAAGTTGATATTTATGTTACTTCAAACAGAACGAGGACTACTTTTTGCCTTCAGCAATAAAATTTGGCATTGCAATTTCAGTTCTTTTCGCCAAGGATGCGGCCAAAGGAAGTCCATATTCAGGACAAGGCACGCTCTGTTAAGGCGCTGCACATTTTCTTTGTCTCGTGGACATGAGAGATTGAGCGTTTATAATTTCGGGCGATGAATCATGCGGTAATTGGAGATCTGTCTGAAGATGGCTTGAAAAGGTCAAGAGCATCTGCATGTTGTTGAAACAAAAATAAGCACTTCAACTTTAAAAATAATTATTAAATGTACTGATATAATAAAAATATATATTTTGTTACCAAAACCCTCTCAAATGTTCAGAATTTATAGTTTCTGCTGGCAAGGGGAGGGTTGTTGTGTTGGGAGTGGATTTTGGCCGACGTTGGTAGGAATAGGTAGGATTATGTAGGATTTTGCAGGAGATAGGATATGAAACTAGAAAGCAGTGGGCGAGCTGGATTATTCGCGTCCTATACACGTCGAGCGTTTCAAATGAACATTAATATCTACATCGACAGTAAAGTAATGAGAGAGTTAATAGATTAAAGTATTTGGGCAGTTGGTTGAATGAGAACTGGGATCCTGACCTGGTAATTAAAATACTATGCTCAAGAGATGTAACCCTGAAATCTCGATGAAGATTCACCAAATGCTATGTCGCCTCAGTTTTTCTTTATGGAGTCGAAGCTTGGACACTCAAGACAGCTACTATGCGTAAGAAATGTGGCTCCATAGGAGAATCCTTAAGATACCATGGGTTTACCGCATCACAAATGAAAGAGTCTCGCACAGAATGCGTAAAGAAAGGAAGCTCTTGACGTTGTAAAGAAGCGAAGGGTCTCTTATTTTGGCCACATTTTTCGTAACAATACGTATAGACAAGGTAAAATCGAAGGAAAAAGGGGCATTGGATGAAGGAAGTTCACGTGGACGTGGAATTTGCACCAGCGGCTAGAGATTGAAAGGGCAGCCGGATTGGTGAGGCAGGCCCAGCATAGAGATACGTTCGAGGAAATTGTCACCAACCTCCTTTGAAGAGAAGCAACAGAAGAAGAAGAGAAGTATATTTGCATATATTTGTAAGATACCATAGGTTGACCGCGTCACAAATGAAATAGTATTGTACAGCGTAAATAAGCGGAAGTTCTCCTATTTTGGCCACATTTTTCGTAACAGTAAATATAGCATCCTCCAGCTGATTGTTCAAGGAAAAATCGAAGGAAGTTCAGGTGGATGCGGAATTGGTGAGACTGGCCCAGGATGAAGAAGTACTTGGAGATGGCTTACTTTTCTCCCCCTTGACGAGCTGCGCCTTGTAGCGGCGGTCAGCGTCCTGCGCCCGGGCCCTCCAGCGCTCGGCCCCCTCTGGTCCCCTGCCCCGGGGTTCTTCACCCCCCCTGCCCCGGGGTTCCTCACCCCCCCTGCCCCGGGGTTCCTCACCCCCCCTGCCCCGGGGTTCCTCGCCCCCTCGGCCTCGGGGCTCCTCTGGACCTGGCGCCTCGCGGGCCAGCCACCCTGGAGACGCCAGCTCGCGGGAACACTCTCGCGCTGAAACCACATTTCATATTAGTAGACCACCCACTGTCGAACTTCCCTTACGATACAAGACTTGAAGGCACATATGACTAGTCAAATATCTATGAGAATACGATAACTTTGCGAGTAGATTGAGTGAGATTCAATAGTTCTGGAGACAGTCCAGTCGTTTCACTGATGCAACTTACATAGGATCTTGAGGGGCTTGGGCTGGGGTATCCTGCTCTTGCAGCCCGGGGAGCCCCCGTTGTTGTTGGCGGAGTCCTGAGGACACACCACCTGCGACACGTTCATCATGGCGGCTGCGGGACTCTCGGAGGGCGATCAGGATCTTCGGCCAAGCCGCATGGACCCCCTGCAGCAAATGTAACACTTTATTAGCTTGTTGTGCTACTGAGACACCTGACATTTATTATATTTGACAGAAAGGACTCAAGGACAAGGAACTAACGCAAGCCGAGCTTTCAAATTTAGAAACTTCCAGTCATGTGAAATATAAAAAATAACACTTCAATACAAGTGCTTAAAGTTCTAGGAAGTAAAATTCTTACGAATCCTCTAGAAATACATTCGATAGTTATAAATCTATTTATGTAGTGCGCGTCTACGAGCCGAAGCCAGGGGTGCGAAACCCGCGGTATCTCCGTTTAATTCAGCTTTATTATTTAAAAAAAATCATTACGCGTACCTTCATGCCCACGGTGACCCCATACTTAATGAGAATATTCACATATGTAATCACTAGAGGGTTCAAAACCTGTGCCCTGTAAATATCATCAATAAGTTTTACCTTGTCGTTTCAGGTATGAATGTACTGGTGGCTGGTGCAATACAAAACGTGGCATGACACCCAAGAATCAAGTATCTACTATAATAATAGCCATTGTGTGTGTGTGTATGTTTCATTTTTTGGTTCTCTATAGAATATCTTAAAAGATACAACGCTGATTTTTTGCATGTAAGTTCAATAAGTTTTTCCGTAGTTATGTGCCGAATTTCAAGACGATAGGATAATATTTTCATTCATAAACTAATTGAATAAAACTATCAAATATGCTTTATGTACGAATTATATGATTCTGTTGTTCACAGCGAGAATTTCAAATTTAGAATTTTTACAAAAAAAACAAAATATGATGCTTCTAAGAAATTTCCAGTTTATGTCAGCTTGACACAAGTTCCAATTTTATTTTTTTGTTGCGTTAGAAATTATTAATCACATCATTAATAACTTAAAATGCCTCCTAAAAAAATAACACCGTCTAAGCACAGCAAACGTAATTAAAAAAGAATAGCACAATTGAACGTGATAAAGACTGCATCTAATAAAGAACAGTGCAGTGAAAGTGAAACGTTGTTTTTGACACGAAATGTGATATTTCCTAGAATGGCTTTGCTTTCGAAATTAATATCCGGTTATTCAAAATATATGTGTACAAAATGAAATCAAATATTCATCTAATTGTCAGCCAAACATATGTTCAAACACTATTGCATCGTTCATCGAATACGTCATTTTATGACGGGCTACATTTTTAGTTTATAATAACAGCGGCTGAATTATATTCTACTCGATTACCATAGATTCGCAGCAAATTGTAAAAGTATTTGTTATTTTTTTACCCTCTTCTATAAATTGCCACCGCCCTTGAAAATCAGTGCCCACAGGTCTACACTTTAGACATCATCATTTCGCTTTCAGTAATTGCTACCCCTTGACGTGGTCCCTCAGGAGTCGCGTCATCGTCAGCTAATTCCTGGAGGCCCGAGACTCAGGAGTGGGCTCTTCCTGTGGCCATTAGCACTCAATGAAGCAGCTAATGATGGCCAGCAAACCGGCTTATCCGTGACCTCATGGGCCAGTGGCGACTTTACACCTCGCGGACTCGACACGATACACCATTTTAAATTAATTTACCCAATACAGTAATACCCCGCTTTACTCGAGGAATACTTTCCGGAAAAAATCGCGTTAAGTGAAATTCGCGTATATCGGGGTTTACGATTAAACATACATACATAGTCTAAACTTAGTACAAAAAAATACGAATCGTTTGAATCAATCACTTTATGCAGTATTACATGTTATTTTTAATGAAAAATACATGTATTGTCTTTTGGGTAGCGTTTATTTTACGTTCTTGTAAAATACGTTCATAACACCTAAAGCTGTTTTTAATTGTTAAGAAAAGTCAACGACTACATTATGTTGATACACATTCTTAAAATAAGAAATTCGCGTAATGCAAGGCATTTTAACGCGAAATTTGAACTGTATACATAAATACATATATATATATATATTTTAAATGTATAAATGGATGTTAATAACATATAAGAGATGTTTTATGATGATGACGAGTATCACAGGTGAAAAGCTTGTAATTAGTGGGACATTTACCGGCAATCAGGTTTAAAAAGTAAAAATAGGCATTGAGAGGGGAAGCTACAACAAAACGCCACCATGTGGTTAGGGTGAAAAAATATTCTCCGATAAGTATAGGGAAGGTTTTTATTTTGTTACACTTGTTTTGTTCCCAATAGTTATCGAAAGTCAGTAACAGCTGATGTTGTAGAAGTAAAAATATACAATGAGAGGGTTATCGACAGCGAAACGTCATTCTGAGGTGAGCACAAAATAGCATTATATGTAGAAAATCTTTGTATTTTATTACCGCACTCGTTTGTTCCCAGTCGTGTGGTTTTCAGTTAGTCATTGACGTATAAATATAAATTACTTCAATGAAGTGAGCTCTGCGGTTTCATATTTCTTCGGATAGCACCGGGAGTTTTGACAATTCGTTAAATTAACTGAAAAATTGGTTAGTCATATATCTGTGGATGGCCGCACCGATCGCTCGGATTATAAATAGGCGGTGAGAAGGGTAACGAGCCCGCAACGCACACGCCATGGGACTCCATGGCGAACACAAACTACTTGAAACTATCCTCTTTTTTATAAACGAGACTAAAATTAATCTAATTTCTATTGTATTTATCGATATGTATACTACATTTCACTAGTGACATCAGTTGCCATGATTTTCGTATTGATTGATCTCAGGTTCGAAGCATTTCTTTTATTTGAGAATATCGAGAGAAATTATCATGTCAAGTATTATACAACTCGGTCTAGATTTTAATCACATTAAAATATAAATGTGTATATATAAAAAAAATCTCAAAAATAATATCAGAGAGAGTTTTGCGACTCAACGGTTTGATTATCATTTTTATGTCATCGTCAAGTGGTCACTACTGATAAAGAGATTGAAAATTCTTTCTACTATCGATTAACAAACATGAAAACTATATAAATGAACTCTTGCATACAACTATAGAAGTCGCTGCTAAGCTATGTATTGAAAAATGTGTGTTTCTACAATCAATAGCTTCAAATTGCACCAATGTGAAAATTTAATTTCCTTACAAATTTCAACTGAAAAATTAAAGCCATCTCAAGAGCTCTGTCCTGTTTTATGTAGAAACAATGCAAATAGAGTGAGAGAGATATTCTTGTACTGACGAATAGTGTGGATGATAAAAATTACGGTCGATATATCTCCTGGCTGGTTGGCATGATGCCAAAAAGGAACCGAGCATCGAGATTTATGTGAAACAGAATTATAAATTATTATCATACAAAGTAGTAAATACAAAAGTGTCTTCAGATACGAGTCTGACTGACTTGGCTAAACATCTTGAGCTGTCCTTAGAAAAAAAATTTTTTTTTAATAAAAAACAAAGTTGATCCCAAAATATTTAACGATTTTCAGCAATACAACTAATAAATAAATATGAAGAAAATACAAATCAAATGCCGGCCTGTCCTTGTTGCGGCCTGAGAACTCGGATCGAAGACACGATTTACGACTTCTCCAATCTAATATTTATGCGAGAAACTTCAGATCGATAACAGCTGACGCTTGACACAAATGCCGGACCCGTCTTTAGTATTCGGAGGTCTGACAGGCAAATCCCAAGCCGGCGCTAATGAGCTCGGCCTGCTTCGCTTTGGTCGCCATTGACATTGCATGTCTCGACTGTTTTCATTAAAAGAAAATCGATGTCAGTGGGAGACTCCATCGCCGCGATTTCGAATATGAAGTAAATATAAGTGACTCCGAGCTGTGGCGAGCCCCGCGGGGTGTCGGGTGTCGCGGTCGCGAGGCCGTGGGCGGTTGCGGCGAGCCCGCGGATTCGCGCTAAAAGGGAAGTGCCAGGAGTTGCTTTTTAAAAGATAATGTCTCCGGCACGATTGAACTTCCGCCGGCGCCTGGCGAGGATGAGTTATCTCCACCGCGGAGAAGGCGCTCGTTTCCGATTTAACGTCGCCAGGACGCAAGAAGGTCATCACTGTGTATTTGTTAATCGCGTCTGTTTATTGTGAAACGTTGTATTTGTAACCGGTGATTAAAGAAGAGATGACGAGAAAATTTATGTTACAAAATCTAGACGTTAAAAAAGAGATAAAAAAAAAACATACCCCGCTTTACGCGAGCCCGTTATGCGCGGTTTCACTGTAACGCAAATGCCTCGCATTACGCGAATTTCTTATTTTAAGAATGTGTATGAACATAATGCAGTCATTGACTTCTCTTAACAATTGAAAACAGCGTTGGGTGTTATGAGCGTATTTTACAAGAACGCAAAAGAAACGCTACCCAAAAGACAATAGATGTATTTTTCAGTAAAAATAACATGTAATGCTGCATAAAGTGATTGATTCGAATGATTCGTATTTGTTGTATTAAGTTTTGACTATGTATGTATGTTTAATCGTAAACCCCGATATACGCGAATTTCACTTATCGCGATTTTTTCCGGAACGTACAGATATAACCTTACGTATACTTACACGTGTAACCATACGTATACGTATTTATTAGGCGTGTTGGAATGTGTGTAGGGCCTTTAGTGCCTTAACTGGAACTGCAACTTATTTCCGAGATCTAATTATTACAAATAACCGACTTAAACCAGAATTATTTTGCAACAAACTACCTACACGCGCTGCAGCGCGACTGACAAACGAACTGTAAAGCTTTGTGTTTATGAAAAAAACAGCCTAAATAAGACGACGCTATTGGCTAATTGCCGTTGGGTAGTCGGTCGAGTTGCAGATCGAGTTGCAGGTTGTGTTGCAGGTCGTGTTGCAACTCGAGTTGCAACTCAGTTGCAGAGAGCAGGAAGTGCAATGAAAGCGGCCCGGCAAGGCTGCAAGGTTTAATTATTATTACTAGCGGTATATCTCCTCTCTCCAACCCGCTCTCTTACTCCCAAATATGTCTGCAGTCAGAGTTTGTTTTGGACTGCTAATAAAATAAGTGATTTAATTATACATTTGGTGAAGTTTCCGCGACACGTCTCCTTGATTGTCACCTCCTTGTATATATTTACATTACCTTCGATTTCCATAAATATATACTGCGACGATTTATATAATTAAAGTATACATCCGCACAAACTATCGCTCGCCTAAGCTATTCATTCTTGAACTCATTACTCAATTCACAATAAAACACTGAAGAAACTTCGAAAAAAAAAAAAAGTAACAAGTGTTTTATTGCAGACAAGCATTTCTCAACTATACTTTAGTTAAACTCCTCATTCAGTTTGTCTGCATTCGGAAATATCACACGGTTTCCAATAAGAACAGTAATAAGGGTGTTTCGATGAAGAAAGGATATATATAAAATAATGTCTACTTGTGATACCGGATATCAAGATGTTACAACCGACTATCCTGCAGTACTAGAAGGCCGCAAAATAAATGGTAGGTAACAAGCCAGTTAAGCCCGGCCAGTGCCCGAATTGATACGTCTCCGGCATTCACCTTGCAGTGTACAAAGAAAAACTGCATTAGAAAGTATTCATGACCACGAGGATGCTAAATATGACAAAATTGCGTTTACTATCTGATGCATGTATAGTGATAGATTTATGTTTTTAAGATATCTGTATAAAATTAATCGATATTTTCAAAGCATGAGTTCGTTTTTATTTGTAAATTAAAAAAAAATACTGGCACTTATTTTTAACTTTTAGTATTAATTCAAAGTACTCATTTGTCTCATAAAAAAAAACGAAGGATTATTTATCAAGCAATGATCAATTCGTAAGTAAAAATTGTTTTAAAACATTATTATTATTGTGCGAAACAGGGAACCTATACATAGTCATAAAAAGTTATTCAAATTAAAATATAAAAGTTCGTTATTAATAAAGTCAAGTTTGCATTCAAACAATAGAAAAAAATATTCAGAATATTTATTTCATTGTGTCAATGAATATTTAAAAAAACACTAAAAAAATCAATATTTTCCTCAAAAAACACTTCATTGTATATAAAAGAATCATTCTAAAAATATTACAAAATATGTTAATATTGTGTAAAATATAATAAAATAAAGACGCAGCAATACACAAAGGAGTATTTGCAATCATGTGAATCATTTCAAAACATTTGTATACGTTGACGGTGAATCATCGAAGATTCTTATCAGGCAGGTTTAATTGATCACAAATAACAACAAATACGAATAAGATAATCAAGTAATTATCCATGAATAACGGCGGCCGGAATATGCTTGATAAAAATATAAGAAAGGCACATTTACATGCGAGGCTCTCCACTGCGGCAACACTGCGCCGCGCGACCACTCGGCTATCAAGACTACCGCGAATGTCAACTCTCCTCACGTCGACTCTCACTGGCACTGCACGCTGCGAGCCAATAGCGCCGGCTTCTCGAAAATAACAATAACGGTCGGATTAAACAAAGGATTACTGATGTGACAAGTCGCGGGAGTCCGCACACGAGCGAGCACCGCGGCTGCCGCTCCGACACTGAGGGGAGGAGGGACGGCGCCGCCACGAGCCGAGCCTACAGGGTGCTCGCGAAACTGAGTACAAATTACTTATTCTTGCGGACAAGCAAAAAAAGTCCAATTTTAAAAAAAATTTAAACAATTTTTTTTTATGTCGATTTTTTGATTAACGTCAATCAGATGCGTATTTATTACCCATTACGGGTTTATTATATGATTAATATGATTAGGCACTTGCATTACTTGCACACAAGTATTGGTTGGCTTGGGCACATAGGTTCATATGTAGAGTATGATTGTTAAAAATTCTCGATAAACGGAAGTGATTCGTTAGTACAAGGGTTAGTACACCGGTCATGTAAACCAGGGGGTGTGGGCTCAAATCCCACCCAAATCACGATGATATTTTTCTGAGAGTTTCTTTAAATCATCTTCTATATATGAACTAATGTGACTAATCATATTAGTAATCATTTTTTTTTAAATAAAAAAATTTGAGTGATTTTTCCACATGTTAATTTTTATTGGTGACCGGTTTTGCGAACCTTTCCCGTTGGCATTATCAAACTTGAAACATTATCAAAAGTAAAACATTATTTTACACACAAGAAGTACGATTTTGCCTATACAGGTTTTATTGATTGATATTGATTAAGTACATTTTTTCAAATATTGAAAATAGATTAAAGAAACACTCAGAAAAATATCACCGTGATTTGTGTGATCTTTAAAAATAATTATATCCAGATCGGATTTAAATGCTTCACTCAGTACTTTGTGTTAAAAGTCTAGTATTGCAAGTCCCACAATATTTAATTGGCATAATAAGTACGTTGTTTCTAAGTATATATAGTACATATCCTATAAGTATCAGTAGATATATATATCAGTACTCTCTGTCAAAAATATTGATTACTTAGATAAATATAACCCATCGGGCCAGTATAAGTTGAACAACATCTTTTGTATTAGATTGACGATGGTGAAACGTATAAGCGATGACAACTTATCAAAAATCAAAATCAAAAATCAAAATTTCGGCTTAAGCTGTTATAAATATTCTAAAAAATATTTTATTAAGAATATCAAAAAGCAACTCTGCGCTATGATCACCCTGTATTTAAGGAATACTGAGAAAACGAAACTTCGCGTTGCAGGGAGCCCGTGCAAGGTTCTCACAACATTTTTTTGTATCTCCGGTCAAAATTAAAACATATTTCTTTAGGCAAAATATAAATACTTCACGATTTCAGACTGGATAATTACTAGCATTAATTATTTATTATCGTCCGGCAGTGGCGTACCGAGAATTTTTTGTTGTTGTTTTCTATTAAATTAAACTGGATTTAAAACATTTAAAATACGCAAATACTGTAGTTTTTGTAAAATACTGTCGTCTTATTGGTCAGTATTATTTTTAGAGGAGTTTAGCGATGTTAAAAATTATTTAAATTTTTCTGGGTAGTTATTAAAAAATACTGTTGTCTGAAATGTCAAAATATTACAAAAATCATATCAGAATCGAGTTTGAATAATTTTTTCAAAATATCTGAACAATATAATAATATTTTTTAAAAATAACCTGTGACACAAAAAAATGAAACGACCTTCTCAATAAACGTTTAAAATTTTTAATAGATTGAAATCTCTTTCTACGGAAGTTTATCTATAGTAAAATAAATGTTTCTGATCGGTAAAAATATTTCTTGTGGTAAATTTGATCTAATTGGCATTTTCTTTTCGTAGATATTTTAATTTTTGGGAGCAGGGAATATCTACGCCGTTGCAACTAGAAACGTCTTTGTACTTTTACAAATTAGTTTTGTCCAAAAGTATAATGATGATCAGATTAGCGATGAATCATTTTAATAGAGATTGTGATCCAGATGCGAGGGACGCCGAATCATGGGAATAGTTTGACAATGAAAAAGTGATAGTAGACATCCGATTGGAGAGCGATGGGAAAAGATATCGTTAAATTTTGGAAGAATACATTGTAATTTTAATCGAGAAATCTTTTACATGTGATAGAAATTTGCACAAATACCCACACCTATCGTAAATAATATGCATATTATAATAAAAATAATGTTTATATTTAACCACTTGTATTACTTTCGTTTTATAAAAGAAATGCTTACATCTGCAGTATCTAGCTATTTAGATTTTTTTTGGACAAAACCAAATTACTCATTGTTCTCAGAGAGTCTGAGCTTGGGTGTCTCCCGTTCGCTGAGTAAAAAAATGCATCTCATGAGTATTTGAAAAGGGTAACATCAGTATAGAAAGTTTGAAAAGCACTTTGCTACTTGTAACGTCCCATTTGTAGTAAACATGTGCGTTGACGCAGTGTCGGTGTCTCTCCATGAACTCAGGGGCGGCTCGTCCTAGGAACAGAATATTTGCAGACCAACTTTAACAATTAAAGACTGTTTAATTAATAATAAAAAAGTGGTTTCGATGACGTCAGTAACTTGGTTGAAAGATGGCAACGTGTGATTATGGAGGAGTGCGATTGACAGCGAACTCGAACTTGACTATGCAGAATTTGGCACTAGACAACCACTGAGCCTGCCAGTGGAATTCTTATCTATTCATTCACGCAGAAAAGAAATTTGGGAGTGTGGGAGAGTAGCAATATTCCAATATGCGTATTAAATACATATATTTTTTTTCCACTTTAATATTTACTGATATTCCCTACTTTAAGTCGAAAAATGTTGCTTCAATAATAAAAAATGAAAACATCACAAAATATTTCTAATAAAAAAAACATTGAATGGAAATCAACCAAAAGTACTTCGTTATATATTTTTTGTAAATATTTATACTAATACTATTTTTATGACAGTTTTAACTATACATTTGTATTAAGCTTTCGGTTTTTTTATAATATACAAACCAACCTTTTAAGTATTCCTATTACTGATAAAAAATACTCTGTATCGGGACTTGCAATGTCAATACAAATCGTGTTTGGGATTCCATATATACCAGTTTGGGATTCAATTGCCAGACGGGTTTTATTTATATACATAAAAAACTATAAAAATAACACAAGTTTTACTATTATATAATTATAACACGACATGCGTGTTCGATAAAAATGGGTAGCAGTAAATATGTGCTTATCACGAGTCACGTATAATTTAAAGAGAATTTTATTTTTAAAAGTATAATCAAAATCCAGACATACTTGTTTAATTTGTAATACTCCATATTTCAACAAAAAATACGAATAGCCTTACTACTTGGAGATTACTATTTTTCAGACAAGTCAAGAGAAAACTTTCAGTGGCTTATATATGCTAATAAATGTCCAGAAAAGAACATCTTTATAATTCTACAAGTGATCGGTATTTTATTTAATTTGATGGCATTTAATGCTTGTTGAAAATCTTTTCTCAATTTGTCTGAAGAAACCTTTGCAAAGCGAAAGCTCTCACAAACTACAATTATCGCAATCTTCAATCATTCTGCTACTCATATTTGTTACATAATTTTAAATATTCGTTACGGAGATAACCTTTCTCAAAACTTCCCGCGCGCCCCTGACACACTCACTCACGCACACACACACGCACACACACGCACACACACACACACGCACACACACACACACACACGCACACATCCACAACTACAGCTGCAACGCATTTGTATGATAACGCGTGATGAAATCACCTTACAACGAAAATTTAGATAACCGTATTTACGATTAAATGTCCATTAAATCATTATTAAACATACGACAGTTCTTCGTAATCTTGATCGACGTTTTATACCGAATTATCACTGAATTAATTTTAATATCAAATGGACAGGAAATCACGATCAATTTAAATCATTCTAAAAAAAATTACTGTCGTTAATCTGATTATTTTAACTCATGGATATAGTGGATTTTCTAAAGGCATGTAGCTTTATTAACGAAAGATCTCTCTCTGTCTCGATGAAGAAATCGTTAGGTTTATTCATATTTAATAATGGAATCCGCTCTCCTCATTCATTCTGGCTGCCATTCTGTACCCTGAGCGTGTTTAAAGGATCCGTAATGGAGTAGTTGACTTGAAACGAGGTGGGGGGGGGGGGGGGGTCCTGCTATTGTTTCTGTAGCTTGCTGCAGAAGGAGTGAAAACAATGAACACTGCCTCAGCATGAGTATTTGCTCAGTGAAATGGTCACCAACCTCCTCTGAGAAGAAGCACTTGATGAAGAAATATAATGCAGTAGCACAGAGTAAACACTTCAACTAACACATATGGGAGTCGAACCGACATCCTCTAGATTTGCTAAGTGAGAATTCCATCGGCTCGATTCGGTTCCCCTGGATTGCCTTCTAGCATATATAATAGACTATAGAGGGGAAACTGCGGCCTACACGCGCTGCCGCCGGTGCGTGCGCCGGGAGAATATGTGATGAAATGGAGAGTGTACACTTGCCATGCAAATTGCTGTGCAAAAAATATGCTAAGCGTATTCACAAAGGACAGAACAATTATTGCCAGTGAGGAGGATCTTTGCATACAAGCAGAAACAGCTGCTATCAAGAATTCGCATCTTCAACATTGTTATTTTGTTAGCAGCCGCAGCCGTTAGCATTCTGATTAATTTGGTTTGCTTGTGAATTGAGGATTTAAGAAGTGATTTTTTAAAAATATTACTCATTAATTATAAATATAAATATATATAATTTCGAACGGTCAATGTTAATACTAAAACTATTAACAAGAACTACGAAACACTATTTTTAATCATTTTGACGATGCCTCTCAGAATCGTGAGTCAAATAGTTTAAAACACCGTAAATAAAATTTAAAACGTACAAAATGTATCCAATCGAAATACAGTAAAACAAAAAAAACCCGTATTATTTTATTTTTATTAATAGGCAGTCTTTCTGCTAAATTTGTCGACAGGTGATTTGAGTAACTGTTTAATATAGTAAGATACAGTATTATGAAAACTGACTGCGAATTAACATTCCGCCATAAGGAGCCACTCCTCGTCCTCATAATAAATATATGCTAACGGTAATAAAGTCTGCTCGTACCGAAGACACTTGTACAACCCGTTTTATATATATATATATATATATATATATATATATATATATATATATATATATATATATATATATATATATATATATATATATATATATATATATAAATATATATATATAAATATATATATATAAATATATATATATTTTTTTTTTGACTGACTGAAAGTATTTGGTGGAATTCCATTTTGATATTTAAAATAAAATACTTCACTTCGTTTGATAGTGCCAAAGTAAGTTAAGAATAAAAGCGGTCATCAATAAAACTACAACAGTATTTTATTTAAAATGTTCAAATGAAATTCCACCGAATACCGGTGACCGGTTTCGCCAACCTTTCACGTTGGCATTATCAAACAGAGTTACTCTGTAAAAATAAAAAATAAAAAACGAACATGTGGAAAATCACTCAAGTATTTTATTCAAAAAAATATTAAAATGGAATTCCACCAAGTACTCTCTGTCAAAAATATTAAAGTTCATATATTATATATAACTATATAACTTCCCCGCTTTCCCCATCCTGTACCCAGAGCTGGTGTAAAGGATCTTGGACTGATTGAAATGATTGTGAAGGGATGTGCTCTGGAAGTATTTTGTCGAGGTGATATTGTTTCTGTAGCTTGTTTGTAGAAGAAGCATCAGATCTAAACGCCAGAGCTTTGTAGGGAAATGATTATATAATAATGCTATTGGGCAGCAGGAATACGCAGACCTTTTCTTCCAATATAAAATTGCGTTGTAGAAGTACATAATTCTCCCCTTAGAACACCATGAATACTGGCTCGACATGAGTATGCTGAGGGAAATGGTCGCCAACCTCTTCTGAGGAGAGGCACTTGATGATGGGATAGATACTATATATATATTATGTATGCATGTTTTGCAAATACTCTTGTCCGGAAGTGCCCCCCCTGGTCCCCTGGCCCCCTGGTCCCCCTGGCCCCCCTGGTCCCCCATGGTCCCCCCTGGCCCCCCTCGAGCCGAGACGCCTCGGC
Source organism: Atopsyche davidsoni (assembly GCA_022113835.1). NCBI lineage: Eukaryota > Metazoa > Arthropoda > Insecta > Trichoptera > Hydrobiosidae > Atopsyche > Atopsyche davidsoni. Next base: position 8,314,208 of record JAILWY010000025.1, read on the forward strand.
CGTATCGACCGGCGAGCGCGATGACTCACGTCCTTCCGCCATTCCCGTCATTCCCCGCCAGTTCCGCAAGCGAGGCCCTCGTCCAGCACCTGCGGCTGAATTACAACTGACTCCTTCATACTTTAGTGATGGATGGAGTCCATCACTTGTCGCTTCAGCTCCCGCGGAGTGGCGCCCTGAATTCACTTTTTCGATTGAAAGTTACTTTGCATTCCGTGCATTTTGATAAACGTCTTTGAATACGACTCAATGATACAAGTTGCAGGTGTTCAAAATATAATAATTCATTATAAGCCGCTAGTTTAGTTTACACACCGAGTATATCTACGCTTAAATTGTGATTGTGACAATAAAAATATATAAATGCATAAATCAACTAGGCGGAATAAAAGACAGCGAGTCTCAGAATCGCATTTCTTTTTGAAGACATTGTATTGCAAATATAGTATCAATTTTGTGTAAAAAATAATTCATAAGTAATGTTAAATATTAGAAATATATTTAACTAATACTAAGAAGGCGGAAGCGAAGTTTTAGAAGGAGAAAAAGTCCACGATTCTCTATTTACTTTGATGTCTGGGGGGCGCGCCTGGGTTGATCTACTTTCGTTATTGAGTTTGTGGAGGAATAAGTATGGGCTGAAAATCCTTTTTGCCCGAGTCATAAAATAAGCAAGACACCCGGGTAGGAAATAAATAATGGAATAAGTATTCGGCGGACGGAAGGAGACAAGACGAGAGGGGCCGAGGGAATCGATCGAGACCGCCCCGACCCGTCCCCCCGTCATTCCATCATCTCACACTTTCTAAATGTATCACCGAGGATCTTGAAATTTTTCGACTCTCAGGCGATCGGTGCATTTCGCAAATACGAGTATCTGCATTCTTGGGATGACTAAAATTTGCGATAACAAATATAAATTATTCGGAACCGTCGTCGGGCTACTTCTACTTGTTCCGCCCCAGGGGGAGGGAGGGGAGTATTGCTGGGGGCGGCTTGGGAATCCTACGAAATGACTGACGATAGTGAGAGTGAGCGCGGAGACTTTCTATCGCAATCGGAAAGAATCGGGCGGGAAGGACATCTCGGGCAGAGGCAGAGGGATGAGGCCGGGAAAGTAAAGCTCGAGCAGGTGCAAAAATACCGCCTGCAGTTAATGTATTTATGCGACGTCTGCATGACAAGTGATATAGAAAACTAGTAGTTGATTTTTCAGCGCAGTACTTGTTGGGGGTTGAATTCACGCCGAGGGGGTGGGGGTAAGGGTGGTGGAGGGCAGGGGAGGGGGTAGGGCAAGCAGAGCCATCTGTGCGGCGCGGCGGCGAGGCGCGCTGTCAGCCAGTCTTGGTTATGTTTTCATAATTGGCACGCAATCTCTCATCAAAAAATCCCTTCGCCAGCAATTCCTCGACAGTGGTGTGCCAGAAGTGCGCGACGCGATCGCAAAACTATCATGGGCTGAATAGTCGTACCGAACTGAAAAATATCAACGAACTGAGCTGCATCTTCCAGACGATACGCTTTGCAAATCTCCTGGCCTTCCAGGGGATTCGGAAACCGGTCCAGGCGGACGAGCATCCCTGGAGTGCCGCTGCCGGGGCTTCCGGGATCTCCGCTTCGACTCCGACCGCCCCGAGGACCCGAAGGCTGGATATTCGTATTAGGGAAATGAGTGAGGTTATGCAGTCTCCAGTCAACACACCTGTTTGATTTCGTCTCGCGACGATGAACCGATATCGCGCGAATATCGGAAGATGCTGAGTTGGTGGAAGTTAGTGGAGTTTTGATTAGTAGCGAGCATGTGGCCGCGATCTGCGCAAAGCTGAGTGTCTATCGCCTCTTCTTTCCGTGTATTTCCGTGTGTCGAGCTATTGGATGTTTGTATTCGTCCGACTCCGAAGCCCCGCGAGGGAGATATAGTAGGCTATCTGTGTATACTTATTTGTGTTTCGCCTGTCGCTACTTTCTTATCGGAAGACCCTGATACAATTAAGTGTTGAAAACTAAAATCATTGACTTCACAATCGGAAGGGTTCTTGTACCCTTTTTAATTTTTACTCGCGGTTTTTGTTTGGGTACATTCATATGCAGTGTGATAAATTTATACTGGATTTGTATATTTTAAAATATTATTGTGAAATAAAACCACCCGGATAAAATAAAATAGACATTTTCCCTTTCATTCAAGCTGATAAGCTCAGTAGAAGAGTCCCCTGACAGAGGGGGTGGGCAGGGGGGAGTTGAGGGATGGGGGGGAGGGGGCCGATTTAAAATACCAATATTCCCATAAAGGATGTTTCTTTTCCTGGCAGATTCTCTTCGCTTCTATCATCTATTGGATGTGATCGCTTTGCCAGCTCTAGTTGTATGTGTGTAGTGTATTTCGCTTTTGGTGTAAATGTTAAGAATCGATTTTAGAAATAGGCCCTGACTGTTGAGTGTGCTCCGATTTTTTGCTTGTAAAATGATAATCAGTATGTTTACAAGTGTATCCTTTATTTCAAAATATATTTTTTTGCCCTTTCAGAAGCAAATTATGGGTGGGTAAGAGTTAAATATATACGTTTGAACATACTGAGAATGTGTTTTTTTGATTATAATTATTATTTAGTACCTGAGATGATTGGCCTCGTTCAACCGTCGCTTTGTGTCGTACCTGTGTATGTTTTAAATTAGATTGTCATGTTAAAGCAAAAGTGGGTAGCAGTAAAATAAATACTGGTGGATTCTTAGTATAAAAGTTATATTAAATAAAATAGTAGTAAAAATATTGCTCATTCGATTGATTGAGGGTTTTTGTCTGATAAGTGTTGAAAACCGAAAATAAATCGCTAGTATTGTTAGTTTCAAAATAATTTGATTAAAGTTATGCACGCCTCTGGTGTTGTACTTTTTCTATAATAATATAAACAAATTCCCACGCCCAGAAGTATAAATATGATAAAGAAGGAATTTGTTTTACCGCAATTTCGATTTGTTTTTAAAAAGCGTCAAAAGATGACTGTTCAATTTTTCTTATAACCACGAAAACTGTTTTACCTACATTTATTGGTTTAAAGTATTTCCCATATTTTCATAGATGTCGTTAACATACAAAACCTGAGCAGATTAAAAAAATAAATAAAACAAAATATTAAAATTGGAAAACATTAATTCAATAAATAGCTTTCCAATTTTTAATTATCCATTTAATAATAATTATTTAGGAATTAGCAGCGTTTTTCTATAAAAATTGCAGCTACAGGCAAGAGATAAAAAAAATGGCTCTGAAATAATGGTTCCTAGGAAATTATTTATGATTTCAATCTGAGATAACTGCCATTACGTTCGGATTGGACATTTTAGCTGTCACAGCTTTTTTTGTTAATGCGTTTAGAAGAATATTGATCGCAATTGCAATGACAGCATTCATTCCAATTATTTTAAGAATCAAAAAAATTGGCAGACCCCCCGAATCAAATATGAATATTGCTTATTTTCATGCTGTAAGTAAACTATTTGTCCCATAAAATCATTATAAAATATGTTTTTAACTAACAAATTTGTATAGCCAAATGGCTTTGAGCTACGATCATAAATGATAAGCATTCAAAATCGTTATCTCCTTGTCATTCTGCTATTTATATTTGTTGTTTAGAAAATATAGTTTTACAAACATATAAAGTCACTTCGATATGTTAAACATTTTGAAGGACAGGTTTTTCCCACTTTTGTGATATGTAATTTATTTTTGTTTTATATATGAAATTGCGTTATTTTTAATTGTTCAAACTCTTCTTTCTTTTTTTTGTCGTAATGAAACGATTTTGGTACTATTCTCGGCAGATATTTTAAGCAAGCTACAAATCCTTTTGAAGGCTAGATTTTGATTGTCGAAAACATTGAAATTATGTGTAAAATTAAAGTACGCAGGTCATCCAAAAGTTGAAGATTAAGAATATACAAATATTAAAAGTTTTGATTTGAAGTAGGTTGTACTGTACGGTAGGTAATTTAGTTTGTTATTGTTTATAATAATACAGAGAATGGATTACGATTTTAGTTATGATGCTACGAAAGTAGGAGAGGAGAATCATTTTTAATTAACGATCCTTTGCTGAATATATTAAAGTGTCACAATAACTAAATGGTACACTTTATGCGTAAGCGGATTGAATCTGGTCTGTCCTCCTCTCCCCTCTGTTATATCAAGGGATATTAAAATACATGGGCGTTACTAAGGGAGGCTGGGGTGGCTCGGAACTCATTAGCGTCAATTAAATTACCTCTTGTATTGAATTTAAAAATCCATAAAAAAACATCATTATTATTTATTTGAAATAGACGCACTGTTTCAACTGTTTTTCCACATAATATTATTCAATGAGACAGCAATGTATCTCACCTTTGATATTTAGAGGCATGTCATTATTTATTTCTTATTAAAGTTATCAACATCAAACAATATCAATATAAGGATTAGTCATCAATGGCGTCCAGTCTATCTCACCAAAACTCACGTTAACACATAAATGGTGATATTATTCACAATATTAACTATATCATAAGTAAAATATTGTCGGCTTTTAATTAAGCAAAGTAATAATCGATAATTTGTGATAATTTATTATTAAATTATCACATTGATCAAAAGTTATTTTCCTTCCACGAAGTGCGGGTATTCATTCGACCGTTCTATTATTTAGTCAAAATAATATAAATATCCATTTTAAGGGAGTAAGTTTGGGAACCACTGAGCTAGGCGGTGCAGCTTTTCTATCCGAACGTAGCTTTGAGATATCAATTTTGATTCGCAGATAAATTACAATATCACCCGAGCGGCGAGATATTTTTCATCTGTAATGAAAAATAGTGCTTTTTTATTTTATTTGGAGATTGAATTTGTGTAAATTCCGCTCTAATTTCGTTTGGAATGTGAAAAACCTCCGCCGGACAGCCTTTCTTGTTTCGGGCAATATGTTATATATTCACAACAGGTTTTGTAAAATGGCCCTAAAATCATATACAAATCACGAAATTTCATTAAGTAATATCAAATAAAAAGTAATGCGTAGTCATAAAATTAAAAATAATAATAATATACATAATCGATATCAATTTCTGTGTACCCATTTAGACCGTTACTACAGAGTTAAAATGAAAAATCAATCGATCGGTTATAATTTAAAATAAAATTGGAAACGTCCATTACTGTGTATAAAAACGAAAATTATTCAATTTAACTTTAATAACTTTTATGGATAATTCGAATAAAATCGATAATGACCATCATTGAGAGAAATGGATTATGGCTATCATTGCATAATTGAAATTTATTTAATGAATGTAATCAAACATACACGCAATTATAAATTGTATATATGATTTTTATACTATATTTATACACATATTACAAGTAAGTAAGTTAGATATCGTACGTTACGTATTTATTTTTTATGTAAGGAAATTGTGCCGTTTATTCGCACGAAGGTAGTAAGTTTTTGTGAAATAGCAAAAACATGCATTTTTCAAACAAAAAATATCCTGCTTAATCCCAAATTTTAATTTTTTTTATTGATTTATTTATATATTTTCTACATATATATCTTGTTCGATTTTGAAGACCTCCTCGATCTTGTCTTAACTATGTCCTTAAACTATTTCAAAATAAAGTTTTTTTTTGACCGTTTTATTTTATTTATTTTTTAAAAATAAGTACTCTAGCACTTATATCTTGGTAAATACCAAAAAAAAAAAATACGCGACTAGTTTCACCGACATGTCAAGTTGGCATCATCAGTCAGAAACATTTTTTTTTACTGTAGGTAATATAATGGGATGTCAACTGTTTGAGTCAGTGCAGATGAACTGACTGTACTCCTCGTGTGTCGGATGCTGTGAATACAGGAGTACAGTACCTGCGAGCTAGGACAGGTGTTGGCCAGGTGTCGTCACGCAACACCTGTCGCCATCCGAGAACCGCCTTCGGAAAAGTCGATCGACTGCTGGAGGCAACGGGAATCTATATCTAGGATATCTCTAACTTGGAAAAATTATATAAAATCATTGGAGTAGTCTATTGAACTGCTTTATTATTAAAATATTCAAATTAAGTCTTCAAATGTTACTAATTGGCGTGATTGCAAATTGTGTCAATATTGAGTCTATTATTGTTTTGGATAAATTATTTCTTATGTTTCTCTAATCCTTAGTATATATTTTATAAGTTAAGAATTGACAAGTTTTGTATTTATTTACATCCATTGATTCGATTATTTAATTATGTCTAATGAAGCCGAAGCGTTATAAAATAATTATGGGAGTGCAGCAAGTATTCACTGGATTGTATCGATTGAATCTATTATTAAAATTCATCGATTGCAATATACTATCTTTTTCTTTGGGTGCCTCTCCTCAGAGGAGGTTGGCGACCATCTCACTAAGCATATACTTATGCTGAGCCAGTGTTCATGGTTTTTTTTTTGGGAAAATAGTGTAGTGGGTCCTTCTGCACCGCAGTTTTATATTAGAAAGAAAAGTCTGCGCATTGCTGCTGCCCATTATTATATAATCCGTTCCTTACAAAGCTCTGGCGCTTAGATCAGATACTCCTTATGTAGCAGGCTGCAGAAACAATAGCAGCAGCCCCTCCACATACTTCAAGAGCACATCCCTCCCCAATCAATCCATTACCGATCCTTTACAAACGCTCTGGGTACACAATGGCAGCCATGCACAAGCAACATAATGGGGAGAGCGGGGAGGCCAATATACTATATATTAATTAAGCCGATTAAAAAAAAAAAATAGGTACGTGCCCACTATCATCGTGTTATTTAGTAAATGTACGATATGAGCGATCGATGAGAATGAAAATATTAAAAATATGTTTTTCAACATAAAAGTGAAAACTATTATAAGTCCCTAGTTTTGCAATGACATAACTTTTATAAAATTATGATGTAACCTTTCTGCACAATATTCTTGAGCTGCCGGAGATTTCATTATATAATTAGTAGGAAGCCCTCGGGAGTTCCCCAGCGATTTCCCGGTCGTTACGTGAAGCAGCGCAGCCGCGGGCGGGTGACGTGACGTGGCGTGACGTGACGTGAGGTGAATTTCAATCCGAGCTCGCTGCTTGATGCACTGAATACAAAATGTGGGAATCTTTCGAAGGTAAAATAGAACCCGGATAAACCGAATGCAGACAACTGGCACGCTTCCCTGAATGTTTGATTTTACCTTACGATTCTGCGCGCCTTTTTCAAAATTCGAACAAACCTAATTTGTCAAACGTCATCTGTGGTTTGGTGTTCGGTTTTCGAATTTCGAATGAAAAAAAGATGCAATATTGTTTTCGCGGGCTGGATCCAAACACAGCCAGCTGAAAAATATTCAATAAATGTAAAAAAATAATTGTTTTCATTTGAAAAAAAGTTTATAATGTCCCCTAAATATTAAATATTCAGCTTGTGTTTTTTTATTAATTACCCAAATAGTTTTAATTCGATAGTTTATACTAATTGTTCATATTATATCAAAAATTGATATTAAAATCTTTCGATATGCTCTCTATGGTTGCATAAAATTTTTAAATTTTATTTAACGTTCGATTACTGTTAAAAAATCGACTGTTTGACGAGCAAAATTAATTATGAAATATATTAGTAATAAAAAAATATATATACACAATTATGTGCAATTTAAAATAATTTATTATTACTAAAGATATAAAGTGATATTTCTGTTTTTTCTTTGTATTTATATTTGGTTGGAGAAACCGATCGTATCAGACAACCTAAAAAAAAAGAAAAAAAAAGAGAATCATCTCCATATATATATTTTTTAAAATAGTAAAGCACTCACAAATATTAAGTAAAGACCGGCACGTCTCCGTGAGTTGTTTACTACGCTACTACGCGGGGTTTCGCTTTTTTCGTTTTACTATTTAAAACCGATTGCTCTCTCCTTGGAATAAAACAATAGTCGCGTCGGGCCGCGCGCAGGAGGGGGCGTGGCCTGCAGGCCGCCCTCCCCGCAAGCTTCCCGAGCTTTTCCGACTTTTCCCGAGCTCCCCCGAGCCTGGCCGAGCCCGCGGCGGGTCCCGAGCGGGCCCGAGCTCGCCCGAGCTCCCCCGAGCTCCCCCGAGGCGGGCCGCGCCACCCGCAGCGGCCCAGTCTGCCCGGCGCACTCGAGGCGCGTCGTCCTCATGCGATTGGGATTTTCTAGAATAAATCTGATTTATATTGCACCAATTTAAATATTTCACGACTTTAAACTAAGGCTTGTATATGTATTTGATATTTTTGAAAGAATATTATCATATATAATTGATTGGCTTGATGATTCATCGAGAATGTGTGTATGTATTATTGGAGGGAGAATATGATGTATAGCCTCCGATAATACAAATGAATTAACTAAGTATCTTAAAATACTAAGGCTATTCTAAGGTACAATTCAGGAAAAAACAAAACACATATAAATATACATAATATAAATGGCTATGAAGTAACTGATTCTTTGAGATCGATAGAACAAAAAGGATGTAAAAAAATTGTCATAATATTTGTTATGTTAGTTGTTGTGTAGAAGGACCCAGGGACCCACTACACTATTTCCCCCTTAGAAAACCATGAACACTAGATCAGCATGAGTATATGCTCAGTGAAATCATCGCCAACCTCCACAAATGAAGATAATATTTTCCTGAATTTACCTTTTATTAAAAATCGTTGAATTAAAAAAATGTAATTACGCTTTTTCACATATTATTTTCAAAGAATTTTACTAAACAGTGTCATGGCGAGTACTTTAAATACCTGTAACAACAGAGCTATGTTGTGCCCATAATAAGTTCATCGACCCTACTTATTATATAACGTCTTGGTTTTGTCTCCAAACAATAGACCAGGAGTGGCCAAGCAGGTGCAATGCATCGCATAACTTGATTCACCGCTTCAAATAATACTAAAATTAAATTTTAAAAATTACTCGATGACCTTGGATACTGAGTCATTTGAATTTTTTTCTCCTCCGACGCTGGACCATCTGGAATTACGCATCTGCTAATACTACTGCCGCAACATTTATTGATTTCTTTAAATCTTCATTGGAAAGGCTTTCATCTTTCATGACTTGTAAAATAAAAAATGATGTCCCCGACATAAAAATTCATGCAAATCAACATTCATCCAAAATCATCAAATTATACAAGCTGTCAAAATCTTAGAATATATCTATTACAATTGAAAGCTAGTATGCTTCTCTGTTTCTTCGTTTCGGATTAAAAAAAATACATCTGGGGACAAAGTTCAGATAATCGAATGACTTCTAGATCGGTTAATGACAAAATGTAATTAAGTTCGGTTATTCAGACCGAATGTATTTACTACTTACCGCTGACTGTAACCGCTTTATAATTTAGCGGGTAGCACGCTCGCTTACCAACCAGACGACCAGGTTAATCTCAGGATAAATCATATTTTGATTTTTTTAAAACCCTGTTAAATCTGTAAATTAAATTCAGGGAATACGAAAAAAAGAGTTTGCGAAAAAAAGTTATTAACATGTAAATAATAAGGTTGATGCTAAATTTGTACCAAGCTGATATTCAGCTACAATTTTTATTTAATACTTCTTACTGGTTGCCTACAGCCTTCTTTTCTTTTGGCTTGCTACTAGATTTGAGTAGTTTAGTTTAAAAATCTTCGTTCTTAGATTATCTATGATTGAATGTCTCCTGCTTATGGAAAAAATATTAAAAATAAGGTTAGGCGCCTCTGCTTTAGACTGCTATGCGAAATAATTCCCACGCTGCGAAAAGGTACCTCGAGGTTTATTGTTTTCTTCTATGATGAAAAAAGTTATAATATTTTAAGATAATATTGTCTGTGCAAGAGAATCACATTTAAAAGCACGTCAAAATGCCTATCCCCAGCTTTTAAGATATAATTGTTTTTTTTTTGTTTACTTTATGAGTGGGAGACATCCTAGTTCAGATAATCTGAATGATGAGGTATAACCACGCTAAGTGCATGGTTGTAGGGGACGAGACAGGTAAGCAAGCGGTTGAAAGCAGTCAGAAGCAATTATAACCGAAATTCTCCTGTTGGATATAGAAATATGACAAAATATAGTATTTGAGATTATTGATTAGAAAATATTAATGACTAAATTGTGACTTTTATGGAAAGCAAGTGTGCTAACCAGCTACCCAGAAGACGGTTATTATGTAGATTGGATTTTTTTATTCAAGCAATAATGCATTGAACCTGTATCTGAATAAGAATTTTAATCGTGATATGCAAGGATGTAAAAGATGTACATTTGACAGATTGCTGATATTTTTATTTAGGCATGGCAAAATACTACATTGCATTATTCAAATGAACCAAGATTAGGCACACCCTGAACATGGTATATACACACCGTTGATAAACGTTTCTCTGGCCAGGTGAGCACTGCCGGCCGCATCTATGGCTGTAACAGAGTGTAATTATGTTGCAAGAATGCAACTGCTCTATGTAGGTCACACAACTCTGCGGCTCTCGGGAAAGGGAGAGTTATATCAGGAGAGGATAATTTATTAAGTGACAGGGATATATATTTATGTGTGTGTACAAAATAATGGTTTCACAAAAAGTTTCATTGAAAAATAATATTATTTTTAAATGCTTATTTCACTTACTATAAATCTGTTCACTGTGCATTTTATGTATTTCTACCATAGGTTTCCAAAGTGGTCAATTACGACCCCCAGGGGTCGATTCCGCCCTGCAAGGGGTCGATGACAGCGAAAAATTAAATTGGGGGTCCATGAACTCCAAATTCATCACCAAAATACCACAATGGATTATCAATCCATACGGTGACATTGAAGAATCGGAAGTCATACTACAAGAAGAACTGATCGAAATAAGCACCAATGAAGAACTGAAGGTGCAGTTTTGAAAGGAATATCAGCAATTTTGGCTTCAGAGAAACATACCTGCTATTTATCCTGCATTATGGACTATCGAAGGAAGGTTTTTGATAGCTTTACCATCTTCGTTCCTCGTGGAAAGGGGTTTCAGTGCGGTTGCCATTCTTCTTACAGAAAAAAGAAATAGATTGGAAATCACCGGGCGAGGAGATTTAAAGTTAAATCTGACTTATTTGATGCCAAATATTGAAAATCAGACCCATTAAAAGTATTGATTTTTTTAGTAAATGTTACTATAATTGCATTTTGTGTGTATTTATTTATAAAGGTATACAGTAAAACCTTGATATAACGGACCTCTGTTTAACGGATTTCGGATATAACGCACAAAAAATCCGGTCAAATGTAAAAATTCAATATTAGCAAGTCAGGGGGTCTACGAAAAACAGGATAACTCGACAAGGAGTCGACGGGACAAAAAGTTTGGGAAGCTCTGACTTATACAATTTAATTTAAAAAAAATATTATTAATGGGATTTGCATTTTTATAAATTTAATCAACAAAAACAAAAAAAAAGTATTTGTAGATATGCAAAGCCGTCCACTGTGCAGTGTGCGCTTAGTGCGTGTCACTTAAAAATTATCTAATTTTGATTTGATCATATACTTTTTTAATTTGAAATAAAAAAAATATATAGTTTTAGTATTACAATGGTGTCTACTGTGCGCTGTGTGCGAGTACATAGTGTCCCAGCCGCACTGTGGGGCCGCTATTCCCGGGTGGGCTCTTTTGTGAAGGTGTTTGGCCGGAAACCGGCGTGCGATGTGTCATTTTTTCCACGCTGCTGCAAACCATTTAAATCAATATTAGTTTATGTTTGTTACTTTTTTAACAACGGACTTAACTCTTTAATTGCATTTTTTTTTGGTTCACAGACAAAATGTTCAATTGGACCATAGAAATCAACAAATTAATTCAATGAACGATATTTCTATTTTTTGGGTGCACATCCGTCGTAGAATAATAATAAGTTGATTCTCAGCCACTCATCAGTAAATATATCATAATTCAAAGGCCTTTAAATGATCACCAGAGGTCTTTGTTCAACGCTGCCATTATCCAGATCGTCTCGTCCAAAACACAGCAGTTTTTCGATCGGTCTAACTATCCATCCACATAGCATTTACCAGTTCGAATAGCCCAAACAAGGCCATCAACCTAACCTAACCATCCAGCTGAATCCTTATTGGTATACCTATTCTTCAACGTTTTTTTGAGTTAAGACCATTTTTCAGATCAACTTGCAAAAAACTCGGCAGTCATTCGATACACTCATCTTCGGTACAGTCATCAGAGGATGTCTTTCAGGTTTTAGTTTTAATAATCTCCTATCGATATACGAAATTAAAAAAGTAGGTTTTAGATAAGGAAGTAAACATTATTATCTACGTTTTCAATTCCCAGACTTGAAATAATAATAAAAAAATTATATTAATATTGAGTAAAAAACATGTGTATGGTGAAGGGTTAGGAAAATGATGGGACGTTGTTGTTTGCGAAAGGAGGCAGTCTTCATAGAAATTCTTGTTCTATTTACACACCCATCGGCTGCTCTCGATTCACTGCTGGAGTAATGCCCCCTGTGACGTCACAACCAGGAAAAACATCTCGGGGCTCAGGGGTTTGTAGGTTTTATTATCAACGACGGGAACCGTGTTCGAGACCAAGGGAAGCCACATAAAAAAGTATCATCTGTGTTAGCCTTACTTTTCAAGTAGTCTTATTTGGTCACTTTAATTTTTTAAATAACACTTTAAATAACATAACTGATGTGTTTGTTAGATTTTGAGAAACCGACAAATCAATCGATTTCGACCAACCAAAACGTCGGAAGACACAAACCACTACGCGGTATACCAGCCATTAAATTCTGAGGTCGTCTCAAAACAACTCTTGCAAAAACCTATTTACGATAAACAAACGTATTGAAAAAAAAAAAAAAATCAATTAGTACTAACATTAATCTGACCATAGAGTAAAATAAATAGTTAGCCGTATAAAAACTGGCACAAAAATGATTCAAATGGTCCGACGGCGATCGCGGAGAAAGTGAGTAGTCTCTGCAGCGGGCCGGCTCACTTTCTCCGCGCGCCTTCGGGAGCTCGGGCGTCTCCGGGCGCGCTCGGGCGTCTTCGGGCGCGCTCGGGTGTTTCCGGCCGCACTCGGGCGTGTCCGGGGCTCGCGGGCCGGCCCGGAGGCGCCGCGCCAGTCCTGCCCCAGCCGCGCTCGGGTCGGCATCTCCGCCGCCGGACTGACCGTGTCACTCACGTAAGCATTATACATACGCTCTTTTTCCTCTCACTTATGTACGGGTGGAAATTGGCCGTTTCATTTGGGATATGTTCTAGTGGCATGCAGTAGGTTTTGCGCATACAATCCGGTTATATACACGATGTTTATAAATGGGTACCAAATAAATAAGCTATGAAATATAAAACCTATTTGCGTCTACAATTTTTTTTTTGTATATTAATTAAATTGGGACTGATTTTGCACGTCCAAAACATTAAAAATTTTATATACTTCCGTTGTCAATTATACTAAATCATTTTTTTTATATTATGCTATTAATATATAGTAGAACATTGTGTAAATAAGTATACAGGAGAATGGCTGTGCATCGATCTCCATACAAATGATTTTTAGATTTAATTTCAAAATAATTATAAGAATAACAGAATCATAAAAAATTGTCATGTTACTTAATCTTCGTGGATACTATTCGATTATATACACGATGTTTAAAAAAGGGTACCAAATGAATAAGCTAAGGAATATAAAACCTATTTGCGTCTACAATTTATTTTGTATATTAAATTGGGACTGATTTTGCATTACCACAACATTAAAAAAATTAATTACTTCCGTTGTCAATTATACTAAATCATTTTTTTCTGGTATGGTATTAATATATAGTGTAAAAAAAGTATACAGGAGAATGGCTGTGCATCGATCTCCATACAAATGATTTTTAGATTTAACTTCAAAATAAATATAATTATAATAACAGAATCATATAAAATTGTCATGTTACTTAAACTTCGTTAGTGGATATTACTAAGTTAACAATTATTATTTTTAAAAAATTTATCAAAAATGTGGAAGATAAATCAATTTTCAAAATTATGGCAGTGCATTATTTTTACTGGACTTATTTTCTTGGACGTTAAGCCGCACCGAGCTTAGAATAATATTGCGACGATTTAACTCTTGCACTGAACCCATTTTCGAGCCATCCCAATAATTGGCGCCAGATCAGTGTCTTAGCTCGGGTCGGCTCAAAATCTATTAAAAATGAATAACAAGAAAAAAATATAATATGTGACGTATTGTATAATATTTAATTATGTGATAATTTCAAATATGTTTTTGTAAATCCCTTAAGCCAGCTCGGTTTCCGTCCCGATAGGCGAAAACCGAGCTGATGTAAATTTTGACCGAACACGACTTGTTTTATATAGGCATTGCATGTGTCGATACGAATTGTTTATTAATTAACTAATTTAAGACTCCTTATATTTTTCGTTGACCCCAACAGTTTAAAAAAAGGTAAAAATATATCATAAGGGCATTTTCATGTATACACATTTATATGTATATATATATTCTGGTGGAGTCTATAATCCTCCAGCCAGTACTTCATCTTGAGCTGGCACAAGATGAAGTGCGGAGACGTCAGCCTCTGCTGTCAGCGTTATTGCCGACCGCCAGTGAATATAATAAACGTCGTGATCGGGGATTCGAACCCCAGTTGTCAGCTTTAAACGGTCTTTACAATAGAGCCCTTCTCCTCCCTTCCTAATGCACGCAGAGGCAGGGTTGTCAAATTATACTAACGGTGGGGCACAGTTATTATGATTTTTTTAAATTCTTTAAAAATTACGTATTTTATAATCCGTTTTTCTTTTTTTAATCAATAAAAATATTGGTTAAAATTCTGCTTAATTTGCAGTCTTCAAACAACCGCAATTAGATGTAGATGTTAGGAGTAAAGTTTGTCCCCTGGTGTATTGTTTGCTCAGCAGCCCTGGGCGCGGGGACTCGGACCAGCCCCTCCCGGTTTGCAATAAATGCAAATGCATCCTAATGGGCAAACACGCGTATCGCAGGAGTCGATAACATCTCCCCCACGAACATCCACCGGAGGGAGCATCACTCTCCGAGTCCGCTGCGGAGACGGCATTGTTTTACTTGACGACTTAATTAAAACCGGGGGGGTCTTTATCCAGCATTTTTTGGGTAAATTCCGCGAGTGAGAGACGTCCATGTTTAAATAATGTGAACGAGCTGTCATTTACCATGTTAGAGTAGAAACCCGCAGGAGGCAAGGTATGCAGGCAGTTGAGAGCAATCAGGGTCCAAACATTTTTTCAATAGTTAGCAGCAATGTTGCTAGCTTTTTTGCCTTTCAAGAGCATATTCAGGTTTAGGAGGGCCTAAAAAATAGTTTAAAAAAAGTACAGGGAGAATGACTTAATAAAAAAAAAAAAAACAAATTGGTAGTATTAGTTAGTTGATAATTTGTAACAAACCCCTTTACGCTTGTGTATAAATTTTATAAAATATCTAGTTCATTTCTAAAAAAGGATTTTTTTTTTATTAACATTTTATCAGATGAAGGTCCTGCCACCATGAAGGAAGTATTAAGTGACGATGAGATCACATTAGGTCGGGAAAGGTAGGGGTGGAATAGGGGTGGTGAGGGGAGTGGAGGGAGCCGGAGTCTGCGTGACTCCGGGGGACGCTTCAGATGCACCTAAACGAGCGGAAAAACAAACAGCACCCTGCTTCATCAACCGCCATGCAGATGCTCTAATTGTCGCATACAATTCAAAAACCATCTCGAGGTTCAGGGCCGAGCACCCCTGACTGCTGGCCGCGGTGTTTCGGGTTCAAACTCAGGGGGAGTCAAATCAAACTCAAATAAACCGCATTGAAAAATACTCACAGTTACATAGATAACCTAATAAGGTTAATGCCGGAGACGTTTAAAGTAGAAAAAAACAAAAAAATTCTTTGAAGTACCTTTTTTGTTCGCATTTATTTTTACTTTTCCATATTCATAAATTATATGTACTTCATATTTAACCAACAGATATAAGCAGTCTGAATAAGCTCTCGAACACTTTCGTAGTCTTCTAGTCATTTGGATTGATTGGTTTATAACTTTTATAATAACTTTTTGTATTTTGAATAATCTAAATAAATACGCCTCTTGAAAGACATATTAAATTATGTGACGTGCTATTTTAAGCTTTGCGTTACTATGCAACTCTGATTTCATCGGTTTTTTTCATGCAAATATTCTGCTCTTACTAATTCGTAAAGGTAAAAAAAATGGCTCCACTAAGCTACCTTCCTTGACTCTTTCGGATATCCTCAATATCATATTCGCATATCCCTTATATCAGGAATCCCTTTTTTAAGCTCACGCGCAATAAATTGTATATTTTTACTTGTACAACGCCATAGTAGCATTTTTTCTTAAAGGGGTCCGCGTGGGCGGAGGATTAGGTTGCTTTCTGTGTTCTTAAAATTGAAGCATGACATATTATCTGATAAATTAAAGACTTGTTTATATTTGTAAAAAAAATTCTTTAATTGATTGATTTAATTTAATCTGCAATTCTTTACAGTATCACGACTTGGCGTGTAAGATAGGAAATCATTTATATGGTTACCACTTTCCACTTTATATTATAAATGGGTCGATATTTATTAAACCATATCAATTCGAAACTATCTTATTATATAATTTATTTTATATACCTAGAAAAGTACTTATAATGGAAATATTGCACAAAAATACAGGACGAATACTCACTGAATAACATTATTATATAAATTAGTATTTATTTATTAAAATGTATAATATATTTTTTTTACCTATTGAACATTGGTTATCTTGAAGAAAAAAAATAAATACGAGACTACAAAATAATTTATATTTTAAAATAATTTTTCGACTCAAACTCAACCCTTTTTTATTTTTCGTTGCCTCACGAAGGCAACGCTATTTTTGCCTCCATTTTCTCCAACGTTTCGACGCAGTCAGCAAGTGCTATTTTCATGATCTGAATAAATTATTTTTGTTTTAAAATACGATTGACGAATAATATAAAAAAATGCACGTTTGAGCCAGTTTTTTTTTTATTCAAACAGTCTCCGACGTTTTGACACTGTTAGTGGGAATCATTTTCAAGAAATGAATTATATTCTCGTGTTTGTCTCGCACGCTGTATATTTAAATGACATGAGGATTATTGTTAATCTTATTTATGAAACGGTGTGAATTTATATTTAAAAAAATTATATTTTCCGGAGGTGTGACTGACTGCTTGTTCTTTTGTTTCAGAATCCAAAATGGCGCCGCGAAGAAAATAGAGAAATCTGAATCGAGTCATTCATTCAAACTTCATTAATAAAATAATTATTTCGCCTAATTAAAAACCAATTTGGTGCTATTTCGAATAAAACAAACTAAAAGACAACAACCCCAGAACATCGTGGATATCTAATTTTTAACCTTTTAATAGAAAAAACATTTTAAATAAGTGGATTCATCGCATGTTTTGGTTTTTATTTTCATCGATTTTTTAAATCTGTCAATAAAAAGTGTCTTAATTTTTTTTTGTTTTGTTTCCTTGAAATGTGAAAACGAATGTGAATCAATTATTAGATAGTAATAATTATCAACAAATAAATCAAAAGGCTACGTGCGACAATAAATATTCTATAAAATAATAAATAATATAATATATTTGTGTAAAAGTTGAATATAATTTCCAACAACAGATCTTAATTTTAGAAAGACAGTTGGTTTGTAGAATAAAAGTACTTCTTAATAATAATAATAATAAGAATTAGTAATTTGACAATAATATTCTGATCTTTTTATGCAAAAAGTAAAAAAATACAGTGTGATTAAAAATAAACATAAACTTGTGAAAATTTACGTGTATTAAAAAAAATGTGTCCTCGACAATAAACGTTATGCATTATTGTGTGTAAAAATAGTATTTTTAATAAAATATAAACGGGTGCATAGTACTTTTAATACAACCCCAAACACAAAATCATTTCAATAACGAGATAATCGATTTAAATAATATAAAAAAAGAAATTTTACACTAATAATACAACTAAAACGTGTGATTAAATAAATATTTGATTCCAAATGTGCAAATTTAATGAAATAATCATATCAAACAAATCATTGAACTCCATGTCTAAAGAATAAAGTGCAAAAAAAAATCAACACCTCGGCTTCTCGAATTTTTAATATTATTAAATAATAAGCAATCGAATCGAGTGTGCGGAGTTCTTGACTTCAAACTCTGGGGCGTTTAAAAAAATAATAATAAATTAAATCGAGTTCCAGTGCGGTCGCAGAGGTCTCGAGCTCGAACCCCGGGTCGGGGGGGAATTTTTTAATTTTTTTTTATTTAATAGGCAATCAAATCGAGTGTGCGGAGTCTCGAGTTCTAACTCTGGAACGTTTAAAAATAATAATAACAAATTAAATCGAGTGTCGAGCTCGAACCCCGGGTCGGGGGAAATATAATTTTTTATTATTTAATAAGTAATTAATTCGCGGGAGCCGCGGGAGTTCCGCGAGGGCGCAGTGAGAGCGGCCTTGGACAGGCGCCACAGCGCGCAGGACCGCCCCGCCCCGGCCCGCCTGCCCGCCTGCCCCGCCCCGCCGCCATGGATCGAACCTCCGCCGCCATCTTGCTCTTCGGCCTCGTGTGCCTCATGCTGGTGCAGAACGGTGAGTCGGCAGAACCATCGAGCTGCCTCCGCCCGTTGCAGCACGACCGGTGCCATCCGGCACGTAGTGGCTCATTCCGAATGGGTTGCAACGGGGGTAGGCTGCTTTACCGTTCGCGAGGTCAATAATTTCTAAAAGTTCGGGTCAAAAACATAAGATACAATTCAAAACAAAAACTGTACTTATTTATAATAAATGTCGATGCAGTAGTATGGTACTGTAAGTTTCACGCTTGCATATATCGATTCGAACTTCGCGTAGACCCAGAGTCGCGGTGGTATCGAAAAGAATATGAACAACCAGAAAAAAAACCACCTGTGTCATTTATAAAAATTAACGCAAAATTAACGCAAGATTTGAATTTGTCGCCATTTTTGCAGTAAAGTTTTGGGAACACTAGTAAAGTTTTGGGAACACTTAAAAAAAAACAATTTGACAGCTGACAGTGAACTTGAATTATAGAACAACGTGTCTTCATTATTGAATAATATTTTAAAAATAATGAAAGCTTGGCAGCCTTTTAAAACTTTACTGCAAAAATGGCGACAAATTCAAATCTTAAAGTGTGTTTGTATAGGTGTGAACTTAATGATATATATCACTCCTGCCCACTGCCCGTGCACAGGGAGACCCCTACCCGGGGAGACCCCTACCCGGGGAGACCCCTACCCGGGGAGACCCTTACCCGGGGAGAACCCTGCCCGGAGAGGTCTCACGGCGCTTCAGACCTCCGTCTGGTTAAACCGAACCGCTTTTGGGTGGGAAAGTCAATACGCTTTTCGCGCCTTGCTCTCATTGCAAACCGCACGGGAGTCCAGCGGAGCTCTACCGTGGAAAAAATATGTATAAAAAGTCTTTTAGGAACTCAACATTATAGTTTATAACTGTATCGACATTAATCTCAAAAAGGACTTGTGCCTGATTCCATCAGTTTGAGATTTGCTTTCCTGATCGGAGGTCGGACCGGTGACCTCTCTATTGAGAGTCAACGGGATAACCTCTGAATAATTAAGCCGACCAATTGTAAATGACAATTTATATAATATTATATTTGATAGAAAATATCGATAGATTTTAAACCATTAGTTTTAAATAATTTTGGTTATATTTGGTATTCAGAATCCCGGGAGTATAAAACCCGTATACTTTCGAGTATTGCTACACCACTTAAACCAGGGATCCCGAGTTCCTCAAGCAAGTGAACTAAGCAACAAACTGCGAAGTAGATTTTATTTATGTATAGGCCATAGAAAAAATTGTTGGTGAAGGCTCTTTGCTTGTCCCTGTAAAAACTCTCAATACTGTCGGCATTGACGATTTGCCCTATGTTGTCATTGAGTTGCGCGTCTGAAGGGTTACAGTTGATTATGGATCATTATGCAATACAACCATGGAGGTATCTGCAGCGGTGACGCGATCTTACAAAGTCACCTCCATTGTCCTCGACTGTCCTCTGCAACTGGAGCGATGAT
This sequence comes from Atopsyche davidsoni, assembly GCA_022113835.1. NCBI lineage: Eukaryota > Metazoa > Arthropoda > Insecta > Trichoptera > Hydrobiosidae > Atopsyche > Atopsyche davidsoni. The sequence goes on from JAILWY010000025.1 coordinate 8,334,415, forward strand.
GCAGAAGTGTGACGTCATTGGGCAGTTGAAATCGGCTGGCTTGTCCGGCTTCCATTGCTCGACACTCCCTCAGAACTGTTCAACTTCCTCTATTTCTACGCGAATGCACGGCCTGTTGTCCACGTCAGTTTAGGTGCTCTTTGTGGTTTGTATTTGGTCCATTTTCCATGCTTGATTTGCACAAAATATTTAAAATAAATAATAATCCATGAGCGGAAAATATTAAACCCCCAAACAGGGTTTCTAGGCAGTACTTCTCTGAAATCGTAGAAGTAGGCAGAGAAGCAAGCGTAACAATATATATATATATATATATATATATATATATATATATATAATAGTTTTTTTTAAATGATTTTATTTTTTATTGAGCGTAAAGATATGTAACTGTTAGTCATTGAAGCGCACTTGTTAGTTAAAATAAAACTGTTTGAAACAGCTAATATGAATTGCTGCTGTGTATGATATCTTTCTTGTATGCAGGCCAAACAAATATTTTATGGGTATTCAATTCTCTTATGGTTTTTATTTTTTTATATACTTGGAGGTGCCTCATACTTTGAAATTATAAAAGACGCACTAAGTTCTAGTACTGATATTCCACTCAGTCTCGTGTTTTTACCTTTTCGTTTTATATTTGAAAGCAAATCGAGGAATTGAACGACAGGCGCCAGGTAGGCTAGATAATCAGTCTGCTGGTGTAAATCCACCCTGGCCAGGAGTCCGCCCCCAGTGGGTGTCCACCCCTGGTAGGAGTCCACCCGTCTGTCATCGATTCCTCTGGGGGTGGTTGCGGCCCCTCGCGCCTCACCAGAACCTCCCACCAGTTCATGCATACAATTTTTTTACATTACGTTGTCATTTTATGAACCCTTTGCCTGTATTAGTCCATAGTATTTTATTTTTTAGTTACTTTTTTTAATCTCCACTTAAAAAAAATAAATCTTTAAGAGGCCAGTGATTTATTGTGGAAGCAAAACTCCTTTCATATTAGTAGAATGCATTTTGGGGTGCAAACAAAAAAGCAATCATACGGATATGTTTAACAAGTAAAAATGCCTTGATAAATTTTATGTTCATTTTGAGAGATTTCAACAGTTGCGTGTAGTTAATAACTTTGTAATTAAAATTAGCTGTTTTATTAATTGGATATAACAACAACTTTTGTAAGTTTCATATTGATTAAAGTGTCAGTAGAAAAATATTATAATATTTACGTAAATTGTTATTAAATTACGTCATAATCCTAGGAAAGTTTGGTGGGATCTATGGCTTTTAATTTTCATATCTTATCAAAATATGTAGTACCTAAACCATGACTATTAAAAAATATTATTACACGACGTCACAGTTCACTTTTTGCAACTTTCCCTAAACTATTAAACCTAAAGTAAGCTTACGTAAAATATGATAGAAAGTTGACATATTTACTAATCCACCTGTTAAACTATAACCTCTGCTTTAAAAAGACCTTGTTAATCTCATTTATACGTCATACTTTACTATGCAGCATATATACATAAAATGTTATTAAATGAAATCAGATATGTTTTCATTCTGACTACATTTGATATTTTTAAAAGAAAAAAAATTATTGAAAATTCCAACGTGTTAATTAGGCGAAGCTTGTCACAATAAATACGAAAAAGTGGTAAAAACGCAGTAATAATTTTTATGAAAGTATGAGTATGACGAGAGAATGACGTCATCAATTCACGTTTTGCCCAACCCGGGAAGAGTTAAGGGGAGGAAATTTCCGCTTTCGATAGAGTCGGGTATCGCCCCGAGATCCGGCAAATCCCCGGGGAGAGGGCTGCGGGGGCGAGCTGGGCCCCGAGGCGGAGATCGCTCTTCAGGGAGGAGACTCTGGAGCCTCTCGGGGGAGGCATGATGTTGCTGTAAACGAGATTCAAATAATGGATTTATAATTTGCCAGTCATCAATAATATCCCGGGGAGGGGTTGATGAACAAAATGGATTTTAACCATATATGATCATTTGTATTTTGCATTACACATGAAGCTACATCATGCTTTTATGCAAACACCAACAATTTACTATATAAAAAAATATATATATAAATAATCAATATTTTTGACAGAGAAAACTTGGTGGAGATCCATTTTAATATTTTACATAAAATACTTGAGTGATTTTTCCACATGCCAATTTTTATTGGTGATCGGGTTCGCTAACCTTCCACGTTGGCATTTTCAATTTCTCAGTTTATATATATATATATACTATATAGTTTATATATGTGTGTGTGTGTGTATTGAAGTCTTTTATGTAGGCGTGTACACATAACGAGTACAGGATATTGAAAAGAGATGTGTGTAATAAGGGAAGGGGAAAGGGAAGGGTGCCGCTGCAGGGGATGATACACTGTAAAGTCGTTCATTATATTAAGTTAGGTCTTCCTTTGTAGTCAACACGGAGGGGCTCCCCGCACGTGTCTCCAGACTTCATTAAATTTCTAATCTTGCACATCAGTGACGTGCAGTGAGTTTAAAATCTGAGCAAGCAGTTTTATTCATCGAATGTATATTACATGTAAAACATAATGTTTTTGTATCACATTATGAATCTTCAATATTTTTGACAGGCAGTATTTGGTGAAACGAAGTGCTAGTGAGATAGGTTGGCGAAACTAGTCACAATAAAAACGAAAACATGTCACAAAAATAATAAAAATATTTTTTAATTTAAAATGGCAATGCAACTTTTCTCCGACCATACCTTTCAATATTTACAAAAATATATTTTATTTTATTGATTAAAAATAACAATACTCTAATTTAAATAAATATTTTTACGATATAAATAAGGCATTTAGGATTCGAAGTGATCATCTCTATAAATGGTTTTGTAACGTTTTATCTTTACTCCCATGTGGGAGAGTGCTAATCTCAGATAAACTGAGCCAGATAAGTCACGTGGAAGCCCTCTGACTTTCCGGACTCTCAAAGCGAAATGCCCATTAAGGTCCGTCACATTTATATCATGTCATCTCTAAATCTTTGTGGAGAGTAGATGACTAGACATATTGGTGAAAAGGCACCAGGAGTGCAGTTTTGGGTGATTTCCGTTTGAGAGAACAAGCGAGGAGTGGAAATGATCCGGCTTGGAACTTCTTTAGCAATAATATTTTTGAATACGGGAAACACGCAAATTAAACCATTTTTTTAATAAATAATCAAACAGTTATTGCCCCGCACAGATTCAACCCCAGAGGTTAAGAGGCGAGTGCAGTAACCACTAGATCACGAGTCGGTCTTTGATGTCATGTAGATTGAAATATAATGAATGGATGCAGGGTTTTTTTGAAAACTAATAAACCAGGGCCATTCAGCAGCGAGACTCCAGCCCTCGCCGGCTCCAATTAGCGGCGATGAATGGTTGGGCTCGCCAGGCGCTCCGTGACGAGACACGCCGAGCCTTCATAAATATAACGACGGCGATGAGTGATCTACGTGACACCTCATATTCCAAAATACATCGACTCTATACCGTACAAAAATAAATAAGCTCGTTACAAATACACACACACACATATATATATATATATATTTTTTTTTTTTTCTTTCTTTTTTTATAAGATATAAGTCAGAGTATATAGCTCTTGATATCAAAAATAAATTCCAAAAATAGACCAATAGGCCTTCACCGCACGCCACTAATCGTATTGCTCAAGCTTCAAGTCAATAGATATAACCTGCTAATCTGACATCTTGACTCTGCAATCTAAAATTATTAGTTACATGCATGCAATTAACAGTTAGTGGCCTTGTCAATGCTATGATGTTTGCATCGTGTCTGACGATTTATGTGTCCAAAATCAATCCGATTTTTTAAGTCCCAATTTACTCAAAAGGTTGATAAGGAATAAATTGGCTGAATTATTAATTCACTATCTTGGGGGGGGGGGGGAGGGGGGAGTGGTGTTGCATTGAGGAAAAATTTTGTTTTGTATTTGTTGGATTGTCACGTTTTCTATTCGACTAGAAGAGGAACGCGCGTTTTTGCAAATCGTTTCGGTTAAAATGCACCCTTAGAATCTTTACATTCAAACCAGCACAAAGCGAGTGGCACTGCATGCAGGGGGTGGCACTGCATGCGGGGGATGGCGAGCACCCTCTGGTCTTCCGCGCCAGTGCGCCGCGGAGCCGTTCCACTGAACAAACGCTATCAGACAAAACATCCCTTCTCGCGGACTCTTCCGCCTCCGCCCGCTTATGAATGTACCCACAACAAGACAGGAGACAGGGTTTACAAAAATACGCTTATCGCTTTCAAAGAAAATAACCACTGTTTTCCACAGTATGTTTTATAAAATCTTTCATAGAGTTTTATGCCAAAAAGTTGAGTAGTACACCCGCAGTGATGTTTTCTGCTTTTTCTAATTGAATACGTAATTTATGCGATTCGTTGATAAGAATTTACTTCTAGTATTATTATTCAATTAGATTCATAAATCCGAGGTTAACCCACGACGTACTCCAGGAGTACCTCCCGATCCATTGCAAGTAAACCCGCAGACTGGATTTTCTACAAAGTTTAAAGGAAGACCTCGCTTCCCCCGGATGTTTTCGTCTATTCATCAAAGGTTTTTATTGGAGACTCAACCGTCCCCCAAAAACCTTACCTCCTGCGATTGAAATAATGCGCCGCTACTCAGTCCTGTTTGTTATATTCCAGCGCAAGTCGAGTTGATTAATTCATGAATTCTTTATGTTATGATAAATGCCACAGTATTCCAATTACAAGGTCGATGATTAAATGAGCGTATGATGATTTGCATTATTTTGTCGAGCTTGTACAACTTCAGCGTAGATCAATTTGATTAGTTTGTTAGCAAAAATGCCCATGACTTCATATGAAATGAAAAATTCCACAGTATTCCAATCACAAGTCATTAGATGTTCATTAATTGCCCATTATCCCGTCCAGCCTGGCGGGCGCGGCCTCGCCGTGCATAATTGGGCATTGTTGGCGCAGTCTCCCCTTCTCCTCCCTCTTCTCCCCTCCCCTTCCACCCCTCTCCCCCCTCTCCCCCGCGGGACTTCCCCGCCGCTTTGTCTTCTCGCCGAGGCTCGCCCCCGCCTGTATTTTTATATCTCTTTATGCGCGTCACTTTACGAGCCGTCGCCCGTGACTTTCAAATTATTCCCATTCTCCCCAAGAAGTTTTCACTGATTGTAGGTATAAAACCAAATGTTTTGTTCACCCATAAATTGACTACTGCTGAAAATCTCGACCGCATGCGAAGAAGCTCCACCGACTTCAATAGATTTCCAACCCTCGACCGTCCTTGTCTTCGGATGCGGTACAGTCGGCTCTGTTTAGATTCATAACCTGATTGTTGCATCTCGTCCGTTTGGGTCCACTGTACACTAGAATAAACCGAGCCCAAATCAAAGATAACCTGCGTAAATAGTTTTTCCCGAAAAGGTTATTCCATCCTCTTGAAACTTTCGTGAATTTAAAGTTTTTTGCGGTATTCAAAAATTATGAAATGTTTGAATTCCTATGGGTGAAAAGAAAAAAAGAAGCTTTGAGTTTACTCAATATGCGCTGAAATTGATCAAGAAAAAAATTATAAGAACTTTCGCTAACGAATCAATCAACTTGACGCAAATAAGCAACTGTGTTGGAAATAGGTGAATTTCAGAAACCTTTTTTCGGCTGGATAGAGCCTCGCTCACTCGCCGGTTTCTTGTCTTGCTCTTTTTTGCTGTGGGCTTCTCGCCGGATCTCCGAGTTCGGATGGCTCCCGCTCAAAACGCGTCCCTATAACGTCTGGTGTCTGCTGAGAGACATTTATCTTTCATTTGCACGCCTCCGATTTGATTTTAAAACACTCAGACGTCATACTCTGCGCCCTCCGCAATTATTCGCGATTATTATTAGAGATGTAATAGCGGGCGACTGGCTAAACGGGAGGGCGGCCCTCCTCGCCTCCGCGCCCCTCGCAGCTGGGGATCGCAATCGGATTCATGGACCAGAAGTATTGAATATCCTGAAAAGCAAAGCGAATTACCCAACCCTATTTATTGCATGGGAGTTTATGATTATAACGATACGGCGTTTCTTCGGTATTATTTTTGTAATTTGTTATTTTGATTGCTATTTAATTAAAAAACCATCTTACCATTTCAATAGAATACTTTAGTGATTTTACCATGTGTTTGATAATGCCAACGTAAAAGGTTGGCGAAACCGGTCACCAATAAAAAATATCACTTGGAATAATCACTTAAGTATTTTATTTAAATATTACCGAGTCAAAAATATTTATTCAAAAACCATCATGAATAATTACTAAAAATATTATTACTGTTTCTTAAATGAGTGATATTGATTGGTTAAGAGTTCAGAAATATTTTATTTGCATATTTAAGTGCAATAATTATCTTATCAATTCAAGTAAACCCTTGCCATTGTTGATACTTTTTATTCGACGTAGTTAGATTTTAAGTGCGTTTACTCATCTGTGTCCGTATACGGATCTTTTTTTAGTTTGTAAGGAACACAAAATACTAAATGAGCATGAAACAAAAAACTAACTTGTAAAAAAATAAAGTAAGTATTATAGGATAAAATTGTTCGTAAGATCTCCTTTGTTTCGTCCGCTGCCCTGAGATGGCCCGTTAGTAAATTAAGCGCAGAGATTCGGATTTCCACCCAAACAAACTCGAAACACGTTCTCACAATTCCCAAATCCGCCGAACAAAAACAACGTCGGCGACAATGTCCCCTAAACCCCGTTTACTCTCGGCGGGACATCCCGGATAATCCGCAAATCCCGGTGGATCCCCGGGATCCAGTCCCCTCCGCGGGGAGTCCCGGGCTCCTCCGCTCCTCTCCCGAGCTGCCCGCACTGCGATTACTTTGAATATAATAAAATATGTCACAGCTTCCAGTAACTGGGTTTTTTTGGTACTCACAAAATATTTATTTTTTATTTTTAATAAAGATAAAGCATTCTGTTCTTTGTGGTGTGAATACATAAGTTTTTTTTAAAAGTTGTCTTATGGAGTACAAAAAAATCTTTGTAAATGTATTTTAGTAACCAGAAACTAACTTGTGTTATAAATGTTTGTTAATAGAGAGAATTTTTTTTTTTTTTGAAACGCTGTATTTTTTATCTTTGCAATAAAAACAATCAATTAAAATAAAGCTTTTGCTAAAATAATTCGCATTTGAATAATAATACACGAATAAAGCTCTAATTGCGCCTAGAGTTTTCCGGCGCAGACTAAATATAAATAATAAAGATAAAGCATTCTGTTCTCTATGGTGTGAATAAAGTAGTTTATTTTTATAATTGACGTATGGAGTACAAACAAATCTTTGTAAATGTAGCTTAGTAACCAGAAACTAACTTTAAAAATTATTATATTCATTGTGTTATAAATGTTTGCTAGTGAAGAGAATTTTATTTTTTTTAAGAACCGCAACCCCAATCGATTAAAATAAAGCTTTTGCTTAAATAATTCGCATTCGAATATACATGTATATATACAAGGCTCATATACAAGGCTCTAATTGCGCCTAGAGTTTTCCGGCGCAGGCAACCCGCTCGGCGCGCATGCAGTGCGGGTTTCGTGTCGCCAGGCGCTATTGTGGCTGCAGACTGTTCGGCGCATAAAAGCGCTTGTCCATAGAAACCAACTACATTGTACGCTAAACGGCGCCGCTCAAACTAGAAGCAATGTTTTCACTACAATTACACTGTTTACACGATGCTTTTACATTTCACTAAACTGTTCACCATTCAAAGTGATTTAAACTATCGATGTAAGCAACTGGCACTTTGTTGCTTTGGGTAAATAGGTATTGAAATTTCAAATTTATATTTAGATATACGTAAATGAAAATCCTAAAACGATATGAAGATTTTTTGAGGTAACATAAATTATCGATTTACAAAGAAAAATTTAAAAAACTGTCAACATAAAATTGCAAACTAGTCAATTCATAGCTCTTAAAATGACTGGTATTTGGAAAAACTATTATTACTAAAGTATGTCAGAAAGAAAAGATAAATATCTATATACATATTTTTTGTTTTGTATATATATATATGTATATATTGCAAGGTATTACAAATAAAGCACGCGTTACAATTAACAGACAACTTAATTATTTATATATATTTTTATAAATATTTTAAATACATGAAAAACTATAATCGTACTTGTAATCATTTCGAAATACAATTGCCAATTAAGCTCTTTCAATTTATAAATGATTATTTTCGACTTGTAGTCGTCGGCGTTAAATAATCGATTGACAAAATTTTTTGTAAATAACCATATTGATTTTACATTTAAAATAATGACAAAAAATATTTGAACCTTTGTTTTTTTCATATTTTGATTAAAAAATATATTTTTAATTAAATAACATAAAATTATTTGCTATTCGAGTTTACATTAAGATTAAGATTTGTTTTACACTTTTTGGGTGTTGATAAGGTTTTTCAAGGTATTGAAAAGGGAATTTATGGACAATATGTGTTAGTACGTTTTGATGGCAATGTTAATAATTTTATTTTCTTGAGTACTGAGTCGCATCAATTTTCGACCCGACATTTCGCCTTCGGGACTGAAACTATTTTCGAGGAATGACAAAGTTTTTCAAAATTTCGCTTAGCACAGCTTCCCGAAAATCCAAAACTTTAAAGCATTTGTCCGGAAAACTCCTAGAAAACGGTCAAAATTTCAAAACCAAATCGTCGGAAGGACAATTGACATTTAAAGCAGCTTGAGATCAAAGGGTCTTTTTAAATTTTATCATATTTTTTAACCACTCTTCAATTAATAATTTATGCAGGTAAGCAATAATGGGAGAATGAATCGGGGGCTTGGGGATTTTTTTGTTAACATAAAGGCATTTATTATTTTAAATCACTGTCAATTAAACTGAAAGGGTGAACGCATGAAAGGGTGATGGTTGTTTTGTGTTTTGATTATACTCATAAAGTGTTGGCGATGCCTCTATAAAACGAAAAAGTTCTCGCTATTTCGGTATTTTCAATTGATTGCTTCTATTTGCATATACTATATTATATAATAAGGGTACTGTTAAATTTGTTTCTCTCCGATTTAAATAGAAATATATTGAAAATAATGCAATGTATAGCGATAGCGTCTTTGACTATATATTTAACTAAAATAACCGGTGAAGATAGAACGGATTAGCGTTTTTTTAAGTACGACAATAGCGCAATTAGTTGTTTTGCGGGAGTCGCATTCTGTGTCGGTCACTCTGCTCGCAGCTCGGGGCGCTTTGTGCGGGGGCGACTACCGAAACACGATCCCTGTTACTTTAGCGAGACAATCTCAGGGGACGAGAACCGGCGGCTCGCGAGCCACTCTCGAGTCTCGCTCAATACAGCAAGCTCTCCCTTCACTATTCGAATTAAAGGAAACCTCGCTCAGACAAACACCTTCTCGTATCGTCTTCACAAGGTTCACAAGAAAGACGTTTTGTGTCAACCGTTTGTAACTCAATATTAGTAAGGTTCAGGGCTTGTCTTAAATCGAAGGCGATTCAATGTCTTATCGGGACAACGCTGAGGGCAGGGACTATCGGAGACAAGTGATCTATACTTATTGAAACTCAAGGTATTCCAGCAATAGGTTAAGGGTCTAGCTACCTGACCTCGCTTGGCGTCCATCCCCCCGTCTGTCACAAAAAAGGCCGTTTTACCCCGCGAAATCGTGTCATTTAATTAATTTAATTGTCACTTTATTTTTCTATGCCGAAAGTTGTATTTTTATAGAGTATTGAAAAAACTATAAATTATGTTTGTCTATTTTTTATTATTTAATTAAAGGCCATTTTCAGGGTAAAATAAAGTCTTCAAAATGTTGAAAAATTGGATAAAATAATTTTTTTTTTTGAATAATAAATCGCACAGGGTTTATATTAAATCTTTCAATTCCAATTGAAAATAAAACTTTTAAATGTTTAGGACTCTTAGAACAGGGACATGACGAATCTCCAAATTCCTACACTTCAAGCGGAAAAACACATATTTATCATATTAAAAGTAAATTTACAAGAAATAAAAATATATTCTGTTTGAAAAAAGAGATGCATCTAACTTTTTGCATTTAAAATTTTTTGATAGGAGCAATCGATTTTTCGCAAAACGGACCAGAAAATGATCAAAAAAAGACCCTTAATGTTTCTCGAAAGCACTGTGGGGCAGAAAATGTTTTGCTGCCCAGTGCATTTTGTGTGGTCGACCGCTGCAGAGGGGAGGGAGGTTGCGGGGGCGGCGGGGGCGGCGGGGCTGGCGGGGCTGGCGGGGCTGGCGGGGTTGCGGGGTTGCGGGGGCTGGAGCGCGGTCGCCGTGCGTGAAATTCGACTTCTACCGAGACGCCCCCCGGCATTCACGGAGGGGGCGCCGGCGCAGGGCGGGGGCGGAGGCGGGGGCGGGGGCGGGGGCGGGGGCGGGGGCGGGAGTTCATTTGGAGACGGCTGAGGGGGCGCGGGGCGAGGGGCGAGGGGCGCGGGCCTGCCGGGCTTGCGGCCAGAGTGTTTCAGTGCTTAATGCATGACTCGCGGAACCGCAGTTTGTATTGATTTATACGGGACACTAATTATTTAGCGCTACATATGATTGTATAAATTATTTCATGTGTGGAGGAATAAAGGGGTTTATTTATACCTTCTTTAAAACAATGCATAACATATATATATTCATCTTCATCGAGTGCCTCTCCTCAGAGGAGGTTGGCGACCCTTACACTGAGCATATACGCATGCTTAACCAGTGTTCAAAGTTTTCTAAAGGGAAAATAGTGTAGTGGGCAAGCTACAGAAACAATAGCAGGAGATCCCCTCCCCCCCACCCCCAATAAAGTACTTCCAGAGTACATCCGATCCTTTGCACACGCTCTGGGTACAGAATGGGGAGAGCGGGGAGGATTTTTATAATTGCATCACACTAGTAATTACTCTATAAAAAACTGCCAATGTGACTGTTTGTCTGTTGGATACTTTTCAAATTCAATCGTGTTTCGACCTCGCGATAGATCGCATCGAGCGATGGCATTAGTAGTCCGGCGGTTAGTTTGCGGGCAATCACTCCCGCTCGGTGTAATGCGCTTCTCGCCCCGGGGCGGGGGTGGTAGGGGGGGGCAGGGGCAGGGGGGCAGGGGGGCAGGGGCAGGGGCAGGGGGGCAGGGGGGGGTAATAAATGGCGCACGCTTGGTGGCTCGGCGCCCCCGGCCGGCTGCGGGCAATCTCTGACATGGATTTTTAATGCACTGACGCCTCAGTCACTTGTGGATTGCGTTTTGGGGTGCAGGCGAGAAAGAAGCAATCATTCAAATTAACTTGAATCATTCAGCGCCCCTCAAGAAGTGTTTCTTTGATTTATTGTGTGTGATTTTTTAACAAGATTTGAGCGAGCAGTTTTATTCATTGAAAAGAATGTTGCTCTGTTTCTTCAACTTCCCGTTGAAGCGGGACAGCTAGCATCACGGTGATGCTATAACGTCCGCTCTTCGGGCACCGTGCAGGCCAGCTCCCGCATTCCATAGTCCTGTCCCCTTGGAAGTTCCTTAGTAGATATTGAATCAGTCGTTGAAAGATGTGGACAAAGCCTCGTGGACTTGATGAAGCCTTGACGGAGAGTTGCGAGGAACCCTCGAGGCGGAGGAGGTCGGGGGCTGCTGGCGCCGGCGGGCCGCGTGCTCCAATCACGGTAATGGATCGGCGGCTCCACAATGCGCGCCGGCGGGGATGTCCGCTAAATGGATTGGGGCGCGGGGAGGGGAGGGGGAGGGGGAGGGGGAAGAGTGAAGGAGGGGGAGGGGAGAAGGGGAGGGGGGGGCTTCTGGGAAATTAACAAAGTATTGTTGCATGCGCTTGTCAGCGCCGCCGCCGCATTGGCGCCAATTATAAATTAAATGCTATGTCGGTATATATACTTACATATACAGTAATACCCCGCTTTACGCGAGGGATACGTTCCGGAAAAAATCGCGTTAAGTGAAATTCGCGTATATCGGGGTTTACGACTAAACATACATACATAGTCAAAACTTAATACAAAAAAAATACGAATCATTTGAATCATTCATTTTTTGCAGTATTACATGTTATTTTTACTGAAAAATACATCTGTTGTCTTTTGGGTAGCGTTTCTTTTATGTTCTTGTAAAATGCGTTCAAAACACCCAGCGTTGTTTTTAATTGTTAAGAGAAGTCATTGACTACATTTTGTTCATACACATTCTTACAATAAGAAATTAGCGTAATGCGAGGCATTTGAACGCGAAATTTGAAATTCGCGTTATAGTGAAACGGGTCGCGTTAAGCGAGGTTTTATATATATATATATATATATATTTTTTTTTTTTTAAATGATATATGTGTCCAACACGTATGTCATAAATCAAAATTTAACTTAACTTATTACCCAAAAAAGTAGTTATTCTTTCTGACTTATATGGAAGGTAACCTTACTTCCTCCAGCAGGTTTTCTAAGCATACTGATTCTCTACCAAATTGTAAAATTATTTTGAAGTGCATATCCTTATCGTCCATATTGAACTCATCGCGCAGAGCGACCCCCGTGCGCTAGTATCGAAACGCCATATTTAATTCTAACGCAACGCTGCGAACTATGGAGCACCCGAGGATTGTGTTCGGCAATACAAGCTTAGAGTTTTTTTATTTCATTATTTTTGCAAATCGACACCCTTTTGCCCACCGAGAGTGTTGGCGTGCTCCGGTCAGGCGGTATTGGAATACTGACCCTAGTCGGTTTCAAAGCTCCCGCTCTCCCCTCGTGCTCGCTCACTCTTGATCCGCTACACAAAAAGGGCTATTGTCAACGTCACCCTACTGAGCTCTTTTTTATTTTTGGTGCGACGCCAACGAATTTACAGGCTATGCCTTTAGCTCTGGCCGTCTTTCAAAAACCGTATTGTAGTTTGGTGATTAGGGCGTTTGAATCCACAATTCTGGGCTCGATACAGATTACAGAAGTAAGTTTAAAATTACAAATTAAAATAAGTCTTTTACGCCCGTATTTTGAAATTATCGACACAAGTCGGACATAGCTGAAATTACTTTTGATGGTTTCATTATATTATCTATGTTGAGATAATCTATTCTTGGATTAAAAATTCAAGACACTGTAATTTTTACGATTTGATTAATTACTAACGAGATATTTATATAAATCTGCAACTCTTACGACCCGCCAAATATAAATAGGTATTTTATATCTTCTTTTTCTAGTGCCTCTCCTTATAGGAAGTTGGTGACCATTTCATCAAATATATTCCTATCTTGAGTCAGTCTCACTAATTTGGCAGTACTTCCGACTTCTCGTACTTAATATATTTTTAAAAGGATATTTTTTGCACACAACAATTTATCTCTTTTTCTAATTATTCTGAAGCCAGTAGTTTTTAAAAATGTGTAAAAACCCATTAAAACACAACGTTTTGTTGGTTTTTTAGTTGATTTTATTTTTCGGAAATTAGGAAAAATATACTGATTGAAGAAAAAAAAGTCGTTTTGTAATTCTTTTGAAAATCCATTTTAATTTATAAATCAGAGTAATATACATTTTTTAAAACATAAAAATTTAATTTTTTGGTAAAAATGCTTTCACTTTTATTTCTATACATAGTGCCAAAAGTGCACACAATTTAAATATTCAATCAAAAAGATTATTTGAATACTTTTGGGTTTATGATTACTGCTAATTTTTGCTAATAAATATCACGCCGTGAGCTGTATCTTTCGTCGGACACTCGGTAAGAGACGAAGTGTATCAGTGTCGCATTGGGAGGGCGACCGTTCCCATAAAGGCGATTTATTTAGTTCGTTTTGGTTGATCGGCGCTATTTTAGGGCGAGTGAGGGCTTTATTGCGAGCGTGGGGATATTTTTTACCGCTGTCGCCGAGTTCCTTCCGCAATATAACTTTGCGTTGCCATAAAATTTTATATACATACAAGCCAGCAATCATGGGACACATAACGCACGGCTAATTGACTGACGCAGATTGAAAACTAACATAAATCAATTGGTGATAGAATATACACGGTGACTTCAAATTTTATCACACAAAAACATTTTATAAATCCACGCATATACAGGTCTAATGTGCTTATAATATATTTTAAAAATATACGCGTTTATTTATAAAACAATCCTGCAGTTCATACGAATACTGCTTAAATACAGAAATACTATATTTATGTATATAAATATTATGGAGGGATGTGCTCTGGAAGTACCTAGTCGAGGTAGAGGGGTTCCTGCTATATGTATGTACATTTACGTATATAATATATACATATATGTATACATATTTATGTATACATATATATATATATCATCTTCACCAAGTGCCTTTTCTCAGAGGAAGTTGGCGACCATTTCACTGAGCATATATTCCATGCTGAGCCAGTGTTCATGGTTTTCTAAGGGGAAAATAGTGTAGTGGGTCCCCGGGTCCTTCCTACACCGCAGTTTTATATTGGAAGGCAATGTCTGCGTATTGCTGCTACCCAATACCAATATTATATAATCATTTCCTTACAAAGCGCTGGCGTTTAGATCTGATACTCCTTCTGCAGCAAGCTACAGAAACAATAGCAGGAGCCCTCCCACCTCGACAAGGTACTTCCGGAGCACATCCCTCCACAAGCATTCCAAGTCCACTACTCCATTACCGATCCTTTACACACGCTCAGGGTACATAATGGCAGCCACGCACAAGCAACAGAATGGGGAGAGCGGGAAGGTATATAGTATATACAATACATATATTTTTAGTATATTCGAACATAATCAATTTATGCCAATAAATTTCATTATTAAAAAAACATAACCGACGGGCATATTTCCGCGCTTATCCGGCCGGCCGGTTCCGGTGTGGCCAGGGTAAAAAATAAATCTCCCTTGGCTTAGAAGAGACACATGGCAGCCCCGGCACAATGGCGGCGCCGGAGACAAGCGAAGGGCCGCCTCAGCAGCTCGGCCTGAGTTATGTTCCCGGCTTGATACCAGATTATATTACTTCTACACCTTTTTCATTGCCGCGCTGTCCATTCGCTACGAAAGAAACTTTATAATCGAATTCCACTTTTTTTACACAAATTGATTTTTTTGCCTCTATTTAGTAATCCGATCCTCATAGTCAATTGAAAATTGATAAGAAACTCTCAGAGAACTCTGTTTGATAATGCCAACGTGAAAGGTTGGCGAAACCGGTCACTAATAAAAACGAAAATGTGGAAAATCACTCAAGTATTTTATTCGAAAATTGATAAGCAAATCATATCGATTACGACCATCAATATAACCGCGACGCTAACGAGTCCCCAATATTGTCATCAGTAATTCCGCAAACATGGTATCAGTGCTTTGAATTTCTCTTCAATCTGTCTTCATTACCTGCCGTCAATATACATTTCCTTTTGATGAATATTGAAATCAATTATGAGCAAACCTATACTCAATAGTTACGATATCGCGGAGTGGGTACCACGAATGAACTAGAAGCGCGCAGTTTTATATTTATATTGAAAAATAAAAATATGCGATTTGAATCATGATCACGAATGACTAAAACGATATAAATATATGGCCGGCCTATTTCCGTTTATTTTCTCTCTGTTTTTGTAAAGTTGTGTACTCCCGGGAGTATCGATTGCCCGCCCCGGCCGGATGTCACCTGACCCGGAGTGGACAGGAAATTTAATTTAATTTTGATTCAAGGTTATGCTTCCAAAAATGGAGAAGTCTCCGGGAGTGGGAAACAAAGAAAAGGAATCTCCGACTCGAGCCCCCCGGTCTGCTTCTCAAGTCTGATCAAAATACTCCTGTGTATTTGATCCCATTCTGGTTATTTTTTTATTGCTTTTTGTCGTTTTAATTTCGATTTTGCAATTTATATGTACCATTCATTGAAACGGCCAAAACGGAGTACAACAAGAAGAATTGCAATATCAACGGTCGCAGGAACGTGTAAATATTTTTTTCAAAACGTCATTTGTACCATTGATTCGAGCCATCGCACATGAATAGCTTTTCTACTACTCTGAAAGCTTAGCTTGCTAGTAGCCCCGGAGGTGTCGGTTCGTATCCTGCTATTTATGTGTATTGATTTAATTGTAGAGTGTATTGTATTGCAAGAGCGCACCGGGGTATTTCAGTATGATTTTTGTAATTTAACAAATCGATGAGCCTAAATTGAGAGGCCGGCACTGGAGAAGATGGCGGAGCTGCGCCCGCGCCGGTGTCGCCGCTTTGTTCCCCAAATCCCCGATTACGAGAAACAAAATAAATCCCCGTAATAGAATTATTTATCTACCCGCCCGCCAGTCGGGGTGCCGGGGGGGGGGCCCAGGGGGGGCAGGGGGGCCAGGGGGGCAGGGGGGGGCATGGTTGCCATGGTGACGACACGCGTCGGCTATATAGGAAAACGGCCTTTATTTGTCCAAATTCACTTGTTCTTAGAGACTACTTTTGAAAACGCTCTCGTGAATAAATGTAACTTTAGTTGTAGTCATTAATGACGCGGTCGATTTTCGAGGTCCGATTTCAAAATTTTCATGATCGAATTTCTGACCTATCAGATAGCAAACGCCTTGAGGTAAATCATTTGGTGCACTCGCTCGCCGATCACGGTCACGTTTGAAGATCCATACATCCGCTCCATGTTTGTCTTCGTCCCATTTCTCACCCATTACCGAAGATGAGTATGCAGCTAAATTTAATCCAGCAGTTTATCTCGGTTTCATATCTGGGTTTTATTTTAATTTGTTTAAATTCTCTATCGTTTATAATTTTATAGCGAATTTTCGGTCCCGGCAAGTAAATATGATCTGCTGCATTTTAAATTTGAAATTAAAATTATCGGAAGCCCCAACGGTGGCTCCAAGGCGGTGATCATCTTTTTAATAGGTCTGGCCAGTGTCGCCGCTGCTAACCATGTGGCTCTCTGTATTTCACGCTGTAGTTTCATACAATACAAAAAAATGCATGTGCGCACTTCCTGCTAATGCGTACGTTGTCATAATTTTAAACGTCGTCCCCTTGAAGGGGTGAGTCGGTCGGGTTGGGTTTTCTTTCGGGGTAATTATTATCATTGTTTCCTCCCCTGTTTGGCAGCAGTTCGGAGGGGTGGAAGGCTTTTAAGATTGTATCATCATTATCGTCATTAACTACCATCAATCCATTACGAAAACTTTGCCCATGCATATATTTAATATTATTTTTCAATATGCAGACACCCCTATCAATGCAACGTATTGAGTGAGCAAATATATTATTAATATTGAAGCAAATATAAAATATTTGTATATTACGATATTATTGTATTATATAGAAATTGCTATAATCAATTAAAGACTAATTCAATGTTGTTCAAATGCGGAAATAATCAGATACCATAATAACCACACTTACCAGACCATTATGTAGTATCGATAATCCATGGTTTAAGTAGACCTAGTTTACTAGATTTCCATGTCTAGGTGGATTTGAAGTGCCAAAGGTCGTTGAGTTTTATCCGTATTTTTGTTGTATCTACGTCTTAGATTTTACAAATTCAACAGATAATCGTCCTGAGAAATAAAACCTTTTATTTTCTTTCAATTGAAAATGTCATTCTTTTGATCATGAGCCTTACGAATCTTCAAAGGTTGGCAGATGATAATGTAATGAAGACTGGAGGGGGAGCTGCAGATATAAACCACTTGTTACCATCTTTACTAGGGGTGGGTAAGTTAAGTTAATCGCAATCGAACTAGATTTATTTTATAAAATCGCTATTTTTTTTTGTTTTTACTTCTTCATTAGTCATAAAAAACAGAGATGCAAGCAGTAGCAAGCGTTCAGAAGTGACTGCGGCTGTGCGCGGCTCGGCACGTCGGAAATCACAGAGAACCTGCACAAAAGAAAATTTTTTTCAGGGACAGTATTCATTCCCTTTGGACGTAAGCACGACTCATAATATATATTGAATTGAAAAAAATATATATATCTTATTTCTCCTCTTGGAATGGAATCCGATATCCCAATGTCGGCAGCCATTGAAACATGGGATCATTTTATTAAATTTTAATGATCTGTTAATCCTCGTGAGGGTTACACTATTGCTTGACTTTTCTGCATCTGAAGGTATGACACAGTATCAGTCCACTTTCCGTATGTGTTTTTTCAGTATTCAGATATAATACATGATGCCAAATTTTTTTTATTTTATACGATAAATATATCGATGCTTATGGACGAGTAATTTATAAACACTTGACTTTGTAGGAGAAGACGGCCGCAAGAAAAGAGGCAGACAAGCAATCACTAGAAAGTTATTATTATTATATTGGAACTTGCATGAACAAGTGTTTTATTTTATTTCCTCTTATATTAAATTTGAAGACAGTTCATAAAATTATTTATTAAGTAATTTATACATGGAAAATTTGTTTGTGTCGCTCTATCATGTTGTTGCATAAGTACATTCAGTATATTATCACCCCCACGTCTACAATCCCCTACTAAGCTTTTAGGGACTTCCCCCGATTACAATTTACATAAATATTTCATTATTTTAATTCCTTTGCCGGTCCTATTTGTCAACTCGTAATTAAAATTAATTTTCAGCGAAAAATTATAGTAATTATGAAGTAAGTAAGTAAGATAAAATTATACTAGATATTATATAAATATATATATATACATATATATTAATGCGGGGCACATCCACAAATGCATTCTACTTTGCTTACCTGACTTTGCACAGAGATGTGTGGCGATCAATCTCAAAATATTTGCTGTAAATGATGTATAGATAACAACAATAAATATTATATTTATATACTTTTTAAGCACATAGGTGCTTACTATTACTCGTTTGTCTAAGTAGAACGATCATTTGTTATTAAGTCATAAATACAGATAGCTAATGGGCGCAGGTTTCAATCCCTGCGTAGTCTCAGGGGGTGCGCTTCGTCATGGTTGCCGAGCGCGGGGGTGGATCACCCAAATAGGGTGACAAAAAGCTCATAACCCTAAACGCGCCGGTTACACCGCCACCCTCGCCACCCTCGCCACCCTCGACACCCGACCACCCCTGTTCCCTGCCACCCTCGCCCGCCTAACAGGGGGACTGGTTTCCGATTGATAAGTCAAGTTGCCACCAGGAACCTAATAAAACTGACATCTATAAATAAATTTACAAAGTAATGCATTATATTGGAATAAATTACACTTTCAGAACATCGATCCAAAATACAAATTCATACGATAGAAATAATTGTATGTGAAGAAAGTATAAAAAGTTACCCATATCAATAATAATAAGAATAAATCATAACTTTTTTCTCAACATCGACAGACGGATGAGGAAATCGATTTTGCAAACACTTGTGTGAATAAAAATGCAGGCATATTTATTATTTAAAAAAATGTAGTCATGAGTGTTTTTGTGGCTAACGTTGATTATCGATTCTTCTTCATCAAGTGCTTCTCTTCAACGGAGGTTGGCGACCATTTCACTGATAATATACCCATGCTGAGCCAGTGTTCATGGTTTTCTAAGGGAACATGAGTTTTTGTACACCGCAATTTTATATTGGAAGGAAAGGTCTGCGTATTGTTGCTGCCCAATAGCATTATTATAAATTCGTACAAAGCTCTGGAGTTTAGAACTGATACACCTTCTGCAGCAGGCTGCAGAAACAATAGCAGGAGCCCCACCACCCAGGTGGGGGGGAAGTCCAAGATCCTTTACACACGCTCAGGGTACAGAATGGCAGCCATCCACAAGCAACAGAATGGGGAGAGCGGGGAGGTTAATTATCGATAAAAATCGACGAGTAAAGTCGTTAAAATACTTTTCCCGGCACAAGTGACGTGAGTCATTCTTTGTGAGGATTTTTCTCGCGTGTTAATCAATTGCCGCAATATGGCAGTTTTTAATTTTTGCCCCCCCCCCGTGTCTCCCCTCGTGAGGGGGACTCAAGCACCGGAAGAATTCGCAGAATCCACGCAGGAATCCTCGCATCGAGCGGGGATGATGAACTCCCCGGGTTCATCTGCGGTCTCGCCGGGGCCCGCCACTAAACTTGGGTTGAACTGAGTCTGACACAATGTCTCACTCGGCGGGCGGGGGAGCCGTTATTAGATTTCTTCGTACCTAACCTAACCAAAACAAACCAAAAGCGAGCAGTTTACATCGCTGAATACAAATGGGCCCCAATAAACCACCCGAATGACCTGTATATAATAGTTATCACCGCGAGTGAGTTATGTATCCCATATGCGTAAGTTTATTTGAAAAAAAACTACAAATATATTTTTATGATAAATATATACGATAAACTTGTTTGTTCAAACTTATTTTAGGGCATGCATTGTTTTTTGCTTGTATGGACCGCATTTCATTGATATACGTGTATATATATATATACTTCTCTTCTTCTTCTGTTGCTTCTCTTCAAAGGTGATAATTTCCACGAACATATCTCTACCCTGGGCCAGTCTCACCAATCCGGCTACCCTTCCGATCTCCAGCCGCTGGTGCAAATTCCACGTCCACGTGAACTTCCTTCTTCCAATGCCCTTTTTTCCTTCGATTTTTCCTTGTCCATACTTATTGTTACGAAAAGTGTGGCCAAAATAAGAGACCTTTCGCTTCTTTATCGACGTCAAGGGCTTCCTTTCTTTGAGCATTCTGTGCGAGACTCTTTCATTTGTGACGCAGTCAGCCCATGGTGTTTTAAGGATTCTCCTATACAGCCACATTCTGCCGCCTCAATTCTTCGCATAGTAGTTGTCTTGAGTGTCCAAGCTTTGACTTCATAAAGAAGAACTGAGATGACATAATATTTGGTGAATCTCCATCGAGATTTTAGGGTTATATCTCTTGAGCATAGAACGTAGTATACATTTGTATATATTTATTTATATACTCATACCCATATATTATAACAGTAAACAAACCATATCCATTTCAAATAGAACCTTCCGGACGTTTCCGAGCGCATAACTGTCAGGTTCGTTTGATTTTGATGCGGCGCTCTCCGGTCGGCGGCGCTGATTGATGGGCTTATTTGTAGTCGGCAGCGCTGCCCCCCGGGGAGCCAGGGGGCGCCAGGGGGGGCCAGGGGGGCAGGGGGGGCAGGGGGCTGGAGGGGAGCCAGGAGGCCAGGAGACCAGGGGACCAGGGGGCCGGGGGAGGGGGAGCCGGGGGGCGCCGCGAGGGGAGCTCCCTCGGCCTCGCGAAATCATAATCTCGATAAAGATATAACACCGGGGATTAGGGATGCCCTTATTGAAAATATTATATTCAGCACTATATTTTATTTCCCCGAAAAGGGAGAAAGCGATTTATATTATCTTGTTTCCTTGCAAATAAAAAAGCAATCGAATAGGAGTGAAAATAAATGCATTCTTCTTTTATAAAATCTCAATTGAAGATTTTGATCGTTTTGTGTGAGCGCTCTTGCTTTTGCCCTCGAAACAAAACTTTTTTTTACAACTTTTGCATTATATTTATTTTTCCTATTTTATTACACTACACCAGACTACAGTGCGCTGTAAAATAAATAAAAATCGCAACAAGTACTTCTTGTATTTACATATTTTCTACGAGTTTCGATTTGTTTCAGATCATCTTCAGTCGCCAATTTATATCGCCACAGGCCTGAGATGGATCGAAACTTGCTATAAATGTGAAAAAATAAGAATTCCAACATAAAGGATCCTAAAACTTGCTACTGATATCCAAGACTTGTTGATCCAGCTCCGCCAGCCCTCGGCCAGCAGCCCCTAGTTACGAGGGTGTCTACTTTCTACTTTCGATATTACATATTTTTTGAAGGGAGGACTGCGCTCGGTCACTTCTTCTTCCATCCATCATAATAATTGTCAAACTAGGCGAAATTATTTTTGAAAGTAATTTTTCTTTTGTGTTTTTCACAACCAAAGACTCATTGTTGTTTTAATACTTCTTTTGTTTTATTTTTCACTGTTAATATAGTTTTTTTTAATGAGTCATTCTGAAAATCAATCAATGTGAATTTGTGTCGGCGTTCACATTCTACCTAGAGCAGTCGCAAATTATATACAACAAACGATAAATTAATAATAAATTGTAAATAAATGGCCAAAAGTCCGCGATGAATCAGTTCACCCTCCGTACAAATAATTTTTAATTTTAGACAAGATGTATATAGTGTGATTTTCAGATTAATAATGGAGCTATGGGTTTGTTGTATACGCAAACACAATAAGAGATCGATTTGTAGCTATACATACTTTTTTTACATTGCGTACTCTTACAAACTATGATGCTGAGTCAGTGTTCATGGTTTTCTAAGAGGAATATAGTATATATGATCCCAGTATCCTTCTATACCGCAATTGTATATTGGAAGGAAAAGTCTGCGTATTGCTGCTGCCCAGTAGCATTATTATAAATTCTTTCCTTACAAAGCTCTGGCGTTTAGATTTGATACTGAGTCCCCCCACCTCGACAAGGTATTTCCAGAGCACATCCCTTCACAAGCATTCCAAGTCCACTACTCCATTACCGATCCTTTACACACGTTCAGGGTACAGAATGGCAGCTATGCACAAGCAACAGAATGGGGAGAGCGGGGAGGATCACCAGAACGTCTACTTTAATTAATTTAACAAGTTTACAGTGCAAACGCCGGAGACGGATGAAACCGGACACAGGTTTTTTTTTTATCTAATTGTTGCGGTATCTTTTTTTATAAAGTGGCGTGATTGCAGCATCCACGTTTGCAAACCACGGTAGTCTCCCCCCGTGCGCGGGAGATTGGAAGGAAATACGCAATAAAGATAATAAATGTAATAAGAGCCGGGTTTGTGTGGCGAGGCAGAGCTGCGCGAGGCGATAGAGCCAATCGAATTTACAAATCCGCCACCGCTCTCCCCTGCAGCCCCGAGTGGCCACACTCTACAGACAAAACTTATTAGAGTTTCATGAGTGTTGAGCCGCGTCACGTTTAAACTTATGCTCAAACATCTTTTGAGGACTGTTTGAGGATTATCAATATATGTTGATAGCCACATTTGACGAGTTTTCGTAGCGTTTTCTTGCCCCGGAGAGACACTGATAGCAGTGAGTTCACTAGGGGCGGTTATTTTCTTTCATACGTTTAATATATATTTTTTATAGTTTTTTAATAAAGTATCTGTTATGCAATATATGTGATAATTGCTTGGTAATCAATGTTCAATTTAATCAGTCGTTGGGAACTCGGGTTTAACAATGTCACGTTTTAATTAGCACAGGCTTTGGCGCCTCGATTCGGGGAATTCCATAAAAATAAAAATGCCGGTGAGCTCGCGGGTCCGCACAGAAGCACCCGTGGGGCTCTTCGAGGGGATTACCCTCATTGGCACTCTCAGGGCTAACCGTATAAGCGGTGCTGGCAAGGGGATATGACTTGACGCTTACTGCAGGAAAATAGAAAAAATAACAATTTTGAATAAAATATTACGTATATTTATTAAATCCGTATTTCCCATTCATACAGGTTTATTGTGGATACAATATTATGATTATCGTCTCTCACATGAAATGAAGAGGAAAATCCACAATTGGCTCGATAGGCTCGAAGGTGGTGAGTTCTACGAGCGGACTAAAAAGAAATCGAGGTTTTTTTCTTCGATTGGATAGAATGCCGCCCGTGATAGCTGAGAGGATGCTGGTTTTAATCCTACAAGGCATATAGACGACGTTTAATTTTTTTTTTAATACTGTAGTAACGCTTTGTTTATGGGGTATTATCCTTGAAGCTTTCACGCGCTTGAGTATGGTCAATCGGAACAGAGTAGTGGCAGGGCCTATCGTGACTAATAAATCCTCGGCCTGGCAGCAGCGCCAGTGCGCCGAGAGGCTGGCGTGGAGGCCAGCGTAGAGGCTGGTGAGGAGGCTGGTGAGGAGGCTGGTGAGGAGGCTGGCGAGGAGGCTGGTGAGGAGGCTGGCGAGGAGGCCAGTGAGGAGGCTGGCGAGGAGGCCAGTGAGGAGGGTTCGGGACGGTTCCATCGCTGCATTAGCGCGGTCGATACCACAGGCACTTGCACTCGTCCATGCTGCGGGGGCCATTACCCAACATACTCGTAATCACAATTGTCATTTAATTAAAATTTTAATAATTTTAGAAAAAGTCCACCGCGTACCATGTCGGATACAGCCGCAGTCTCCTCTCGATGCTTGGCCAGTCCCTTTCCATGCGATCGCTTATTCGAATATAGATAAAAAATAATTCATATTTAAAATAGCCAAGTGGATAAGAGATAACGGTCCTTGAAATATAAAAGACGAGAGCGCTCTTAAAAAATGACCGGAATCTCTAAGCCATTTGTGTGTTCGTACTTATTGATAAAGATGCTTTCTTGAAGTACTAACTTCTAATGTTTCGTTACTTATTCCATCCACATTGTTACTAATGATCTAACCTCTACTAACACAGGTCTTACCGCTTGGTCTAGCAAATCGAGGCCCATCAACGGTGAGTATTTATTTATGTGTATTATTGGATCCCTAACAGCTGACCTACACATTTTTAAAATTAAAACTACATACTTAATTTTCTGTCATCTAGGAGTAATTTAAATAAATTATCTTCTCGCCTGAAATTAAAAAAAGCTTTATAGTATTATATTAAAAATTGAAAGAAAAAAATAATATCACTCTTAAAACAGAAAATCAAATCTTATAAAGTAAGATTCGACTATGTATAAACAAGCAACATCAGATCAAAGTACGCCCTGTATATACTAATAATGAAAAACTGAGTATTTGACTTAATATACAGAATATACATCAAAGCGCATTCTCTTGATTTCTTCTTCATCAAGTGCCTCTCCTCAGAGGAGGTTGGCGACCATTTCACTCATGCTGAGCCAGTGCTCATGGTTTTCTTAGAGGAAAATAGTGTAGTGGGTCCCCGGGTCCTTCTACGCCGAATTCTGCGTAATGCTGCTGCCCAATAGCATTATTTTATAAACCTTTTCTTACAAAGCTCTAGCATTTACACCAAATACTTTAAATAACTGGTTACCAAGGTGGTCAATATCGACCTATGTACTTACATAATAATGCTGTTAATCCTGCATTATGAACTATCGCAAGAAGGTTTTTGATAGCTTTTCTATCTTCATACCACATGGAAAAGGGTTTCAGAGCAGTTGTCAACTTTCTTGCAAAAAAAAAATAGTTATTCAATGTTAACATACCGACATAAAATATGGCGCATCCTGTAAATCAGATGTCAAAAATATGTTTAAAGATGATGAATTTGTAAAAATTCAATATTAACAAGGCAGTAGTCTACGAAAAACAGGAAAACTCGACAAGGGGTCGACGGGACAAAATAGTTTGGGAACCTATGATCTAAATCGATCTTATTGTATGATCGAACCGTTGGTTCTATTATACTCCAGTATAGAGCGCTTGGTATAGTACAGCTTGTGCTTCTGGTGTTCTCCAGTGCAACGCCTTCTAGATTTAGCCGCATTAACGTACGGTTTGATGATATATAATGTGAGTGGTGTGCTTCCAGTGTACTCGCAGAACCAGCGGGGACGCAACAAGGCGCCCTACTACGGCAGGCTGATCGGGCCCCTCAAGGACTACGCCCACGGCATCAGAGGCACCGTCTACGCCGTGGACGAGTCCACCCTGTTCATCCACGGGTTCGCCTTCGACGGCATGGGCCCGGAGACCTTCTTCTGGGTCGGTAGCTCCCCGAGACCCTCGCCTGACGGCTACATCATCCCCTACCCCGAGGACTATGTCGGAAGGTCAGTGCCGCCAGCTTTCAACATCCCCGAAACGGTCTCTCTGCTGCAACTTCATTTGTAATACGGATGATCTGCGTGACCTAAACGGCACAAAGTTTTTTAGTGATATTTTTGGAATTTTTATTTTTTAAGTTGCTTTAGTAACAGTATGCCGGTGTTATTACTTACAAAGGGTTATCTTTAAAATTACTGAAATTTCATCTGAAATATTAATAAGCCGATAGAAATAAAATAAACAAAAGGAGAATGAAAATGATGCATCATGTTGACGTCAATTTAGCGTCAGGGTGCCAGTGTTATTGCTCACTTCACTATGCAAGAAATACCAAACATTTGGCAAATGTCTTTGGTGCAATTTCAAATGGTAAGTAAATAATTTAAATATAAAAATAAATAAATACTTATCTGGTGTAAACGCAGGTTTCAAAAGTGCTTCAACTGTTTTATTATGTCGATATCTCTACCAGTGTTGAATTAGCTATTAGTCTATTTTTCTGCTGTTTAATTTTTAAAAATAGCTATAATAATTTAAAGACGTCACTGAAATGTCAACTGAAAGGTTAAAAAAAGGAGAGAGAGAAGAAGAGAGAGAGAGGGAGAGAGGGAGAGGGAAGCGACAGAAGACAGAGAGAAACTAAAGCAAATAAGTTAAACAATCGAAAATACCTCTGAACAAAGGCAGCTTTTAAAAATGCTTCAATTATTGATCTTCGCATTTCAACAGGAGATTACGTCGGAAGATAAAATACTCCTCTTTTTCAGCAGAGATTCTTGAGCACCCTTCAGCTGAGAGATAAAACAAAAACAAGGGTAGCTCCTGGAAAACAATTCATTACCATTTTTTATTTTGCCTTTAACCTATTTATTTTTGAACGTCACTGTGATTATGCTATTCCGTGCTTTTAGAAATTGAGGCAGTCGTTTTTTTAAGGACTTACTTTATACGATGGCATGATATGTGCGATTTGATATTTTTGTTAAATTCAATGGTATTTTCAGTTTAATTTTAAATGTTTTTTTCATCGGTTTTTTTATTAAATTAATTAAGACACGAAAAAAATAAACGAGAGGGAAAATGATTCCTTAGCTCAAGCTGTTTGACAACTGCGGTTGCTAATTTAGTGGTCGAAGTCGCCGAACTACAAAACCCGCTCTGGATGTTTAAAAATAAATATTTTGCAGCTTATTTTAGTTTTCATTTGCAATTTTTGATAAGCAGGCAAAATATTTGTCATCAAAACGACAGCATTATGCCGTTAAGTTTAGTAAAACTTCAAATTTCTAGAGTGGATTTTGTAACGTCGAGTGTGTTAGTTAACGCGTCTGCGTTGCATAAAACTCAGCTATCATTAATAGTAGTTGCTTATTTGTTTAATTCGTTTTCTCGAGGTAACTACCGTGAAATGGTTTCTTTAATTACTAGAAAACTTTTATCACTTACTGTTAACAAAAAAAACCCCTCCAGAGAGAGCACGCTAGATCGATGAACTTTCACCTCAGTCTTTCACAACTCTCAGGCTTGGGAATCCTCTGCTTCACGCGTACCCTTGGGAAGCCACAATGAGTCTTTTTTACTAGAAATTATATTTAAAAAAAGTGACGTCATTGGAGAAAAGTTCGAAGGGGAAAGAGGGAAGAGAGGAACTTCGTATTGCAAAGTTCAATCCTCTCCCGCGTTTCGGCAACTTGTTCACACACTACTCGAGCCTCCGAGGGCGCGCGGAGCTCGACTCGGTCGGATGTCCTTTTAATTTAAATGCAAATTAAGAAGTGCCATTCATTGTAGGGAGAAACAATGGGCGGCTCGTGAGCTCCGCGTCTCGTCTCTCCCGTCCCGGTGTCAACATCGAAATTTAGTCGTCATATTTTTTAGCCACAGTATCATTACTAAATCAAAAGCAAATCGTGCGAGAGTCTTTGCTCGGCATTTAGTCGCTTTAGTTTGCTAGCAATCGCCCATGACGTCGCCAAATTTGATTCGTCGGGTGAAACAGCTGTTCCCTATCTGCATGTGACGATTTAAATTGAGCTGAAGCTCAACGGCGCAGGGTTGGGTTCACGATTTTTTTCGTCGTTTTGCGAGGGAGTTGACAACTTGTAACGAACTGAGCGGCTCCTGTTTATTGAGAAACAAGAAGGCAGCTCTCCGGGCCGGTTATGAGGCGCACAAAAGCTGCTGCAGACAGGAAATGAAGCAGGTCCCGCCGGTGATGGATGTCCCCCCCATCAGAGCCGCGCGAGCCAAATACCCCCCACCCTCCTCCAGGGATGAACATTTTGGAAAAATCAAAAAATCAGATGAATTTGAGTTTTAGGCATACAGTTTTTAAAAATTAAATACCATCCCTATTTCAGCCCAACTTTGTATCCAATTTAACTACTGTGACTCTGCAACTGAGTCTTTCCAGGGTGCATAAATATATTTGTATGTGCAATAAAATTTTGAAGATTTAATAATATGAATTGGCAATTAGTACAGGGCAGTCCCCGCAATCGGGTTTTTCGGAGCCGGAGCCCCCCTCACCCCGATTATTGAATGCCGACATTAATTTATGACGTCATGGTATAATTTATTAGTATTGGATCGTACCATCTTTGCTTTGATTCAAATCAACAAATCATCTTCCACTCTCAGTCTGTTAACATGTATAGGGGTGAAGGCACGTTATTAACCAAAATCTGTACATTTATAGGCCTTAGCTTAGACTGTGAATTAAATAACTGATACCCTTTCCTGGCTAACTTGAAATACAAGCTGTTGTAGAAGAACGTCTCCCCCCCTCTCCTGAGTTCTGTTTTGCTCTACTGAGAATCAAACAGATTCCTGGCATCGATACAAGCACAAGAAGTACAAATCACAGTTTCTTGTGATTTAACATCTCGCCAATCAGTGGAGTCGTTTTATATAATATTTACTAGGTTTTTTAATAATTTTATTCGCAGAAGTTCAATCTCCGCGACGCTTTAACCTTTCCACCTCGGTTTCCAGGAAATCTGAGCGCCTCTTGCCAGAGCCTTCCCGGTATAACATTTCCTAGTGAAAGACTGAGCATTTGACCTTTTGCAGTGCAAACAGACTCGGCCCCGCCGTCCTTTCAAAACCAGCGCTTTTGTGACGTTACAAATGTTACAATCACTTCAAAAAGTTTATTAAACTACGAAAGCTTATTAAAATAAATAGAAATGAAAAATACTCTTTTTTGTTTTATTATATATTTTTTCATAAGTTGAGTTGTGGTTCACCCTGTTGCAATTCATCTTGGCAGTAGCAGAGACACTCGTCTGCTGGACGCATGTTTGTGTTTTTTCGCTGATTGAAATATGTTGATTATTATAAAATACGAAAAAAAATAAATCCATGTCATCGTTTCGATTTCCAGTGATGGAGCCACTTTTGAGCGCACACCTCCGAGTGCACGGAAGATATATAATGTAGGATATAATAAAGGAT
The DNA here is from genome assembly GCA_022113835.1 of Atopsyche davidsoni. Lineage (NCBI taxonomy): Eukaryota > Metazoa > Arthropoda > Insecta > Trichoptera > Hydrobiosidae > Atopsyche > Atopsyche davidsoni. The sequence continues at coordinate 8,363,698 of JAILWY010000025.1, forward strand.
GATTGGTGACTCTGCCGACCAGTGCTGGGCACTCCCTCTGTAGAACCTCTCGCGTCATAAATGCCTCCGGATTGCTCCGGGATGATCTCCATTTGTAATGTGGAACCGTGCAATAGATTTTCTAATCATATTCAGGTTCGATCCGGAAGTATTCATTTTGTAGTGCAAAACCCCCTCGAGAAGGATTTAAACGTACTGAAGGGAATTGACATGGACTTTTGGGGACATTTTCAGGGACCCTCCAGCCCTGAAGGCGCACAACGGAACTGACGTCATCCTGCGGCTCCCCATGGGCCGGCGGCTGCGAGACATCCGCTGGCTGAGCGTCTGGTGCCGCAGGTTCACGGTGAGTCCTTGGAATAATCGACAGGTTCCTATCATTTTCATTCCCATTCCATCTTCGAGGCAAATCCTCGAGTGGGCTTAAATCTTACCTAGAACTAGAAAAAAATATTCTCGTCGTTTCGTGTGTGAATCGATCACTAAAAAAAAGTTCCAACGGTTCGGTATCAATACTGTCAATTACCAGAAGGTGACCCTAGTACCGGAACCGAAACGTTGGAACAATAATATAATCGAAATTGTTATCGCATGCAGCAACTGTCCCTAAAAATAATTTTTGAATTGTTTATATTTCGCTCACAAAGCGCTCTCACCTACAAACCTGGCATTGCTCTCAGAAATAGCTGCCTACACCCGCTACGACACAACAAGCCACTAGCATTTTCTTTACCGTTGTTTTTTTGGCTTATTTACTATAATAATAGCCATTGTGTGTGTGTGTATGTTTCATTTTTTGCTTCTCTATAGAATATCTTAAAAGATACAACGCTGATTTTTTGCACGTAAGTTTAGTAAACTTTTCCGCAGCTATGTGCCGAATTTCAAGACGATAGGATAATATTTTTATTCATAAACTAATTTAATTAAACTATAAAATATGCTCTAGCGAGTTTCAATTTGTACGAATTATAGGATTTTATTGTTCAACACGAGAATTTCAAATTTAGAACTTTTACAAAAAAACAAATTTTGATGCTTCTTAGAAATTTTCAGTTTATGTCAGCTTGACACAAGTAACAATTTTATTTTTTTTATCGAAATTGCGTTAGAAATTATTAATCACATCATTAATAACATAAAATGCCTCCTAAAAAGATAACACCGTCTTAGCACAGCAAACGTAATTAAAAAAGAATAGCACAATTGAACTTGATAAAGACTGCATCTAATAAAGAACAGTGCAGTGAAAGTGATTCGTTGTTTGTGACACGAAATGTGATATTTCCTAGAATGGCTTTGCTTTAGAAATTAATATCCGGTTATTCAAAATATATGTGTACAAAATGAAATATTCATCTAATTGTCAGACAAACATATGTTCAAACACTATTGCATCGTTCATCGAATACGTCATTTTATGACGGGCTACATTTCTAGTATATATATAAACGCCCGATGCAAAGAAAACGCTGTCGGCTAATCGACGTTCGGTTGTCGATTGTGTCGCAGTGTAGTTATGCAGATTATTTTTCGACAAGCACGCTCCCTTCAATTGCAGTCCCCGGATATTTTGTGATGGGGGGCTTTGGGACTCCTGAATCAGTTTGTCCGAGTACGGTGTCTCCCGTTAAAAATAAATCGACCCGCGGGGGCTGAAGACGGAGGGGGCGCCCCCGCCCCGGGGCTGGTCGGGGCTGGTCGGGGCTGGTCGGGGCTGGTCGGGGCTGGTCGGGGCTGGTCTGGGCTGGTCTGGGCTGGTCTGGGCGGGGCGGGGCCGAGCATCGATCGGCGCGGCGCAGGCGCTCTGGCCGCGCCCCCGCCTGATTGGTCCCCGACTTTAAACTAAAGACGCCATACAAGTCGCCACTACACTATTTGACTTGCACTACTTTCTATCCTTTTTTTTTTTTAATAAATAAAACAACTTCAATATTCTCGAGGTGGCGTGCAGTAGGTTCGAAATCAGACCGAGCAGATCTATTCATTGCACGAAAAAAAAAACTTATTAATATATTTTACTTCTTGCATACTTTATAATTATTCAATATTTTTGACAGAAAACCCTTGGGGTAAACCATTGCGCTTTTTTCTTTAGTTTAAAAATAAATAGATAATATAAATAGATAATATAAATAGATTCGATAATTTTTCACATTTTTTATTTTGCGGCTTGTTTCGCCAATTTCATATGTTGGCATTTTCAAGCAGAGGGAGCTGCTCATCGAGAAAAGAAAAGAAATAGCAGACGACAGACTTCTTTGATTTGTAATATTTTTATATTATTCAACAAGAATAAATGGCCACACATATATATATATATATATATGGTTCGAGTTTATTTATAAATAGTTAATGTACGAGTTGATCCTTTGACTGGTGAAAAAAATTCTGTACTGAAAACTGTGTTACGAAGAAGTTATTCAAAAGAAAAAGCTTCGATTTATTATTTGGCAGTTATTTTGGTCTCATTCAGAAAGGCCGCGGGAGATTAGCCCGGGAGGAGTGATGAAAAGCCTTCCACCGCTCGAGTCTGCGGATTATTATGCAAGAAAGCATTCATAAGTTAAAAATATCCCCGCGAAATTTATTTTCGGGCGCAGCCTCCACCCGGAACTCCCGACTGGGGCTCGGCTTCTCCTCTGACGACCTCGAGAAGGACTCTCTGCAGTCGCGGGATCTGCATTCCCTTCCGGAGAGACACCCGAAACCGGACAATCCTAGAATCGGATGCTACTTTTATTTTAACAAAGTATTCACCGCCACAACGACCCCTGCAGGGTCGCTCGAAAGCCGCGGTTCCGTTCGACCGACGGCCAAGGGGTCCTCCGTCAGCCGGGCTGCTATTATTCTTCTTCAATGATAGAAAATAATCTGCAAAACCACCACGCAAAACTACTCACTTTCCTAATAGGTCCAAAACCGGACAACTCCAATAGGAGTCGGAGACCGCGAGGAGAAGACGGGCAAGAAGACTGGCAGGAGGACGGGCAGGCGAGCGAGGGGTAGACTGATGTGTGTTTGTGTTGCAGGTGGACTTCAGCGAGGTGTTCATCCCGCCGACGCTGGAGCCGCCCCGCGCGCGCGTGCTGCCGGAGTTGAGGCGCCTCGCCCACGGTCTGCGCTCCGGCAACGTCAGCGTCCTGGACGCCCGCACCTTCTACATCCCCAACCTGCACTACGACGGCGCCGGCCCCGACGCCTACTTCTGGGTGGGGACCGGCCCGGAGCCCAACGAGTTCGGCGTCAAGGTCGCCCCCTCATCTTGTTCCCTGTTCTTTACTGCAACCCCTCCTCCCGCAGCCGACTCGGCGGACAGATCTGCAACCGAAATGAGCACCTCGTGCGGAATCCCAAGATAATCCTCCAAACGATTCACGGATTCCCTTGCCCCGTTCTTCCGATAATATTATATATAGACGAGGAATGCCCAGGTTTTTGTCGATATCTGTCGCCTTCTGTTGTGATTTTCGTACCCAGAATGAGACGAGCCGGGCTCGGCGAGTGACTGCGACACTGACCTCCTCGTCCTCCGCAGGTCCCCAACGAGGTGGGGTCGCTGGAGCCCCTCCGCGGCTACCAGGGGGAGGACATCGAGCTGCAGCTGCCCGGCAACATGACGGCCGGCGACATCGACTGGCTGGGGGTGTGGTGCGTGCAGTACAGGCACAACTTCGGCCACGTCACCGTCCCCAAGGACCTGGACGTCCCGCCGGCTCTGGGGCAGACCAAGATCACGGTACGCTCCAAACGACGACGCCGCACCTGGACGATCGCAAACGACGATTCTCCCCCGGCAAAACTCGGCCGGCGATTCGTCGTCGGCATCTCCGACTGCATCGCCATTTGACGATCGGTCGATCGGCACGAAATTCGTCTTCTCGATCTGACCTATTTCCGGCGCGTCCGCTCTGACCGCTTCTCTTTTTGTTCTGCCCGTCTTCATTTATCTCCGCTCCTGACCCTAGGTTTGCGAAAAACGCGGGCGGATAGCATTAACCAGCTCGATAACAGTGTGCTTATTAATCTTTCAACTTCTTCTTTGATGCAAAACTGTTCTAAGCCTTAACGTAAATTAAATTTTTTGCGTAACTTTGCTTCTTTGCTAAAACTAGGCTAGTTTCTAACAACATAACACTTTTTTTCAGGCTGGAAAAGCAGTTCATTCCAGAGTCGCTGCCCCTCCTAAATATATAAAAAAGAACAAACCAAAGAGAAAAAAAGCCAAATCACACTTTCCAAGCTTTAGGCATTTCGTTTACAGCACATTTGGTTTTTAATCTTGGGAAAGTGACATCTGCTGGGGCGGCATTTGTAACTGAACTTTTACGTTTGAATAATCAACAATAGATGGCAGACGATTTCAGTTCCTAATTTAAATAATTTTACAATCGCGACGACAGGCGATCGTGTCTCAAATCAACTGATGCTAAAGGTCGTCTTTTCCGGAAAATTGGCAAATGTTAATTCATATTTAGATTAAAATAAAATTACAATAATTTTTAAGATTTAGTTTTTTTTTGTATTTTATCTGAATAAAAAAACGTTTTTATTTCATCATGTCTGTTACTGTGGATATTTCGCTACACCAGCCTCCGTGGTGGTACAATCCGGTAAGAAAATACAGCATTTAAGTTTGCAAAGGCATGCCTGTAGTAACCGATTTGTTAAGTAGTTTAATTTTATAATTTAATGGTATGGTTATGGTATATATTTTATAATTTTTAGCAGTAAGTGAAGTTACATTTTGATATTATTAAATAAAAATTCTTTTTGTAATTTTTTCCACGTTTTTATTTTTAATTGTGACTAGTTCAACCAACCTATATAGTTGGTGTTTTCAAATGAAGTTTGATGGAAAAAATCACAAAAAATATTTAAAAATATCAGTATGATTGTTTATTAGTACCTACCCAATAGTGATTTACAGTAAAGAATATTTTGAGGGTTTATGAATGTGTTAATATTTCTTGGATCCCTACAAACACTCTCATTACATCTCTCAATTCATTGTAGAAAAACCCAATGACTGAGAATACTCCACACTGACACCATAGTGAATATATTATTTTCCTGTTGTCTTATGAAGCACTGCACCTCCCCCAAGATATTGTCTGTTCATTAGGTCCTCCCTGTAAAATATAAACATCCCCTGGAAATCAAATATCTCCCTTCTGACCCCCTATTCTTGCATATTCGTTTAGTTGTAGAGTATTTATTCTTAGATCATCCGATATTAGATGTATCCTGCTTGTAGAATAAAGAAAAAAAAATCATATTATTTATCAATCAATCAACAGGCTTTTTGCGAATTACTTAAAATAAAATAAATCTCGTAGAGTGGGTTTCATCAACTTATTTGTTCAAGTTTATGTAGTGTGATTAGTTTTGTTAGGTAAAAGTTAATCGCATACAATATACAAAATTACAAGATATAATATTTAATTTATTGACTATATTTATAACATTTCAGACCAGTTCAACTGCTAGACCTGTTAGTACGTCCAATAAAAAGAACTGCAGGGAGTTCCTAGAGAGAAGACTCCAGGTTCGATGGGAAATTGTGGTAAGTAAAAAAAAACAATATTACTACTAAAATTTATCAGTGTATAATATACTTAAGTGCATCTACTTAAAACAATGGTATCGTGGTAACAAAGTATCAGATTTATGGCCACCTTTATGACATCACTTGGTCACACCAACATGCCATGGGATCGTGGCTACTTTTTTAACTCTGACATATTCTTGGCAGCTGAAATGTTTATATGATTAACATCCGACATATTTGTAAATCACAAAATATGGAATAGTATAATACAGAATAACATTTGCTACTAGCACAAGATTTACTAGTAGCAAACAAAAATATAATTTTGAATTAAAAATCTTGATTAAACTTTTTAGGGTGACCAAGTGGAGATAGAACTAACTGGAAGAATGCGCAGCGACCAGTACATGAGTTTTGGCCTGAGTGGGACACAAGGGAGACCCTCTATGGTAGGATCTGACATTGTGGTCGCCCACTGGGATGACAGCTCCTCAGCAGCCAAGGCAGCAGACTACTATGTAACAAACCCAGCACAGTGCGATGGACACGAGGGTGTCTGTCCTGACAAACGTATTGGAGGGTCTAATGATATAACCCTGGGTAAATTACAATTTTTTCAATATTAATATTATTTTTTTGATATTATTTTAATACTAGAAATGTATCCCGTCATAGAATGACGCGCATTCGATGAACGATGCAATGGTGTTTGAACATAATAAGATGAATAATTGCTTTCATTTTGTACCATCAGTTGGATGAAGTTCTGTGATATACTTGGCCTTGAACTTTGAAGCAGAGTGACCCACTGTTAATTTAGCTCCCATTGATGCAAAAGACATACTGTTATCGTATGATCTTATTTTTCTCTTGAAATTTCCATTATAAATATCCTTTAAATATACTGGGGAAATAGGCCTTGCTGGTAGTTTCACTTTACTTTTGTGACAGTAATCGTTGAACTTTCCATCTGATGGGTTTTCTGCTTGATAATGTAAAGCATTGCAGAATTGACAGGTCACACTAATTAATCCGAAGACAAACGCAGCGTTCGCTGTGCATCAGTTTCTTTTTGTCTTGAGGTCGATGAGCGTACTCGAATTTTAAGAAGACGCTGCTCACGTTTTCCTTCCAACTCATTGCTTGACATTTATGTCACATTTCGTGTCACAAACAACGCATCACTTTTCACTGCACTGTTCTTTATTTGATGCAGTCTTTATCACGTTCAATTGTGAAATTCTTGTTGAATTACGTTTTCTGTTCGTAGACGGTGTTATTTTGAGTTATTAAGGGTCTAGGTCCCATAATCGAGTTTTTTTTGATCATTTTCTAGTCCGTTTTGCGAAAAATCGACTGCACCAATCAATAAGATTTAAATGTAAAAAGTTTGGTACATCCCTTCTTCTGAACACAATATATTTTTATTTCTTATAAATATACTATTAATATGATAAATATGTGTTTTTCCGATTAAAATGTAGGAATTTGGAGATTCGTCTGGTACATTTTCCAAGAATCCTAAACATTTAAAAGTCTTTTTTTCAATTGGAATTAAAAGATTAAATATAAACCATGTGCGTCTTATTAATTTTAAAATTAAAAAAAAATCTTTAACAAACTTTGGTTTTGAAAAGTCGTCATTTTATCCAATTTTTCAACATCTTTAAGATTTTATTTTACCCTAAAAATGGACGTTAATTAAATAATAAAAATTAAATAAATATAATTTATAGTTTTTTCAATACTGTGTAAAAAAATCAAATTTCGATATAGAAAAATAAAGTGACAATTAAATTAATTAAATGACACGATTTCGCCAGGTAATGCACTGACTGTGGTGTCCGGTTGGACACCAGAGGCAATTAAATGGCTGGGAGCAACTGCCTTAATGATGTGGTTAATAATTTCTAATGCAATTTCGATAAAAAAAATAGAGATGGCACTTGTGTCAAACTGACAAACTGGAAATTTATTTTTTTGTAAAAGTTCTAAATTTGAAAATCTCGCGGTGAACAACAGAATCATATAATTCGTACATATTGAAACTCGCTAAAGCATATTTTATAGTTTATGAATAAAAATATTATCCTATCGTCTTGAAATTCGGCACATAGCTGCGGAAAAATTTACTTAACTTATGTGCAAAAAATCAGCGTTGTATCTTTTAAGATATTCTATACAGAACGGAAAAATGAAACATACATACACACACACACACACACACACACAATGGCTATTATTATAGTAGATTAATGAAAAATAATATGTCATAGCAAACCCTTGCGATGTTACGATAAGCCTGACTTTTAGTCAGAAATTTCCATGGTAGCTAAGATTAAATGATTGAAAAGGCTAATTTTATATTTTATGAATAATACTGCTTGTTCAGATTTTGAACACGTATGCCACTAATGCATGAAAAATAAATGCATAAAATGATATTTGCAGTTTCTGGGTCCCGTAAGGACGGTGTCACGACTGTAGTGTACCGACGTTCGTTCTTGGCCAAAGAGTCGGCCTACGATAAGAGCATCCCTCGCAGCGGAGATGTGTCAGTCATCGCTGCCTTCGGACCCCTCAACAGAGCCCAGGAGGCCAACGCACACTCCATCACAGACAAGACTGCCATGGATGTGCAGATCGACTTTAGTTCCACGGTGAGCTGACAGCTTGTGTTTCTTCATCAATAATTGTGAAGAGGATAATTTCATCATATTTTTAAAGTAAAAACAGAAATGCTGCTTAGTATCGTTTATTGAACATGACCTTGTGACCGTTTCAGTTATGAATTGTTTCAGGATGACAATACATGCCAGGGTCTGTCAACCTCGGAGGCAGCGAGTGTGAGCCCATGGCCTGGCCGTATTGTGGAGGGAGAGACTGTCCTCTCTGTGCGCATCGGCCCTACTGGTGGACCTCGCGGCTACACTCCCATCACGGGTAACCTATATCACTCAATACTCAGTAAAAAACACAATCTCCTCATATGACTTTAAAGTCTGTTAGGGCAGCAGCAGCATGATCGTCATCGCGACTACCTGGTGGGTCTTAGTCTTCTACGAGAAAACGAATCAGCTGTTTCTGTTCATTGCTGCTATCTTTCAGTTAATTTCACCCAAAGTATGGCAGTCCTCTGTCACTCCATTGAAGCATTAAATTTTTTATCGGTATCTGATCATTCATGCAGTGCAAAAAACACAATCTTGTTGACCTAACTACACTGACATTCTGGTATAAATCACAAAGCTTGTAGTTTCTCACCATTTTTTGTATGCGTTTATATTTACTTTAAGCTAGAAGGTGTCGAGGACCCTTCATTCTTTTTTTGCAGCATCCATGTTTCTGGCCTGATGAGAATCTTGTCCAGTGAACACTTGATTCTTTGGGAGATTAAATGGGACTTTGTGATTTTTGCTATTGATGCTAAATACAATGAATGTTTCTTGTTTACTATTCCTTTTCCTAGAGGCCTTCTTCATAAGAGTGTGTACATAGATTCTTTGTTCTCCTGTTAACTGAGCTGTGTCTTTCCCTTGTGGAAAAAAGATAGAAAAGTTAATATTCGCAAGGTACCCTGACGTGAGAGCCAATGGTAATGCCTCTTAAACATGAAAAAGTTATAATGATTAAATAAATATTATTGAGTTTAGTAAAATGTATATTTTAAAGTATCATATTTTATTACTCCCAAGGTCATCCATCGTGGGGTATTGCCTGGTACATCAACGACCAACTCATCCCGGAGCTAGTAGTAGAGCGAGGACAGACTTACCAGTTCATCGTGGAGGGAGGAGATGACAGGACCAATCCTGCCAAGTAAGTGCTAATAAATTATAATCACTCTTTCATTAAACCTATACTTTTTCAATAAATAGTTTGTAATGTTACACTGTTTCTGTTTAAGGTTCCATCCGTTCTATATTTGCGACTCTTCGGAAGGAGGCTATGGGCAGAAGTCTTCAGAGGAGCAGAGAAAGCAGCGAGTGTTTGCTGGAGTCGGTTACGATTCTGAAGGGTATCCTTTTCCAAGTGCAGGTAAAACAGAAATTTATGTTATAAAACAAAAGTGATTTACACGAAGAAAAAAATAATATTTCATAAAATTATGTTGTTGTCTGAGGTTTTCATTCTTTTGAAAATGACTCTTTTGAAAAACATAAAAAGTATTTTTGGTTTTGGCAATTGTATTTTTCTGTAAATAAGAACTTGGTTTTTATTTCAGCGGGTCGCTATTGCGAGTGGACACACAAGAGTGTGGACAAAGCATTGGAGTCGGACACTTTTGAGAGCTACACGGAGACCCTGCGCCTGGAGTGCGAGAGGGGAGAGCCCGCCGTCCTCAACTGGACTGTGGCAGAGGAAACTCCAGATCTGCTCTACTATCAGGTAATGCGAAACACACACCAATTAACAGCTGCATATAATGTATTTTTTATTTATCAGTGGAGATTTCTAGTGAATGAGTTTGTTGAACCAAAATAAATTATTCAGTTCCCATAATTTAAAAAGTTGTTATTCTTGGTAATCAGCAGTGGATATGCAATGAATTTTTAATTTGGTCGTACAATTTTACAATTATGAGCACTAATGGAAAAATTAACACATTTTAAAAGACTGTCTTATTATGATTGTTTATTTCAATTAAATTACAATTATCAAATGGTAAGTTATTATGTGATAGGTCGGATATTTTCATGGTCAAAGCTTTGACCTATTTTGTATTAGTAATTAAATTAATGTATGTGGTGACACGGTATGGAATATACATTATGGAACAGACATTTAATGAACCATTGTCAGCATTGTGCAGTCACTCGACTATCCGACCATAAAGTACTATTAACTTGGAAGTTATTTTTGTTTAAATCTGAAGCTATTTTTTCCCTGTTTCCAGTGTTATACCCACAATAATCTCGGATGGAAAATTCATGTTGTTGATCCCGGAATGAACCTTCTGAGGAACGGTTCACGAACGAGTTCTTCAAGCAGAAATCAAAGTTGGGAGTACTGGCCCCTCTTCTCTGCCTCGCTGGCCATGCTTATCTACACTATGGCGGCACCGACTAGATAAGATAATATGAAACTAATGACAATAATAATAAAAGATTTTTTTGTAAATCTTATACTTCTGTTTGTGTAAAGGTCTGCTATTCTACTATTCCTAGATGTTTTGTAATTTGAGATATTTTATAAGTAAATTTTGACAATAATATTAAATGTGATTCAAATTATAGCTAGGCTGTAAGGATTTAATGAGTAAAATTGATGGAGGAGTTACATATAAGCTACCTACTATCTGAAGTTTTTTAATATTGCTAACGGTTGATATTTTACTATGATATTTTATACGAGCAGCGGGAAAGTTTTGATGGGGGAAATTATTTAACAAGAGCTATTTGACAGAACGACTTGTAAAATCAAAAAGCCGTTAAATTTGTTTAGTAAATTTATTATGTTTATGAGCTATTCTTTTTGTTGCATTGCTAGGCAATGTTTCGTTTTAAAAGAAATTGTATCTTATTATTTGGAGTGTTTTATGATTTGACGATAAAAAAAGTAAAAACCTAAATTTCTTCTAAAAGATATAAATAAATTAATAATAAAATTTTATATCAGAAAATATATATGGTATTTTAATACCTGTTGTTTTTATATATTTTAGTGATTTAGCTCAAAGCTCTGCTGTTTGGCATAAAATCCAGCCGTCAATTGTTCGATTGGGTTGGTTTACCTCACAAGCCTAATATCTAGCTAGAGTATTCTTTATTATAACAAACATTTTGAGAATATACTGTCACCATTAATTAAGAAATATGCTCTAACTTTCAACTTTTAAAAGGCATCTTTTCATTCAAGGCTTGGATTGTTTTTTTGTCTGTTATTATGATATTATTTGTTAATAAGAATATTGTGATGCCTTGTGCTTTGGGTTTTGTTTGTAATGCTATTTGGTTTGTAAGTCTCGGTAACTGTGCAAGTTTGACTTCAAATAAATATAAGAAAGATAATAATGGATGATGGATGGGTTTTAAAGAAATGAACTGAATATAACTAGCTTTTACAAAACAAAAAATAACTAATTGAAAATGTTTACAATGAATTTTCTACCATTTTAAAAAATATAATTCATTTGCTTTAATTCATTTTATATTTCATAACACATGGTAATAATATACAAACGGAATATTGACAATAATTATGGACTGCCAAGTTATACATGTAATGTGCATAGATGGAGATGAAATGAAGATGATTGTGAGATTCTCTCATAAAAGAGATTGTTGTAAACTAATTTAGCTTATTTAAATACTTTTACAAAATTAAATTTATTGTTTCAATATATCTTTTGATACTACACGATGAATAAATTACTGATCTAAATAATTATCAACTTACAAGACTAGCTAATGAGAAAATATCCTCCCTTTATAGAACGCAAGCGTGATTTTTAATCACCACAGCTGATTAATAAACTTTGTAGGTATTGTGAGTTAAGTCGTTGTATGGTGATAATATTTTTCTGTTAAAATTTGAAGAACCACAATATGCATCGTGGCCATTACTCATAGACCGGTCTCAAAGATCTACGATATGAATTACAAAACAAGCATTAGAATTTTATTATTAATGGTTTATTTTAGGTAGGGCTTAAACCTAACAACTTATTGGCCATATAAACAAATAATTTCTAAGCTTGGTGAAAAAGCATACATTTGACTGAGTTAAATGGTAAAACTGTCTCACTGAAACTAATAACGTGAAGTTATAAAGTTGCTGAAGAAAATCTTTGCTCATTTTTGCAAAATGAAAGGATAGCTTCTGCGATCAGTTTTGTAATTTTCTTGAAAGATTTGTAACATTTAAATTTATAAATACAAATATATCAAATTGACATGGTATTTCAAAGAAATATAAAAAAATATTATCAATAGATTTTCATATCTTATTAGTTGTATGCAAAAGAAATAACTTTTCTAGATATTTTATTAATTGACTTGGAATATTTAAGCCATAGGTGGCCAACCCATGGCACGCGTGCCACGCGTGGCACGCGGGCGTTTATTTTTGGCCCACTGAGCAAATGCAAACATTTTTTTTTTATTTTACATAAAACCACCATTAGAATATTCCATTGAGCGTAGTTCGTATCATATCATATATATGGAAATATCTCAGTACATTGATTCAACTATCGTGGCAATTTCTTTGTGTTAACAATCACAAATTTAAGCTGATTTTAAAAAGCGAGCACGTCGATTTCGCGTAGATCCTCGTGAGCGTGAATGCGGGATACGGGGGGGAAGGGAGGGAGGGGTGCGGGGCGGGTTGCTGGGCAATCCCCGGCTATCGTGCAAAGTCCAGTTCGCAGGTAGCTTGCAAAGTGCGTGGTTGTTTATTTAGGCTTAGTTAGACAGAAATGGCGTCAAATAGTAAAAACCTTGGACCAAATAAGAGAAGATTCACCGAAGAACACAGAAGTTTTCAAGACAGATGGAGTATAAACTATTTTTTCGTGGAATTTAAATCAAAGCCAATATGCTTGATATGCAATAGTTCTGTTTCTGCATTAAAAGAGTATAGTATTAAACGTCATTACGAGGCTAAGCATGCAAATAGGTTTGATAAGTACGAAGGGCAATTTCGACAAGACCAAGTTAATTTATTAAAAAGAAAACTTTTTGCACAACATCAGACATTTACTAATATGACTGAAAACTCAAAATGCTATGTAAAAGGTAGTTATGCAATAGCCACGATACTTGCAAAAAAATCGAAGCCATATTCAGATGGTGAAATTGTTAAGGAATGTTTGGAGAGTGCCGTTGAATTTATGTGCCCAGAAAAGAAAACAGACTTCTCAAAAAAAAGCCTGTCTCGTCAAACTATTACTAGGCGTGTGGACGACATTGGAAAATATATTGAAGACAATTTGAAAAATCGAGCATCCAAGTTCATATTTTATTCTCTAGCATTGGATGAAAGCACAGATCTAACAGATACCGCCCAAGTGGCAATATTTATTAGAGGTGTTGATGTCCATTTTAACAAAACAGAAGAATTAGCGGCACTGTATCCACTTAAAGACACCACTTGCTCACAAGATTTCTTAGGAGCTGTTACATCGACATTGAATCGTTTATCTTTACAACTCGACAACTTATCGGGCTTAGCAACAGATGGTGCTCCAGCAATGGTTGGTAAACACAATGGCTTAGTAAAATTGATTGAAGACGAGGCCAGGAAAGTTGGTAATACTTCGATGCTAAATTTTCATTGCATTATTCATCAGGAAAATTTATGTTCCAAGTCCCTTAAAATGGATCATGTCATGAATGTGGTCATCAAAACAGTAAACCTTATTAAGTCGAAGGGGTTGAATCACCGTCAGTTCCAAGAGTTTCTTAAGTCTTTGGATTCAGACTATAATGACGTTACATTTTATGCAGAAGTAAGGTGGCAGACCCGTGCCAAAATGTTGAAAAGAGTTTTTGCTTTGAAGCAAGAAATACAATCATTCTTCGCAACCAAGTCAAAACGTATCCCGGAATTTGAAGACAAGGAGTGGGTTAGAGACTTTGCATTTCTGGTCGATATAGTTAGCCATCTAGATATTGTTAATACTCGTCTACAAGGGAAAGATCAACTAATCAATAACATGTATGATCATATTTGCGCATTCCAAATGAAACTTGGGGTTTGGGAACAACAGTTAAGGGCAAAAATCTACACTCATTTTCCTACATTATTATTGGAGCCAGACGTCACACAAATAGCGACGGATAAATACGCTTCGTTGATATCAGACTTGAAGCTGGAATTTGAAAACCGATTTCAAGATTTTAAAAAGCATCGCATGCTTTTTGCTGCATTTGCAACGCCATTCTCCGTAGATGTGAATTCATTGCCAGGATTTTTACAAATGGAACATTGTGAAATGTATTGTGATACACAGTTAAAGGAGAAATTCAATCAAGTTGGTTTGGAAGAGTTTTACAAAACATATTTGGATAAGGAGAAATATCCTGTAATATATAAACATGCTCTTTTGATGATTTCGCTGTTTGGAAACACTTACACGTGTGAACAGCTTTTCACTAGAATGAAGCACATCAAATCTCATACAAGATCACGCATCACTGATGACCATTTGGAAAACTGTTTGCGTGTAGCGACAACATCAATCGATATTAACATTGATGCACTTGCTCTTGACAAACAAAATCAGACGTCTCATTAAAATGTAATATATTTTGTTTATTTTTATATACAAATAAAATTGTATCTTCTATAAAAACACTATATTTCTTGCTTGCTTTTTATATTAACACGTTGACTGCCGCTATGAATTATCTCATCCTTGTTTACTTGCCGTTTTTGTGCAGCTACGATTAAACTCGGAATATATCAGTGCTAATATCGATAGATGGCTTCTGGGAAATGAAAAAAAAATCAATGCTGGCTTGCATGAACAGAAAATTTTGCTTTTTGATGATAACCATGCACTAAAATGAGAGTTTTTAATAATATAATGCCAATCAAATTGTCATTTTCAGCCAGATTTCTGAAAATTACAATGACAGTCAACGTGTTAAATGAAATTTTGTCGTCCGGCCCAGTAGGCAATCCCATTTCCTCAATTTGGCCCGGTAGCTGAAAAAGGTTGGCCACCTATGATTTAAGCCATATATCACAAAGACATATTAAATACAAATAACTATAATCTTTAATAGTAATTAATTGTCTACAGATATTAACACTCAAAACAAATGCGGCCAAGTGCAACAATTAAATTTTTAGATTGTAATACTGGATAATTATTAAGTTTAATTATGAAATTTACTAAAATAATTCAACTTTAGATAATTTATCATTCTTTATTTACAAAGAAAACTTTTTACTAAACGAAACAAAGGACTAGAAATTACTATCAAAAATCATTAAGATTAAGGTTGCATAGTAATTTCAATCACGTTGATTTATTCAATTTCTTTTTGTGTGAAGCCAATCGCCTACAGTAGTCCACGTTCAAGGTTATAATATCTCATCAAACTGATACCTGATGATTTTGTAGGTACTTACTAGAAGTGTTTTAATGTTGTAGTCATTTTAATAAATTAGGATTGTCCAGAAATGAAAATTCAGTTTTACTAATAAATATTTATTGGCAAGACCAATCATGTATTATACTTAGTATTAAACATTTTAAAACTATGTTTTACACTATATTATTAGCTTATTGAAATATTAAATATACCACAATAAAAGCAATCATGTTACAGGAAACAGCAGCAACTTTGCCATCACACAAGAATAAAAGTAATTTGATAGATTGAAAGTCAATTAGAAATTAAAAAGAAGTCTAGTTTTACAATTTTTTTATTATTATTTCTTAATGATTATTTTGTTTATTGCATTTATTTTCAAAGCTTTAAATTTACATTGCCATTATTTCAATGTTTCAAATGGTTTACAAGGTGGAGTCAGTTGTTTTTTGGTTTTTATGTGTAGAGAATTATACTCGTGATCACATGATTATGTATCAGATCGTACAAAGACTACAAAGTTGTGTAGTTTATAAAATCAGTTCTGTCCAATATGTTATGTTTGAAATATAATTTTTAATGTGTTAATGACAATAAATATTTTACTTGGAAACGAACTATGTAAGTTTTCCATTGAAGAGTGTCCATAGAGTAAGGCAAATATATGAAACGATCGAGCTCTGATCCTAAAATTATCCCATCTTATTTCATTTTAATACCACATTAACAACTTACAACAATAGTTTTTTATTGAGTGAAATTATAAACAGCTTGTAATTATTACTGAATTAGACACTGTGAAGTTTTAAAAATAACTGTATTTATTGAAAATCATATTAACCTCTAGCATTTAACTACATTTCCTACTTAAAAACTTTACGTTTTGATTGTTATATTTACATGTGCATATTTCTGATCAGATCACAACAATTTAACTGCAGTGTGCGTAATGTCTAGTGGTAGGATAAGTAATATCAGAATTTATATAATATGGTTATTCAAAGTACCGATTATAAATTTAATGATTGTAATTTTACAAACTTGCCAATATCAATAGGAAAATATCATTTGAAATGAAAATATACTCGTAATATCAAGACGTGGAATAATTTGGACTGAGTGGAATGTGAAGTTTTATCTCAGAATATCTGTATTATTTACGCTATGCAATAAAATGTTATGGTACTTGCATTGTTCAAGAAGACGTATCAAACTATTTTTCATAAATAGTAATATATTGAAGTCTTGTCTCGAAAAATAATACATATTTGAATAAAATAATTCTTACCTAATGATATGCAAGGAGCTATATTGATATTGTGATCTGAGATTACTGCTTTTAAAAGTAATTCTGAACGCGTTGGAAGTCTGCAAGCATCTTTCGGTCTCAAATATTAAATATGTTCTTCTTTATCCAATTATTCTCATGTCTAATCTCACTGTGTCTAATTCAATATTTGTAGACTCTAAATTATATAATTTAGGATTTTCTGCTAATCTGTACACGATAATAAGAACCATAATAATATAATTTATAAAAAGAAAAAATAGAATTGGACCCAGTAGGAACCTTGCGGCACACCCTGCCCTAGAGCAATAAGATAGTAAAACATGATTTTAACACAATGATATGTGCGATAGAAAACTTTTTACCCTTTTTATGGTGAAATTTGCTAACTTTCAAACGGATAGCAGAATTATATTCATACATTACTCAAAGTCAATACTGAATGCAAGTTTTTTTTTTGTGCGTATGAATTGTGAAGGAACAATAATGATTAAATCTATGTAAAAATATATTGAAGTAAATATATGAATCGCTGTATATATTTGTGGACCTGATAGTAATGTCTAATGTCAATATCAACTAGCTCAATTTGTTACAACCTGTTGACATGTTCAGAGATCTATAAAGTAAATTTAATATTGTAGGAAAGACCATATTTTCAGGTTTTTCTATAAGTAATACATAAAGCATTGTAAAATACTATTTTAGGATTTAAGTGAACATTTGTCACTATAAAATAAAATTACGCATACTAACTAAGTGTTCAAGTAAGCTGCTTCAGCGTCATTGGAATGTTATTATTTAACATGACAGTGTGATAATACACTTATTTTATTCATTTTCAATAAAAGACACTACAAACAAGCTTCAAAATCTTTAAGGATTTCTGAGAATGCAATGGCTATAATTGCATTATTGATCCTTATCATGAATGTAAGGATTTTGAAAGTTAAATTTTATTTACATCTAGAAATATTTGTTTATGACAGCAGCAGTGTCAAATAAAACTGCATTATTAAAAAAAATTCCAAAAGATTTTTCAAATTTAATAAATTATGAAGAAGCTTACCAGGTGTTTCTTTATTACTTTTGAGCTACATAACTTTTTATTATACTTTTTACATTTAAGCAAATTAGTTTTCCTGATAAAAAAAAAATCTCATACTTCAAACCATTAACAGATTGTCGCTGAGAGTTTTCATGGAATACAAAGTCATCAATGTGTGTATTATGATAAATGACTCTTCACACTTTGACCCAAAAACAGAATTTGTTAAATGTGTGTTGAAAAACATGAAATACATTATTTTTCTTACTATGTTGACAGATCAAGCAAGTCTTTCAATAAATCTGATGTGTATCTTCTCTCACTATTTTGAATTATTTGTATTTTTTGTTTGATAGTTTTTGATAAAATTAAGCATCAGTTAGAAAACCGATTAATATAAGCCTCAAAGCCTTGCACTTCAATGCACACTGCCTTAGTATCTGTGTGATTTTAATTAAACATTTTGTTTATCTTTTTACTATATTGCTAAAACACTCATAAAGCGACAGGCGATTCATTTATTTTAAACCATGCTGGCTATTGACAATGATAATGGGGTCCACTTGCTGATAATAAATGTTTTTTAAAATATTTGAAACTTTGACAAACAAAACAATCATGAAAATCAAACTAACGTTTATTTCAAAACCAAAATTTAATCATTTGTGCTGGCACATTTTCCACAATCCTTCAATTTTATTGTATGAAAAATAATTTATTAAAGAAACATCCACATTTTTATAAAATTATCAAATAAAATATTTTATGATTCATTACTGTGACATAAAACGATTCTCAGCATTCAGACCACAGCTAGAAGCTTCGTGTTGACCCTTGAATGTTAACAATTTAATTTTGCAGTGAAAATGATATATCTTTTACATATTTGGTATTACAATAGTACATGATACTATAATATAGAGTATTATTAGTATGGAATATTGTAAAAATAATAACATATATCAATGACCTAGAAATACTTCAAACAGTGTAAATAAATAGATGTAAAAATATTACAATGTATGTCTACTCCTAAATATGACTGTTCAAACAATTTACGTAATATTAACTCAATTTCATGTTGTATTACGGCTATGCCATTGATGGTGATGGTCTACTTTGTCACTTTTATATTTCATTATTTAAATACTTAGTTTTTTGTTGTGAGGCATAGTATTGTATCTCGAAATGTTGTACAAAGTATTATTGCTGACGTATAATATTTCATTTTTATTATGCTCACCAGAGAAATACTGATAAAACTTTTAAAAATTGAGATAAAAAATCTAACTTAATATTAAGATCTGTAAGCAGCAAAATTTTTCCTTTGCAGCGCAATATTTTCTTGTGTTGGGCGCCTCGTTCTTGAGGGTGCTGAGTATTAGACTTGACTCTTTCGGTCTTCTATTGCTCACGCAGATGAGATAAAGTTAATTCCTATCATATTTTTGCTCATCACCAATGATCTACGTCTACTAAAATTTGGCTTTCGTAACTTTACTCTTGATAATGTCAAAATGCAATTTAGACATACAAACATTCAAATGTAACAGATGCATTTGCAATTTAGTTATATTCAATGGTAAATTTCCGGGGACATTTTAAAAAAAATAAACTGTGTCCCAAATATCAATTGATTTTTAATGTAGTCAAAGTGTATGATTGTCAATATAAAAAATCAATTTTAATTTGTTAAAACATCTATAAAAGTTACATTTCACACTCCTTGTATCGAACATGATTGATTTTAGAGTTATTTTTAAGATAAATGCTAATAACTTACTTCATATCACAAAGAACAATTATTAATTTTTGGAAAATTGTAAAATGTACTTACGACATCCTATTGACAATAAAAATAATTGTATCTATCGAAGTGTAAGTATCTAACGTATGTGTAAGATTAGTGAGTAAAGTTAATAAGATTATGAATATGATACAATTGCGTATCACTATGGCAACCATGTTTGTTCACTGACAATAAAAGCACAATTTAAAATAATAGATGTAATTCATTATTATACATATTGTACTTTGGCCTGAATTCATAATATACATATAAAACATTTTTGATGATTTCTGTGTTAATATGAAAGCTTTGTTATTTCTGAAAGGGTGTAAATTGACAATAAACCTTATCTTAAAAAATAAATCTCAAATTATCGACTTTTATTTATAAAACAAAAAGAAATTAAATTTGTTGGACCGAAAAACGTTGTAAGCTTTATTCAAGGGCTGTTGTCTGATAGATCATGATTCTTGATCTTTTACAGCTGTGAACATGAGCTAGGCTGCCGTGAAAATTAATTAGAGACTAATGCTGAATGAGGAATAAAATCCAAGGGGTTTTAAACCCCTAAAGAGTGTTATAATGATACTTTCTTTAGTTGATAATTATTAGTAATTTTAAACATAATGGTCTAGAAGTGTTTCAATCATGATAGCTAATGCAAAAAAATATTATATTAGTTTGATTGTGTTGAATTATCTGCATATGGGGATCTCAATGGCTTTTCAAACGTTGAAAACTGAATTAGAATCACCAAATATGTTGTTGTCGCACCAATAATCTGAAAATTACAATAAATTTGTATTATATTATATTATACCTTAAAATCTAAAATATACGTAAGGGACTTGGTAGAGATTTATGATTATATGTTAAATAAAATAAGTAATTCTTTTTTGTGACATGATTAGTGAAATGGGTCATTTCTTAATACAAAACAACAGGTAAAAGTAGCTATCCATTTTACTGATCCATTCAACTTTAAAGTTTGTTGCCTGATATTATACAACATATCAGCCTTTTTAATGTTTATTCTGCTTATTTAACTATGCAAAGTGTTACTTAGACCAATAAACTAATTGTTTCTTTCTCACGGTGAATAATAGAGAATTGTCCAGTGTAAAGATATCACATGCTGTGAAGTTAGGTTTTCTGTGCAAAAAATATGATGAAAGTTGATGCATCTGGAATCATAACAATTTATATTTATTTATAATGGTTAGATGTAAATATTACTACTAAAAACTATACACCACCATAAAAAGACTTACTTTAAATAAAATCGCTTTGAAAATTTCCCAAACCGTTGTAAATAAAATCACTCTCTGGATTTTCCACTTAGGAAAACACAAGAAATTGCCAAAAACATCTTCATTTTTATAACTTACAACTTTTCTTAATGACTCATAAAAAATATTCAATAAAATCTAAAGGACAGCAGAGTGTGGAGTGGAGTGAATGTGTGGAAATTGTGGCAATACTATCATATTTATTCAAAAATTTCTTACCCGCCTGGCCACAAACTCGTTAGTTTCAGATGACATTATATTGCTTATTTCACGATGAAGAAATTCGGCCTGAAATTATTATTAATACGCTTGTATTTTTAAGTTAAATTATTTTAATAAATTATACTAATTTTCCATCATACTAAAAACGTTTAAAACAATGCAAACACTATAATATCCTGTATAACTGTCTAACTGTATTACTTTTAGAATTAGTTAATTACTGATTACATTGCATGAAATGTTTTTCGGTAAGGCGGTTTATGTTTTATATTAAGTATAAAATAGAACATATCAAACCTCTCCTTTGCAATTATCACACATGTATATTGTGAAGAATATGATGGAGCCGCACATTGCACACTTATGAGACGCAAAAAAGAAAAAATCCAACAATTTACTGTAATCAGGACTTTCCATCACCCAGGCCAGGGAATTCATAGCGTAGAATACATTTATAATCAAACACATAAATGAGGAAGAAATGATGGCAAAGAAACATATACCATACTTGTCATTTATTATAAAAGCTGTATTGCAAATCATATTGTATATCTTCATTATATGATTGATTCTTCGTGTTATAAAAACATTTCTGTTTTCAATACCGGAGTAGACATTACTGTTTTTAAGCCTTCCATCTAATGTATAGATGGGTACGTGGTCTTGGAAATATGCAGTTTTTTTTTGCGTTAAACTTATTTGGGTTTGTAGGGTTTTTATATGGAAAGACAACATGTTGATGAAAGCTCCAAATATTATAAGGGCTAGTGAAATACAGTAAGTAGGCGAGAATGCTGCATTTTTCATTAGAATGGATGGTTTGGTTTTCCAGTTCATCTCGAGCAGGCTACTCACAACAATGTAGGTCATATGAACGAATTCAAAAGTGAATATAAAATATATTTGATCCATTCTTAACTTAGTATAATCTTGCGAGACTCCTAGAAGTTGAAGCATTCGATCGATTTCTGCCAACGTGTTGAGGAGATCCTCTAGAGTTTTTCTTTTAAAGAATAATGAAATGTTCACAGTGAATACCATTATAGCTCCTAGAATAACTAAAACTTTATCGGCAAGTCTATAAAAGAACGAGTCAAAAAATAATCCAACAAGTGTCTCATCGTTGATAAGGACGTAAAAAACCGAATAGATGTAAACTGTTGCTCCGAACATCCCAGCACATGCCGAAATTAGATTGTATTCTAATAAAAAGACTTTGCGCCTTTTGCTGAAACTTATGTTAAACGGAATTATTCCAGCCAGACGACCGATGAACAACAAAGGTTTCATGGCTTCCTCCAAGCTGTTGGCAGTGAAAATACTTTTTTTAAATCTCTTCATGTTTTTCCAGCACATTTGTTTAAATGCTCCGAAACTAGAATTGCGTCAAAAATTAGGAGAAGTCTGCAACACTAAATTAAATGACACTCATGTAGTGAGATGTATATGTTCAAGAAGCTCATTTGTGAAATGAGAATTCAAAGTGCTATGTTTTTTTCACCGCGCAAACATAAAACCAGCAGTGTTAAGTGTTACCAATTCAATTAAATAAAAAAGAAATTTCTTAATGGTTGATCATTATTGTATTTGTTATTGGTAGTAATAATCAAGTGCTTATATTGATATGGTAATATTTTCAAGTAAAAACTTGTAATTAAGGTTTTTAATAAATGAAATAGGCACTTAATCTATAATCGAGATTATATCTAAATATTTGCTATTAAAATATCAATAAGTTTCATTGAACTTTCATCAAATTGAATTTTCATGAAAATATCAATTCCCTATTAGAATAAACTGAAGAGTAGAAATTACTACGATTCTACAGTCACAACACTGCCCATCTAACGCATCGTTTCTTTGAAATAGACTCATATGAGAACATTTTTTTTTGAAGTCTGTATTGCTCCGCAATTTGATATTATGAGTTTTACAAGATTTACTAGAAATGTGAAGAGATATGTTAAAAGCATATTCATTGCAAATAGTTTGGAGGAAGCCATGAAGCCCTTGTTTTTCATTTGTCGGTTGTCTGGAATAACTCCATTTTACGTAACGGAAAAATGCAATGTCTTTTTATTAGAATATAGTTTTATTTTTACATTTATTGGGATTGCAGGTGCAATTTTTTATGACTACTCACTTATAACTGTCTTTATTAACAACGAAACACTAGTAGGGCTATTTTTCGCGTCCTTATTTTACAACCTTGTTGATAAAG
This sequence comes from Atopsyche davidsoni, assembly GCA_022113835.1. Classification (NCBI taxonomy): domain Eukaryota; kingdom Metazoa; phylum Arthropoda; class Insecta; order Trichoptera; family Hydrobiosidae; genus Atopsyche; species Atopsyche davidsoni. The sequence goes on from JAILWY010000025.1 coordinate 8,387,152, forward strand.
TTTTGTATATTTTAGGCTTTTTAACAGTATCCATTGTAAATTCTACTTTTTTCTTTAAAAAAAAATACATTGAAGATATTCTCAATGGGTTTGCAGAAATCAATCACACGGTACAGCTTCTGGGAGTCTCACAAGATTATACTATTCTAAAAATTCACCATTTGATGTTTATTTTCTATTTTGAGTTTATTCATATTGCCTATATGCTTTTGAGTTTCTTACTCGAGAGAAACTGGGAGACACGGCCATCACAAATGATGAAAAACATTGTGTATGTTCCCACTTATTGCATTACAAGCTGTCTTATTATAATGGTTGGATTTATCAACACATTGTCTTTTTACCTAAAAATCCTTCAATCCCAAATAAATTTAACTTTTAAAACCCCTATTTACTTCAAAGGCCAAGCAGCTATCTATATGTTGGATAAAGAACTCATGGCTGGTAAAATCAACTCTGGTATTGAAAGTAGAAATGTTTTTTTAATACAACGAATTAACCATATTATGAAAATATACAACATGATTTGTAATACAGCTCTTACAATAAATAACTACTACGGTGTATGTTTCATAGGAATAATTTTTACCTCATTTGTGTGTTTGATTGTTAATATTTTTCATTGTTTAAACGCCCTGGCATGGGCAATGGACAGTTCTGGCTCCAGTAAATCGTTAGGTTATTTCTTTTTTGCATCTCATCAGTGTGGAATATGCATTTCTATCATATTCTTCACAGTATACACGTGCGATCAGTGCAAAGGAGAGGTTTGATATAATATTTTTAATATGTGAAGATTATTAATATAATTTTGAATAATTCAACATTTGATATGTAGGGCAAGCAAATTTCAAAGACATGGTTTGATGACTCTTTTTACCCTTTCCAAGTCCAAATTGGTTTTGGGTATGATTTTGTCTAAAAACATTGACCTTTTTCATTTCAGTGATCCATATACTCATCATCCACAGCACTACAACATCAAAAGTTGACACCATTCTTTTATTTAATCTCCTCTATTTAAATATTGAAATCATTTTCAGTGCCATTCGACCTACTCAGTTCTGGTCTTTTCTGCTATCTGTTTTCTAGTTCAGATTTCTCTTTGTTGGAATATTGTTTTCTGTCCTCTCCCGTGTCACCATCCAAGTCTTATGACCTCTCTGATCGTAGCTAATAGCATTTTTTTTTTTAATTGTAGATAAAATTACATGAAGACTTAAAAATTGCTACTTTATATTGTATTGTGGAATTATTTTTACCAATAAGAATTTTTGTAAATGATTATATTTGGCATTATTTCAGGCTGAAATATTTCAACACAATATAAACAATATAATGTCAACAGAAACTGACGAGTTTGTTACAAGTCGGGTATGAAATATCTATATTATGTAAAATTATATTAATTCATAAAGAAATAATCACTGCTACTAAAATTCAAACTGTTATCATATATGTCAATGAGATAATTTCCATTTTCTCTGATATGAAAGATCAGTTTTTTCCATGCGAGAATTCCGACCAGTCAGATACCAGCTTTTTAGAGTTACTAGCAAATACTGTGACTGTGTTTTAAATGTTTTTTGGTAGTACAATGCACAACTTTGGCTTATATTCTCAACTCGTCTCCAATAGAGCTTCCAGTCAATCAAAAAAAATTCCTTTTGGACTCATTGAATTAACGATTTGATTTTAAGTAGCAACAATTAAAGTGTGCTAACACAATAAATTATTTATATTCCAGATTCATCAGCTATCATCATATTTGCTACACAGAAAACCTTTGTTCACAGCATGTGATATCTTTTCGATAGACAACACTTTACTATTCACAGTATGAAAAATCACATATTTTAAACTAAATAACATTTTCATAATAATAATAATAATTTATTATGATTTACAGATAATTGGAGCAACAACAACATATTTGATCATTCTTATTCAGTTTTCAACATTTGAAAAACCGCTGGAGTCATTGCATTTGACCAATGCCACAAACTAAATTTGTGTATTCTTTTGGGCTGCCATGATTGTATCCATGATGTTTAAAAATATTAATATTGAAAGCATACTAAAATCACAACAAATTTTTAATATACAAGTTCATGCTAATTATACATTATTCCTATAAATTGAAGTTTTTCATTTCAGTTTTTGTTCTAACCAAATTAAATAATTATTATAAATCAATCACAAAAATCAAATCTATGTAAAAACGATGTTTGACTTGCCATGATCTTTGATTGGTCAAATTTATGTGTGCGAAAATACTTGAACTATCGGACAGAAACATTTTAAAGTAAGTGCCTTACAAAAAAAGTAATATTACAGCATCTGGATTATTTAGTAACATGGTGAATCGAAAAATAAGTATTAATTGAGACAATCTCAATTTGCTCTTACCTGATTGAGAAATTTTGACTTATCAGATAACAGTATTTAGATTAACTAATACAAAAAAATTGCTTAGATTTAAATATATTTTTTTTAATTAAAAATAACTTTTTGGTGAACTATAATTTTTGAAAAAATAACGGTACTTGTTTTTTATCCGACCACCAAAGAACTTTGTCTATTGTTTTGCTTCTATTGTTGGCAACAGCGAGTCAACACGTATTGTTTATTTATTTAATTTAAAGTATAACCGTCAAAGAAATGAAAGTTTTTTTTCAATTTTGTATCATATATTAATATAGTTTTAAGTATTCAATAAAGTCACATTTTATAAACAATGAAATATGAGACATGCATTATCCTGGTGGCCAGAATGTTACAATGCCATCCATGATGGTGTCGAAAGGATCTATGTGTCGCATTTTCACACGAAATACCACGCTGTTGTAGAAAAAGAACGCTACTAGCCTTGTCGTGTACGATTGTTGATAACTGAAGTAAGTTCATTTTTTGTTTGACGGTTATCTTTGACGGTTATACTTTGAAATCAATATATTTATTTAATTCAAATACGTAATTCACAATACGTGTTTACTCGCTGTTGCCAACAAAAGAAGCAAAACAATAGACAAGTTTCTTTGGTGGTCGGATAAAAAACAAGTACCAAAATAACAATCTTTATTTTATTTATTTATCAATACAGAGTAACCAAAGTAAAAATATATTAATATTTTGAAAGCTTATCTTTATATTAAAAAATGATTAGCCTTAAAAGAAGTATGCCATAATGCAGATCATTCGAAGCTTCGCGTTCGTATTTTTCTAGCTGGCCAATCCGACTGCGCTTAGTTTTGACATTTCGGTTCATACGTCAAACGCCGTATTTCGGCGCTCCGTAGTAATAATATTATAAATTTGATTAGTTCGTATTATTGTTTTGCTTTGATGACGTCCGGTTGTGCGATCGTGATATGAATAATTGATTCAACCTGAAAAAATATTGGCATGTTTCACAAGCCCGCAGTACCTTGGACAGAGGTTGACTCAGAGTATTAAATCGATTTTGTCAACAAATAGAATATGGCTCAGGGAAGTATCGTGCTGATGGCCTGCGGGTCTTTCAGCCCTCCGACACCGATGCATTTTCGTATGTTTGGTAAGTTCATAAAGTCAAGCTTTTTTCTTTCTAATTATTGTAATGCTCAAAATCGCCTGTCATCGTTCAATTTTTGAAATACCAAGTCCATATTTTCGGCGAATAATTTAATATATTCAAATATTTTTTTGTAAAAAATTACGGTTGATTATTTAGATTCAATATTTTCTGGAACATTTTGTCAAATGAACAGGAATGTTTTATTTTTCATCTAGTCAAACAGTGATAACTTAAGTATTTCAATTGCATCAGTTTATATTCTATTGTTTATTTGTGTCTTAAAAATATGGTTAAATTACCGCTTTTTGTGGATATCAAATATATATATATATATATTAATGAAGTGCTATATTTTGTAAAATAAAAAATGTTATTTACCACCTCCCAAAATTTAAAAAAAAACAGTACAGGACCAACGAGGTCAAAATAACTAATGCGCTAAGGCCATGATCGCACGCCACTGTTGGTTATTTATTTTTTTATTTTTGCAGAAATAGCTAAGGATTACTTCACAGCACTGGGGACGCACTCGGTCATAGGTGGGATCGTGTCCCCGGTCCACGACGCGTATGGCAAGAAAGATCTGGTGTCAGCCTCCCACCGCTGCGCTATGCTCCGACTGGCCCTGCGCTCCTCGCAGTGGATCAAACTCTCCGACTGGGAAGTCAACCAAGAGGGTTGGACACGCACACGAATGGCACTCAAGTACCACCAGGTTATATCCATTATATCTAGTAGAATATAAGCCAGTAATTTGTTTTCAGTAAATTTTGATGTAGATATAATATTGAAGCTATTGAAGGCAAGTACAAGGTAGCTTCCTTCAACACTTTGATAAGAACCCATTACCACTCGGGCCTCTAATGGGTGAATAGTCCCCATTAACACTTGCCACATTTATTTATTTTATTTTATAAAATTTGTAGTTATATATATATTTTTTTTGGTTCTACTGTCTCCTACTTTCTGTAAGAATAAATTCTTCACTAATAATGAGCATCAAATCACCGTCAAACTGAAACAGGAGCCCAAAAGCAATAGTTTGGACTACCTGTCAGGGCGGGAATCACACCAGGCACCTCTCAATTAAGAGTTTTCGATCTCACCACTGAGCCAACAAGCCAACCAATAAATAGCAGGTATTAGAGCAGCAAGGGATAAGAGACACTTGTGTTGTGCCAGAGGTTCATGTGATGTCGTTTTATTGCTGAATGACCTGATATTCTGTTAAAAATTTAACTATGAGAAAAACTCCTCTGGTCTTCTGTAATATTTGTGTACAATATGGAAGACAAATACTGATGTTGCAGCAAGCTAGATAGTTGCCTTTAATTCCTTCAAACCACTCGAGCTTTCCACGTGCTTGCAGTCATTGATACTTAGAAAGAAGGGTGGTTTTTAGACTTATTCAGATTATAAAAATTTCGGTTTATGGTGTTGACATAAAAATAAATAAAAAGAAAGTTAACATGTGGCCTAATTTTTTTGTCTGGTTCTTTGTGCTTCTCTTCTTTTATTTTTATTTTTTATTTATTGGAATTGAGCAGGAGACGATGAAGAATGCCCTCGATGGGTTTAGACATTCTCAGAAGGTAGTGCTTGGCTCGGGCACCGAGCCTCGCAAGCCTCCCAAGCCCGGCAAGGATTACAATAAAGTAAGGAACATAGCAAGAAATCGCAAATTCACCACAGTTTTCTCTCTCCACACAGCTTTTCGTGCTGTCATTTTACATCGTACAAATGACTATTCATATTAATCCAGTAATTAGCACACCTGCTTATTGAATAAAAAGTACTGGATTTTAATTTGCATTTATTTACAGCTTTTTAATTTTTTTTAAATTATGAACCTTTCTTTAAAACCCGGAGACATCCGGGCTTTAAAGAAAGGTGCCCGATACACATCAAGACTAATGACAGAGACAATGAATTGAACGTAGCCGCAATTGCCTCTGTTTGCTTTGAACTGCCTGCTTGTTCGATTTATGGCTATTTACTCATGCAAAGTAGTATGGTCTTTATATTCAGATTATCTGAGTTGGGATGTCTCCCACTAGTGGAATAAAAAAAAACTTATGTGAGAGAGACATTTGCTAAAGCACAGTTTTATGACACCATGGACAGCTTTTTCTTTTGTGCATTATAGTTTTGAAGCTCTGCATTTAAAATCATAACAAACTGTCTGTGCAATACCAAATCATCATCTTGTGTATAATTTGATTTATCTTTGCATTTTTATATCGCTCCATCGGTTCTAAAGGGGAATATATTATGAAAATGATTTTAGTTTTTTTTAATTATTTATTTATTACCAAGCATCACTTAAAAAATATTAAAAAACAGTATAAAAAGAAACACACTTCCTATATATTTTGAAAATTTGCTTTCAAATAAACAAAACTTCATTTTTTTCTTTTTTTTGCAATTTGAACCAGTGGATCAATAAGTTGTTTCTTTATTTTCATTGTTGCTTATTACTACTAACTCCAAATATCTCTTCATTTTATTTTACTAACAATATATATGTACATTTGATTGTACAAATGAATGTACAGGAAAACATGGTTATTCTTTTTATGATGATTTAACTTTAAAAATTAAATTTTGAATTTCTTAGATTTAAGTTTTGAACTCATTACTTGAAAAATTCATTTTAATATCATTATATAATATCATATTCATATAATTAAATTAATCTTATCTAACCATAAAAAAATTATCACTGTTTTTTTTTTCAGAACTACATCAATGCGTATTTAAACGACCAGATAAACAATGCGGAGCTAGAGGACAACAAGCCTTCATGGCTGCCGGACGGGATTTTAAATAGGACAATTGGCAATTCTCCAGACATTACAGACAATGCACCCTCCAAGATCTTTGTAGATAACGGCAATGACTATGAATCTTTCTCCAACAAGAGCAAAGTCCAACTTCGATTGCTGTGCGGAGCGGATCTGCTGGAGTCTTTCGCAACTCCCGGTTTATGGGCTGATGAAGATGTGAGTTCTAATTTTAATTATGTGTGGACAAGTTCAGGTGGAAGTCAGACAAGCAGTAAAAAGTATTCAAAGATAATGACATCTTGATATTTCTCCTGCAATTGAATCAACCTTTGAAATCAATAATAAATATAAATAATCAATATTTTTGATAGAGAGTACTTGGTGGAATTCCATTTTAAATATAATAAAATACTTGAGTGATTTTTCCACAGATTAATTTTTACCGGTGACCGGTTTTGCCAACTTTTCATGTTGAATCCGGTTGAAACCGGTCACCACTAAAAATTAACATGTGGAAAAATCATTCAAGTATTTAATTATATTTAAAATATAATAATAAATACAAAAACTTTTTTCCTTGTTATTTTGAAAATTTGATTGTGTGCTCTCATTTCAGCTGGAGGCCATTTTGGGTGAGCACGGACTAGTCGTGATCACAAGAAATGGGAATAACCCTGAGAAGTTCATTTACGACTCGGATGTACTCACGAGGTTTAGGGTAAAAATTGCATTTTACTCATAAGTATGAATGAATTTTCAACTACGTCAGCAATGATTTGCGTGCCGATTATATACTTTAAACCTGATACTAATCGGAAACTTTCATTATTTTTTTCTGTTTTGCAAATTGTTTTCAAAAAAAGTATGTAAAGACAATCACTACTAATAAAAACAACGGAAAAACAAATTTAATTAATAAAAAAATTATTATTCAATTTTGTAGTCTAAAATATTGTTACCTGATGGGTCACAATTTCTCTCACCTAAAATTTAAAAAGAGAAAGTTAATATTTTCTCTTCGTCATTGTTTTAACTATTTGATAGTGAATAAATCTGTATAGATCGTAAATGAAGATTCATTAAATATTCATAAAATAATCAACGGTGAATTGTAATGTACAGTTGTTTGTGGTTTGCAGCGTAACATAACTATAGTGACCAACTGGGTGCCCAATGAGGTCAGCTCCACCATGATCCGGCGCCTGCTGCGCCGCGGTGAGAGTGTCAAATACCTCATTGACGAGGCCATCATCTCCTACATTACCCAGAACCAACTCTATGGCTGCAACTCCCACAACATGTAAGAACTGAGATCACTATTTCATTTACAGATTTGTTTTGCCGCAGACTAAATTCACGGTGAAGTTCCACTTCAGCTTCTGTCAAAAACACAGTATTTTCGGCTCTCTTAAAGAAAAGATACAGCACTAATAGAAATTATTCAACTCTAGAAATTTGGATGCTTTCTCTTGTACGTCCTCGGCACTATCTCCAAACATTCGATTTTTCATTTATGGGTAGTTTGATTCTCAAAATGAATTTAATTGATTATGACAATCAAATTTGTTTAATAAAATATTACTGTTTACGTTTTTTGTTTGCCACAATGTGAATGAGTCATTAATGACTCATTCAAAACAATGTAACTTTTTAAAACATCTTATGGGCACACACACAGTCCAATTCCTAAAAATTATAGCTATAAGATGTACTTGTTATCTAATCGTATCTTCTTCCATGTCACAGATCAAAAAATAAAAAAGGAACCAACAGTTAACAATAATTTTTTCCCACACACGCTTGCCAACCGGATGGATCTACATTCTTCGCAGTAAGTACCTCAAGCCATTTTCTACACATAAACCTCCCACTATATCCACGGCCTCTCCGTCTCCCAATGATGTGATCATGAAATCCCCCAGTGAATTCCGGATGCAAAGAGACGAAAACGTCATTAAAACGCGTAACACGCACATCTCGTCTAAGATCATAAATTATCTTATCGGCGTTGACGAGATCGACAGCAACGACGTGTACACTTCAAGCTCACAGCCTTCGGGCAGCCACTTCAAAGAGAAGCGGTCGAGGCTAACAAACAAAGTTTCGGCAAGCGTCGATCTTTCTCCCAAATCGTTTTGCGGCGACGTCAATCAAAACATAAACGATTCATCAGAAGGACTGCGACCTCGGAAGAGTGTTAAGGTCATCACGGATCTTTCGGGAGTTCACAAAGTTGTTGGCGGTAAAGGAAAGGTATGCGAAACTGATTTGACGGATGAAGTTTTTATTTATTGTAACGGCGGAGACGCCCCCACTGTGTTTGATCCCGGCGATGCACGTATCAATCTTATCCCCAATGGTAGGAAGCACAGTAAAGATGATATATTGACTTTGAACTTGGCTAAGCTGAACATCGGGGACGAACTGCCCCAGGATGTGAAAAGAACGGACAGTCCAAGAAGTCCGCTGCGAAGCTACGATGAGATTGTAAAATTTATCTTCTCGGAGCACGGAATACAGGTCATCAGCGATAGGGAAACTATTGTATAAAAAATGTTCACTTAAAAATGTTTGCTTTGGCTGTATTCCTATACAAAAAATATGATACTTTTCCAATAATTTTTTAACATATGTGAACTTTTACTTAAAATATTATTCCTATTTTGTAAGTGTGTGCATAAGTATTTGAATTTTTATGATTAATGGTAGCTCTATGAAATATTTATGGTATATCATTTTTTACTATAACTCATTTAAAAAGCGTTTTTGTGCTATTATAAATGACGGCTCATGTTTATGTATTTATGAGTCCTCATTTTATGTAATAGCTTCTTTTAAAAGCTACATTATATTTTTAAAAAAACTATACATATAATATAATTATTTTTACTAACTCATGTTCACAAGTTAAAATATTAGTGGGAAACATTCTTGCTCTTCTGTGTGGAAACACAGTGTAAGCAGACACTCTTTTAAGATACGTACAATTAAAGACTTTCTTGGTAGGAAAACACCAATTAGTATTGAGCGGGTATATTATCAAAACGATTGAACAACCCAGAGCTTAGTCATTCAATGAAATAATAAAAATAATGATAATAATGAAAACCATTTTTTGTTATGCTAAAATAGTGGTTAAAAATTAATGTTTGATAAGTCCAAAATTTGACCTTGAAAATATCTGACCTCAGATCACCTCTGAAATCATTTTTTCTGACAACCTGCAAAAGTTATATCTTAAGATGGTTTGATTATCTTTGCATAAAAAAAGAAACGGTTGTGTGTTATTCAATCGCCTTGGCAATAGATCGTTCAGAAATTCAGTATATAAGTTGTTTCATATCTCACTGTGTCACCCTAAGTATGAGATTTAGTATCACTTCTGAACCGTCATCTTGATCTTTATCTATGGATAAAAAAACCAGCTCTATGACAATCGCAATGTTATTGTGTTATATTAACTTTCTTGCAAATTCTCTGCACATAAACCACTTTAAATGCTATTAATAAATATTCAATAGACTGCATTAAAAATCTATACAGGCAACAATATGTATAGGTGTCAACAATATGTTTTAGGTATAAGATACATACATAAACCGACAATACATAATTTGGAAACCTAAAATATATTGGGAACACATTATTCTGAAAATTCCTTCAAAACTCTTAAAAATGTGTAAGTAGTCTCATACACTAGCAGTGTTTTTTTTTTTACATATAAGTGAAAAAAACACTAATAATAATAGAGTTAATCCAAAAAATATCAAGTCCAGGTGTGATTATCAGTCTTTCTTCATTTAGGTGGTGAACATGAGTTTTGAAACGCTCCATATACTCAAATATGATAACGTTAATAATAGACAAGTAGACAACATACATAATAGACAATTTTTCTACTAAAAAGTCTTGCGTTTTCGTCTACCATAAAGTACCAATTCCAATCAGTCGAACAGGGTGGCCGTCTCACTAATTACATTGCCATATATTACAATTACAAATTACTATTTTACTAGAGGTTAGTCAATTTCAAAAATAGAACTTCTTTCATCATATTTTCAATTCAAAAGGTAAATTGAACTGTCAAAATAATTGTATGAAAATCTTAAGACATATTCTAAAAATACGCCTTTGTATAAAAATCTTTAATATTCTATTTAAATAATAGATATAAATAAATTTATAGTACTGTTAATATTTGCCAACAAAATATGAAAAAAATAATTATTTAAGCCTTAAAATACCTTGAGTGTTTATATATTAATAAAACTGGTACTCTTTTTTTGAAAGGCTGGTCAATGATAATAATAATCATCAAGCTTGTCAAATATGTCTCACAAGTTGATTAAAATAAAATTTCACTGGTTAGCTAACTGTGATCTTGACAAAATTTATATTGACTAAATCACAGATCGCTTCATGATAAAAACATTTCATCGAGCAACCCAGATGACGGCATATCTGACTTTGCTCATTCTGCTTTTATTGATCAGCTTTTTAGAAAATGGGCATCAGTGAATTATTATGGATCAGTATTTTTGTGCCAACTATTCCAAGCCAAATTTTATTACTTTACATTAACTTATACTAAAGTAAAAAAATTCCAGTGACTGCATATGTCTTACAGTATTAATTATGCCAAAATAGAAGGGGGGAATTTCACGTTGAATGTGGAATGAAAATTGTCATTGCAATAGCATTTAGCCTTGTAAGGTCTCAGAAATTTGTTGCATCCACTCTTGGCCACCTGCTCGAGGTTGACCAGCTAACAAGCAGGAATTCTGAAAAAACAAAATAAAGATGACCGGAGAGATTATGAATATTTAAATAGCTCTTGAAATTTGTACATTCTTGATATCTTTGATTATCTTATCTCACAGATATACCTTTTGCATTATTTTTTTTTGTTGTCATTAACAGCCATACCCGATTGGCAATCATCAGTGATTGATTACAGCTCTGATAGATCGACTTTTAGGGGTGTCAAACCTTGAGTCTGTGTGCATATAAATTATTAAGCCACAACTGGCAGTGACCATCTTCCTACATACATGTATATAGTATATGTATATGCATTACATTTATATTAAAAAAAAGTTGGTAACATCACACTGATAACACTGCTTAACTTTTTGTGTGGGGCTATCTCTTGATCCCAGAGTAGCAATTCGTTGAAATTTCTAATTTTATTTACACACCTGCATATGTTCAAAGAGCGTGATGGGAGTGATATATCACAATTGGCAGGAAGGTTGGTAAGTAGGAAGTTGGATGTAATGATTTCTTGCGGATATTTTACCATTCTGGTATACAACTAATAGAACACAAAATAAATCACAAAAAACCTGTCCAGGAGGTTCTAAGAGTAGGTTTTTATCAAGGCATAAATATAAATCTCATAATCAAAATTCATTAGGATATTAAGTTGTCATTCTCAAACCTCTTAATCATGCACCGTGCTACCATGTAACTTCTACTTTCTTGGTGATTTCCAAGCATCAAAATGTACTTATAAGTCAATTCCAGAAATGACATTATAATAACTTAGTGATGTATAACTCCAAAGTTAATCTCATTTTTTTTTTAGTTCTAAAACTTTCTAGATTTACTCCATTCTTGGGTATTGTGTTGTGTTACATTTGGAATCTTCAGATGTTTTGGTGCCGATGTGGGGGCCATCTTCATACATTTTCAATATTAAAATATATAAATAAAAAGCTTTTAAAGTTATTCTGATTTCCCAGTTACAGACGGTGCTTTTAGAACGCAAATTATAAAGCCTCAAACTTATTGCTGATTGCTAATTTGTTTGCATTGATATGCTGAGTGCTGTGAGATAAATCTTACATCTAATCAAAGGAATTAAAAAATATATCTACTTCCAACATTTGCAAACCCATAAAGTTTTATTCGACCTGTGTCAAAACTCATTAAATGACTTTTAAAATTTCAATTTCCTTTCATCAGATATTATTTTTCTTTATTGACTAATCTAGATTATTTAAAAAAATATTGTTGACATGATTTAAATCAATTAATATATTGACTTTTCAATGTTGTTTAACAGTGGCGTGCAGTGTACAAGAAAATAAAGATAATAAATCGCCTATACATTGAGTCTACACTTTATCCTTCCGACATAAACTTCCTTTTAAAAATAGTGTAATATTAATGAAATATGTATGTTTACATAACATAGAAAATAATTTAGGGTAAACAATAATTTTTTTACTCGTTTGGACCGGACCCCATTGAGATTACAAAAGATTATATGCTGAGTGCAATACGGAATTAATATACAAAGTAGGGTTTTTTTTAAAAACTACATATAATCCAAGTACATTGACACAGATTGTCCAGACTTAGGACTTTTGTTGATTCAATGATGTTGCTAAGGCAGGTATAGTAAATATAAATAATTGTTAATTCTTACATTCTAATATTGATTTTAATAGACAAATACTTTTAATATCCTATTTAATCAGTTCTATTCTACTTGCATTGTCAGTAAAAATATGCTCAATTATTTTATCTATTTGAATAAATTTTATTTAAAAAAATGAACAGAATTTTCACAAAAAAGTATATTCTTGAAATGTTCACTGCTCTGAATGCCTTCAAATTAAGTTTTACTAATATATAAATATTTTGGAAAAGAAAAACTTTCATAAACAACCAATCTCAAATTATATTATAATAGATTGTATGGTTTAAGGACTACATATTCATTCTCGTCTGTAAATTATGCATTCGCAAAGATTAACAAATCTATATTTATATTTGCTGTAGATAGTTATGTCAAAAGTCTTATTACACTCTTTATTTGATAATAATTATAAAATTATATTTATAAAAACTTTTTCTGTGATCCCAAAGTATTAAAAAAATCGCTTTATAAATTTCTAATATTCTATATATATTTAATCTATCCAAAAACATTGAGTATCTAATTTATGTAACTTGAACATCCTGCACCTTACTATTCTAATATATTCACTGCCACTCAAAATCAAATTGTTAAAATGCTTAACTTGCTCTACTCTGATTGGTCAGATTTTTACATTTATAACATTAAAACATTTCGAGGTTACTATCATAGACAAAGTGTTTTAAATTATTTTGGCAAGACAGATCACATACACAATTTAGACTAAAAATAATATGTAAATTGAAAAAATTCTATTTATTATTTTCAAAAAATTAATACTTATTTAAATATCAGCGAGTGTTTTTACAGATTAGCCATTATTTTGTGTCATATTTGGTTTTTGTGTGCCAATATTTATATTTTGATTAATTTGTCTTGAATCTTTTTATTGGTATGACGGAATATATTTTATGTATAAAATATACACATGAAACAACAAGGAAAAATATAACCGGTGACGTTCGACGAAATAAATCCAGTGTATCTTCATGCTGTTTCAAGTGCGTTTGGGGTACATTAAACGTATATAAATAAAAAAAAAACTCGAAAATGGAGAGATCCCATTGCAAAGAGGAATCAGTCATAGTCACTGCACCTGGATATTGAAATTAGTAACCATTATGTTCATGTGAGAAACCGAGTCAATATTTCGAAACATGTTTTAAAATATGACACGAAGACTAATCATCTTATTAGGACATGTGTAATTAACAAATTATCTATAAATCAAAGATTTCAGGGTTTTTTCTTGGTGCGTCACGTGTCTACTTGGTTCACTAGCTCTTTTGGTGTTTTTGGAGAATTCGAATTTGACTATGTTTTTTATAGGGCGAAAGAACTCTCAACTGTTGGGAATCATTTAGTTTTATTATGAAATACTTTGTACCTCAAACATTGATGATGCAGTTTTTGCAAATAGATCTAGAAGAATAAACCAAAAGGAGACGGCCGGTGGAAAGTAAAAAAACTTTTCACTGATTGTACATAAACAATTCTATTTTTATTAAAAAAAAAAAAAGCTTGTAATTCAGTAGAATTCTTCATTCATATCTTTTTTTATCTTTGATATCTGGATTTTATCAAATTTTTCATCAACATTTTCCCTTATTTTATTGTATATTAGTAAATAGATCTCCGATTTCATATATCAAAACTTAGTCAATTCCTTAGAATATCATTATGTAAACAGCGTATCAGAAACATCAGTCGATTAATCATTGATCATTTTATAATAGACTTAAACAGTTCTTATTGTTTAGCTTTTTAGAAAGTAATAATGTGGATTTAATATTGTGTGTTTTTAACTGTTAGAATATATTTATTTAATGTGTGATTTTTTTACTAATAATAACATCACAAGAGTTACACCTGACGTAAAATATTTTCGAGAAATTGATAATTTAATAATCAAAAAACTGGATACGATTGCATAATTTTTTTTGTGTTTTTTATCTTTATTCCACTAGCTAGAGACATCCATACTCAAATAATCTGAGAACAAGGAGTCTATATCCCAATATTCTATAAAATTTAAAGGTATTTTAGGTATATATCGGTAGATATTCAGAGGCAATTGAGGCTGTGGTCAGCTTATTGAGTCTCTGGGATTTTAATTGTTGTATAAAGAGAAATCACAAAATATGTGCTTAGGACAGGGTTTTTTCCCTTTGAATCTATAGAAAATAAAATGACAATGAAAATGAAATAAAAATAGTTGGCTAGAAAGCGTGCTCACCACTGAACTATAAGGCGCTCTTAAGTCTATATTGCTAACTGTAAGGAAAACAGCATTAGAAAGCCTATTGAAAAGAAGGTAGACAAATATCCTAAACCAAGTTGTTAGGTGATTACTAAATATTTTTTTCACCTATTGCTCAAAATGCTTAAAAGACGTAAAGGCTGACTCTAAATTTTTTTTAGTAATCTTCTAGCTTTTTATAAATCGGAAGTATTACAAATTAAGCTAGTGAATTAAGCTAGTAAATTCTCTCGTGGATAAGGAAAAAAAACCAAAGAAACCTGCTTAAAATTAAAGTACTCGCATTCTTAGATTTAATTGATAATTTTGGACTAAATAGTCTCTCTCATCGGGTCGTTTTATGGCTTTTAAGATGCTGCGACAGCTCATTAGAGATATTTAAATGGAAATCACCAAACTTAAATAGTCCCGCGTTTAACTCTGTGAAGTGATTATTAGTTGAATTGTATGTTTTTACTAATTTTCTCACAAAATACTGCTTTTTATTAAATAAAGATTTAAATAAATTATGCGTCCACCAGCTTTCTTCTGGGAATATTGGAATTTCAAATGTTAAAAAAATTATGAATTCTTGGAGATTGTTTAGCTTTGACAAGAGCTCTGAATCCATTGTCTTGTATAACGATGACTTAACATTGAAAAGTATGAATAGTACAAGCAGTTCTTTAGAAAATCAGTTAAAACTAATAAATAGATGTTACTTTTTCATTATTATATGTTTTAATAAGCCAACCGCCCTATCTCAATTTCTACAAATTTTTATAGATATATTTCAATTTGGATTTTTAGTAATTTTTTTCTCAATATTTGGCTATGATGCTGCCCATCCAAGCAGATTAATTAATGCAATATTTGTTTTTGATGAGATCTTTCATGACTCATTAGTCTTAAAAGTTTCACTTACCAGATGTATGCAGGAGCCATCTTTTAAACTATTCAACTAGAAAAACTTGATTTCTTGTGAACATTTTTTGAAGGTGTTATAAATTCTCAGTGGTTAGAGTGGCAAAGCATTACCCTGAAGATTCAGGTTCGGTTCCCACTCGTACTCGTTTTCTAATTGATCCATCTGCATGTATAGACACAAGCATCGTAACCAAATTCTGGGATTTCTTACTGAAATGGGTATCACATTATTTGTTCATTTGAATTTTTAAAAGTTCCTAAATAGA
Source organism: Atopsyche davidsoni (assembly GCA_022113835.1). Lineage (NCBI taxonomy): Eukaryota > Metazoa > Arthropoda > Insecta > Trichoptera > Hydrobiosidae > Atopsyche > Atopsyche davidsoni. Next base: position 8,403,353 of record JAILWY010000025.1, read on the forward strand.
CGGCAGAGCCATCTTTTGGAAACGCCCAAGAAAATAAGTCTGCAGCTAGACAGTAGAAGTTGAAATGAGACGGCTGGCGCCGCAGGGGTCTGGCTGTTGGTGTAGCGAGGTTTGTTTGTTGCATGTGCTTGCAGGAGGACGCAGCTGCATGCCTTCTATAGCCGACATCATGCTGCTCTTGGGGAAGTCCTGCCACCGCCCCATCTCTCTGGGAATCCCCGCCCATCCACACGACACTATCTTCTACAAATGAGTCGAGCTGCAACCCCGTCTAGTGGATTTGTGGCATTGAACATATAACAAGAAACAATAACAATTTACCAAAATGATAATTTTTTTTAACTTTAAATTTTTCTTTGGATTTCTGCCTTCTCCAACGATACTAGCTTACAGTATATTTTCATTCATTATTTAAATCTAACTTTACGAGTGAAAGACATCAAAACACAGATACTCTGAACAAATGGGTCTCTTTGAATCTGTTGCATTTTGGTAAATTGTTCTTCTAGTTGAAGTATGCAGCCTTATGCACTGCTTGTATCAAAGATAATTAATGTGCATATACCACGTCAGGAACTGTGCTAACTTTATCTTTTAAATTACACATAACCTCAAAAGCAGAACTTTGCGCTTTGAAGTGACAAATCCATTATCAGCAATTTTTAAAATGCTTGGCATATTTTATTTTATTTCTAGCAATGTACATGTAGTGAATAACATGGTTACAGTTACTTAGTGTGTCAAGAAAAAATCTTGCAAAATAATAATTTTCATCAATGCAACTAGATCATTTATGACACTTGTCAAATATAATATATCATTTTGTTGCTCGTAGTGTGACACTTTTTAAGTCTCTGCATCCTTAGGTCTAGATGAATACAAATTTTATTAAAAGAATTTTCTGTTCATTGCCTATTTAAAAAAATTATAATTTATTGTAAAACTTACATTATGTAAATCTGTTTCAACTATCCATTTCATTCTCTTCCCTGCTTCGAAATTCCTAGATCAATACCTCCTATGTCGGCTGCACAAAATTTACCCTTACCTTCTAATCGTTTTGACGCCCCTTTTGTAGGTTGCTTAAATTTATATTTTTTTTCAAAACAACTATTGATACTATTTTATAACCTTTTTTTGTTTTTTCGAAACAATTATTTGTTCAATTGCCAATAACTTAACTGAAAACTATGACCTACTATGTTATTCGCTATATGTATTTTTATTTAATTGTTGTTTCACTAAATAATTATAAACTATATTGGATTTTGTTTATTGTCGGTTTCCACCTCTCAGAGAGTCTCAGCATCGAGTGTGGATCGTAAAGTAAAGCTTAGTGCTTTTATATGTTCTCTTCTTTTTATCTGTATTTTTGTAGACTTTATATAGTAATTTAATTTTTACAGTGATACCAACCAAATGGAAGGATTTTTAGGACATGGGAAGGAAAGAAATCATAGTAAAACATGAGGTCATCTATGTCGCCACGTATAATTATTTTATTTTCATTATATTTCTGATCGAGAGTTACTAGTTAGCAGCTATTGACAATATAAAATAAACAATATCTCACGCTTAAAAAATCTTGAAATAACCATTTTTTGGTAAATTAAATTGCAATGGTACTAAATTCAATTAATAGTTTTTTTTATATTATTTTGTACACGTTGTACCGAAGATATACTGAATTTATCTGAAGGTCAAGTTAACCATTAAATGTTGGTAACAAAGTTAACATAAATATAAATGAAACAGAATGGTTTTCAAGATGACTGAGATTTATCATTAAATCTCAGTCTCGTAATCCATTTTTTAATATATATATATATATTTTTAATAAGACAGGTTAGTGGTATCTTGATGTCTATCCCGTGTTCTAATTCTCTGTCCTGCTGTCCTCAATTACATGCTAAATGATCTCTATAATTAACCTTTGAAATTGATGTTTAAATTTGCACGTTAGTGATTTAACACAGGGTATGTATTTATAATTATTGTTTTTAGTTTTTTAACTGTGCAATTCATTTTTGTGTAGCTTTCTGTAGTTGTTTATGTTTAATCAATACCCACATAGAAATCTCTAGTTGTAACAGCAGAGATCATTGAAAGCCCTCAACTCACTATGAAAATAACCTGAAATATACAAAGCACTCGATTTCTTTGCCAATTATTATTTAAGAGTTATTGATAATTCAACCTGAAGCTTAACAGTAGAAGTGGTTTGCCCCTTTAACTCTGGATCTGCAGTTGTGCATTTGGTGCAGTGAAATAGTTTGTCTGTCTAGGATCCTTGTGAGTTGCGCAAGCAACGAGATATCCTGAGCTAGCAGTTGCCCCTTTGGTCTGGCGCAACAGTTCGAGTTCTGCAGAAAATAAACGCACGCTGCCCTAGATTTATCAACATAGTTGTCATCTATGTATGATGAGCTTCTTAATTTCTTCCAATAATTCGAGGCTTTGGTGTATTCCGGTAATTTTTTTAAAATAAATAGTGTTACGAAACTCATGAAAATATCCTAATATGGCAGGACCAGTTTGGAAGTGGCACGAAATATTTTTAAACAATCAATTAATTTTTCCTATTGATATTTTTAATTTTTAAAAAAAACTAAAATGGCATCAAAATAAGAGTAAAATGAGAAAGTTAAAAACAATAAAATCTGGGAAAAATGGATCTTTAGTGTTCCAATCAATAACCAAAACTTGATAAGCTAAACACCCAAAAAAATGTGTCCATGAACAATGACCACTAAAATCCGCAAACTTACATTATCAACAGTAAAAGCATTAGATTATTTTAAGTCCACGTGATGGCCACTACATTTTTTCTGGTGATTTCATGACTTTTGAAATGCAAGTAAGCTATTAAAAGTATTGCTGAAATGGTTCCTACGCCCGGAAGTCGCTTTGTGATATAAGCCAAGAAACCATGTTCAAAGATAATTTTCTCGCAGTATGGACTCCCAATTCTTACTTTTAAAATATCTATATTCTTTGTTTTGTCAAATATTTTACACTGAAAATTTGTCCAACATATAAGATTGAATAAGGCTTTGCAATAATGTATCTATAACACAATATCAATGAAAACTAGCCCATGTTTTTTTTTTTTGCTTTAATTAATTTTTTTTTAACAAGCAGTTTGAATAAATACAATTATATATGAAAAACAATATTAGTTTAGTGGCAAATTGACATCCACTAAATAAGTTAGGTTTAGACCACCAGTGACCTAGAGATGATTGTGCTGACAGATTAATCACAAACTGTTGCTCTAAGTCACAAACCTTCTTCAGGTTGAATGAAGATGATGTAGATCTTTGAGACGCCTTGTTGTTCATGTTCATTCCCATTAGAAAATAAGGGTCGAATTCTCCAAATTAGGTTTTTATTTATTTATGATATTTTATTTAAAAGTTGCTTATAATTCACAATTCACCGTGAGTGCTTACCATAATAGCTAAAGTCCTTAAAAAATAAACTGCCATGCAGCCCATATGATTTTCCATAGATAATGAAAACCGCTCATGCTATTGTTTTAATATAAAAAAAATGTATCAATCCAATCATCAACAATCGAAAACAGAAATTTTAAAGTTACTGCTGTACCTCGGTGATCGCAAACCTAAATATTTTTTTATTAAAACAGCGTGCTTACTTTAATTAAAAAAAAAAAAACACGGGATAGTTAATTGTTAGCCCTTTATAAATTTATTACCATTTTAATTGAGGGAAATGGAAGTATAAATACTTGTCTGATATAAAATGTATTAAAGCAAATGCTTAAAATAATGGGTAGTATTAATCATATCATACTATATATTGTACTTAGTCTTTTTATTTCTATATTTATAATATATTTTTATATTAGCATTTTAATTCTGAAAGCATTATTTTGTCTATGGATCTTTCAAAATTATTTTGATCAATTAATAGTGTCTGGGAACTACTTTCAGTGTGTCTGAGCTCCCGGCGTGAGACTGCTTGTCAAGCTGTGTTGAAAATGAGAAATACACGTAAACTGCTATGCCTGTCTATGTCACGCAAGTAGTTTTTAGAATGCAGTTCTACAAAAATTTGTAATAAATCACATAGATTATTCTTGAATTAGAAAAATACTGGTAAATACATTTTCAAAATATTTCACAACATGCAATGGTTGACTACTTGTATCGATAGCATGCCAATTTTAATAATCTAAATATATCTGTCTTATTTTGATAAATAAATGCAGACAATTTTTTTTGCATTAACGTCAGGCAAATTTAAGCACATTCGTGCAAGTATGAACTTTGAGAAAAGTGAACTTCAGAGGCGTTCAATCTTGCAATGCTGAGTTCCATGAAATCTCATGGCAGTCAAAGTAACAAATCTGTTATAAAGATATTTAATGTATTGACTTATGCAGTTTTACCCCAAGAGATCAGATATATTGTATTTCTTAGCTAACGTAACCTAACCTATTTCTATTTTTTCCTCATATACAGGAACTTTTTCCATATATAGGAACATTTTATCTGTTATATAATCTTAACAGCAAGTCCCCGACTTAAAGTCTTTAAGAATTGAAATTTCATGTATTTTTGATGTTGTACCTATATATTACTTTAAAAGTATAAGATATATTAAAACATTTAATCTTACACCAAGTGTATATCCATTTCTTACTATCTACCATGTGTCTTACATAAGCAATGTCAATACTGACTTAGCGCTTGTGTGCAGTATATCCACCGTAAATGTAATAATGTCAATTTAAAGATGGTAGAATATAGACTGTGCTAAAAGGAGTGTAGACACGTTGACAGCTACTTCAGTTGTAGACACGGTGACAGCTACTACGAAGTCAAAGTGTTAATACAATGCCATCCTTTGATCACAGCATTTTATTAACAGTTGACATGATTTGATCCGATTGCTCAGATTTACAAAATAATTAATTAAAATTAATTTTTGATAATTTTCAAAAGAAGTTCCTGCTTTTCCACTTATATGGACCCCACACTACTGATAAAAACGTTTAAGAGTAGTGGTTGCAATCGGTCTCAAGTAATTTGAGCCAACTACAGCTGTGCTTGACTCTTTGCACCCTCAAAATTTTCCCGTAAAAATTAAAATCACAAAAATAATTCAGAATTGTCTTCAGGATCAAACCTGAAGACAATTCCTAATGCTTAAACAGTTGATTCAAACGAATCCAGATTTAATTCTAGACCCTGAGTAAGCAAATAAATCAATACTTTTAGTACATACAATATTGATTTCTTTGTTTTTTTATTATTATTGTGTCAAACTTGTCTTCGCTCTTTCAGTGCGGTCTAAGATTGTATGGTAAAATTACTTTTAACTTATAATTTTTATTGATCGGTTGTGAATTGCACAAAATTCTGAAAACCGAAAATAATCTCATTGTATATTTTGTCATTAATTGTATTGTTTGTTTGGATTGTTAGAATATGTAATACTTAGTTACCATAATATTTATTAATTTGTGTTATTTTTGTGAAATAAAAAAAATTGGATCTTTAATTTTGGATAATTATTTTTTAAAATCTTTATTACACTAGCAGGAGCCACCCTATAACGAGGAGTCTATAACCACACTGCTCTATAAGAGTAGGAGACTGCAAGGAACGAGGCAGGTAAGCAAGCATAGGAAAAATCATATGCAATTGGCATTCTCTGGAATTTGCTTTCTTCCAAGAAAACTTGGGACTTGGGACCTCGTGGTCTGTAATGTGGTGACCACGCGCACGCACTAACACGCACGCACCCTCACATTTTTAAGCATATTTAAAAATATATGGTTATTATATAAATAAATATACATAAAAATGAATGATATTACTTGGGGACATAGAAGATGTCATCACTAGTCCATAGCTGGTATAAAAGTGCGGTATGCTGGTTTCTGGAGTATTGAGGTGATATTCAATTTCCCGATGACCAGAATAAGAGTTTGCAATATGTCAATGAAACTTCAATGTAATGTTATTTGCAATATTTTTTTATTTGTAAGTATTATACTTTTGTATTTACAACATATTGTTGGTTTAAAAAGATGAAAATTTAAAATAAACAAGAATCTAGCTGCCATTGTTTTCATTTATAAATTTAATATCTTCCCTACATTTACAACAGGACTGTCGCAAACATCTGAGCCACGCAAAATGTTCATATTTCAGTTCTTTGACAGATAATCAGAACCACAATAGTCGAAGCAGTTGGGTCTTGTATGGCAAATAGACTTTGTTTTGTTTACATGTTTTGTTTATATTGTAAAAATATTTCAAATAAAATACTGAGTAGTATCTGAGATAAAATAGAGTGGTATCTGTATCGAATTTGGCTCAGTTTGTTAATGCCAACATGAAAGGTTGGGCGAAACCGGTCACCAATAAAATTAAACATGTGGATTAAAGTGGAATTCCACCGAGTACACTCTGTTAAAAATATTGAATACTTATATTGTATACTCCATTACATACATACAAATAAAACCAAATAGTTAACAAGACTACTGACTTAGAACATTAACATTTATTCAAGGTTTAAATGGTTCATAATGTGCGAGTGAGCTTTCAATGTATTTATGATAAATCTCAATCACATAAATTATTAATTAATATATTTTTTTATACCCAAGACAACTTTTTAGTGCATCAGTCATATTTTGCATAAAAATTAAGAGCGAAAACAGAATAATCTGCACATGTTAATTTTGAATGAGACTTGGGCAAGTTTCTGACCAAATTATAGTTTCATATTTACAACAGTCAAGATTAAAGATCTGAAAAAGATTCTGAATGATGTAATAGATAGTTTTCTTTTAATTTCCACAAACACACTCACAAAATCAAATACAAAACAAAAACATATACTTGACTAGGATAAATGTTTAATTATTAAAACTGGCTAAAACACAATAATGCTTTTTATGATTGATTTTTTTTTTGACCAAAACAACTATTTCATAAACTATTCAAATTCTTACAAAAGCAAAATCTAGCACTAGAGAATGTGGCTGCGTTGGCTACTTTAATTAATAAAATGTATTGTTTTTATGATTATTACACAGCTTTAAGCTGACCAGAACATCCGAAGCAGTCGCATTCTCTTGTGTTACAATTCTACTGCCTGAGATCAGCTACATTTCAAACACAACTAAGGACATTGATTTAATATTTATTTGTAACCTTAAATATGATTACACTTATCACTAAGTAAAAAATACATGAGATATTATGATGCGGAGTTTATAGTACATGACTTATATTTACATAAATGATATGGCACCACAATAAGAAAATTCTTCATTTATTTACTTCTAAGAAAACTCAAATGTTGAAACATTAATCAAAACTTGACACTCGAGAAAGTATGTTCAGTAACAAAATAGCTCGATGTCAAAAAATATTCAGAGGCCAATTTTCAAGCGATTCTTTGGACTCAATCGAGTCAATCAAACCTGTGTTATTATTTCTGCATTTCAGTTAGTTATTTTAATTCATATACACCACGCTCATCCACATCCCTCTCAGTGTTCAAGTAAATACAACTTTCCTTTATAGTCAAAGAACAAAAAAAATCAAGAATTATTCAAAAACAGCAATGAAATTTACACAACCGTTCAATGATAATTTTATTTTTGGAGGTAGTAGCATAGTTATGATAAGTCGTTTTGTAATGAATTCGCCATTACTTCACATCTTGATATATTTACTGCTGACACCATAACCCAACTGAGGTAATGTGTCTTCGCATGTCACTCACCAAGCTTAAATTCAAAAAATGGTAACTCATAAAAAATTGACAAAAAGGCCATTTTTTTCCTAATTAAGAAGTGCTCAATTAAATAAAATATCAGTTATACTATACGGTGTGTGCATAATTTTTTTCGGATTTTCTAAGAGATGGCGTTACAAGTATTGAATCGCATCAGGCTATACTTTAACATTTCATTGTTGCGCTTTTGTTTTCAGTTTGGGAGTTGATCGAGCAACAATTTCAAAACACTTAAAAGCATTAGGAATGATTCAAAAGCAAGGAAATTGGTTTTGGAAACGCCACAAAAAGAAGTCATTTTTGCATTGTATCATCACTGGTGATGAAAAATGGATTCGCTACGACGAACCGAAACCTGAAGCGTAAAAAATCATGGGGTAAGCCCGGACATGCGTCAACATCGACGGCCAGGCCAAATATTCATGGCGCCAAGGTAATGCTGTGTAGTTGGTGGGATCAGAAGAGTGTCATCTACTACGAGCTGCTGAAACCAGGCCAAACTATCACGAGCGAGTTCTCGGGCATCAAACAATTGATGCGTTTGAAGCGAGCATTGGCAGAAAAACGCCCAGAATATGCAACCAGGCACGAGTCTGTAATTTTCCATCATGACGATGCTCGGCCACATGTTGCTAAATCGGTTAAAACCTATTTGGAAAACAGTGGATGGGAAGTTCTGCCTCACCCGCCTTATAGCCCAGACCTTGCCCCTTCCGACTACCACTTGTTTCAATAGATGCAGAATGCCCTTTCTGGAATACGCTTCACTTCTGAACAGGGTATCAAAAATTGGCTTGATTGTTTCTTGGCTTCAAAAGACGAACAGTTCTTTTGGGATGGAATCTATAATTTGCCCGAAAGATGGGAAAAAGTAGTGGCTAGCGATGGACCATACTTAGAATAGAATATATTGTACCAATTTTTTATAATAAAGCTCCAATTTCACGAAAAAATCCGAAAAAATTAATGCACACACCGTATATTTATAACTATTAGAATGTTTATTCAAATAAAATGTGTGCCAGCAACAGTCATATATATGCCCATTGATCATGATAGTGTTATTATAAATAAATACTAAAATATTAAATAAATTCAAAATTTGTTTTAAAAGCTTTTTTTGAGAAAACGGTCTCTTAATTTCATAATATACAGTTTATAAGAGACATGAAGTATCATATTTTCAGCATTTTGAATAATTATATTACATTATAAATATATTATATGAAATTAAATAAATATTTGGATTTAATAATATTAATAAAAAATATGAACTTATTTTACTGGGGACTAACAAGCGTCAAGTTTTGATTATTTATTGAACATAATATATGCATTTGATAGAAGTGACTGGGTAAAATTCATTCAATCAAATGTTTATTGATGCCGTGGACTGGTCGCTGGCTTCAAAAATAAATTAAGTAAAAGTATCATTACATCTCAAATTTTTTAAATATATTTTTAAATATCTGACATTATAACTATAATACTTGAGCCATATTCATGAAATAAATAACCAAAAAATGATGCAGTTCAGCTCTCAAGAAAATCAGTTTATTAATAACACCCACAAAAACCTTGCAAGCTAATAAAAAAAGTTATTCAATTTTCACGTTCTAATACTAATAAAAATTATATTACTAACAATAATTTTTGTGCTTCTAATTTTTTCAAAACCTCGACCAATGAATCCATGTCAATAGCAGTTTAAAACAGTCGATCTCAGTCAGAATTTCGCATTCTGCTCGTCGATATCAAGTGAGACTATTGCTAAAACCAGTCGTTCCATAAACTAACGTACAAGTATAATTATATCTTTTATTATTTTAGAAACCTATCAAAAACTGAAATTAGATTAGATATTATTGTGATGAATTAGATTATTTATGACTTTTCTTGTGATGATATGTAATAGCAATAGTCATAAAAAAACAAATACAATAAAAAAAACTGTCGACAGCACAGATTCATCAAACGATGCAATGAAAATTCACAGCATAAATTTTACAAACTACGCTTCCATGAGGATCATAACTTGTTGCGTTGCATTGACTTGATGTTCTTTTTGGTGTCAACGGGTGGGGAGCAGTCACACCACGGCGTCAGCTTCTTATTGCACTCGAGGTTGACATTGATGACTGTCAGCTCAATGCCATCCACTGTCAGGTCGTGCTGGCTTGGGATCTGATATGCCACGTTATTCAGACCGGTCTCTCTGTCACGCTTGCGAGTCACTTCACGCTGGTTGAAGCACTTTGCAGTGTCTCGTTTACGATGCACTCTGTCGTGAATGTGTCTGAAAATCAAATTAACTTTTAAATATCCATTAAAAAAACCCAGATGAGACTTGACCCTACATCCTTCACTATCACAGGCCACCACTGTGGCTCTATACCTGAACAAGAATTTCAATTGTTGGATGCAGTACGTAACAGATGAACCTATGCTGATATTTTGATTAAAATACTTGAGCGATTTTCTACATGTTTGTTTTTATTTGTGACCGGTTTCGCCAACCTTTCACTTTGGCATTATTAAACACTCTGGTTGATAATGCCAACGTAAAAGATTGGCGAAACCGGTCACCAATAAAAATTTACATGTGGAAAAATCACTTAAGTGTTTTATTATATTTAAAATATTAAAAACATATTGTTAAAACAGTAAGATTGTAACTCCAGGGTCACTAATTATTTAATAGTTATCATTGGTGAAATTACCTGAAGGTGTTGGTGGTGTCAGTGAGAATGTTGGTCGGTCGGGACACATTCAGTTTAGCTTCCTTTATCCTCACATAGAACTCATCGTCTTCCAGCCCCCACCCCCAGTAGCGGTTAGACATTCCGTCCACCAGCTGATAATGTTCCCGGTTCACCAGCAAAATCCCTCCCACAAAAGTAGCATAATGATATCTTGGATGCAGATCTGGACTTGCAATGTGGAAAGGACCAAATTCCGGATATGCATAGCTCAAATCTGGGTTCAACGGAAGTAAATCTACATCATGCATTGCAATGTAATCATAATTATCCTTTGTTTTTAAATATCCCACGTTTATTAGTGAGGCTCTGTTGAAGCGATACTGGTCTATCTGATTTATCACAAATATATGATAGTTGATGTTTTGATCTGTCAAGAATTTGTGCATGTGCGGAACGAACGTTAAGAGTTCTTCGAATCTGTCCCTAAAAGGTACTATGATAGCCAGTTTATGAACACTTTCGTGAGATGATGTGATTAGTTTCTTTAGTGTTCCCGAACGTTGCACGTTTTCGTCTATACATATGCAGCCGTCTAGAAGAATAACGGGTTTAAATAAATCTATAATGGAGGTTAAATTTTAACCTATATATAAATAATTATTTATAGTTTTAAATACCTGATGTCATAGGCAGTACTGAAACAAGACATGTTACGGCAAATGTTGTTGTAATGCACACAATCAAGACAGTGGATAACCTGATCTTATAGCCCATTTTATTAACAATTATCTAGGATACCTATGTAAACAGGTTTATTTTAGAAAATATTTATAAATCCATTATAAATAATATAAATATGTCAAATAAAAACAAACTACTATACGTCACTTTTATACAGACATAGACAGTAGAAAGCCATAGACTATAGCAGAGAATAATGAAAAATCTTTAAGGGCTTGCTCACGTAAAAAATATTGCTTTTGCAACTGACTTATTTTTTCCCAACTCTTAATCATAAAAAAATACTTTTAACTCAATTCATTCAAATAAAATTTAAAGTGTAAAAATAATTAAAACCTTAGTTATAGCAAGTAATATTTTGTCTATAGTAGTGATCTAAAGTGCTGTTGCTTAATAGATCAAAACTTTTAAAGCTCAAAAATTGACCTGTTATGTAATTAAAGATCTTTATTTAGATGTACTCATTAGAAATGTATGAGACAAGTTTAATTTATTTTATGTATTAAAATACTTATTTGACTTTAAATATAATGCATACGAGTATACTTTATTAATGCTAAAACTGATACCGTTAGTCTTTTCTTTCTTTTTTGCCCCCTCGTATCTGGGACAATTACCAAAATACAGTTTTATTAACTGATATGATTACTTTTTTCAATGTCATCATGGCAAAATTAAGGATACCATTTATTAACCAAATACGGGAGAGAAGAATATATAACGATGAGCTTGTAATTTGATATTCTCAAGGTAGGAAAGTAAGACAAGAGTTTAGGGTATTTTAGTTAGGACCTTACTGGGCAGATACAAATTCATAAATATCCAAAAATACTCACTCAATAGAAGAGATGTAGGTAATTGGGGTCACTTTTTTGTAACGACTCATTCAAACTGAGTGAATCGTCGTCAAGATTCTTTACCTGTGCATAGGTAGCGATTCAAAAACATCGTCTTCTCTCGTTTGGTTTCTGTTAAAACGGGGAGACCACCATTGCCTAATTACTTCAATTGCCTACATCTTAATCATCAAAGCGCCGCTTTTAAAGCCGAGACAATTCTCACTCGTAGCTGTGGCCGCTCGGTGCGGGAGTTATTCAATACTTTGCCGCGTTAAAAAGCACAAATCCTATAACCTCTCATTATTTATTAATTCTTACAGGTAAAGACCTGAATGTGATCGAATGTAATTCATTGTTTTTATAACTACTTGGATAACACAATTCATAGATCATACTTGGACACATAAATTTTGCTGATGAATCAAACAGTGGATTATAATTAAATCCTCTCTTTTCGAGCGATTGCTAGTTTTTTGTTGGATTCTATTTTATCTATTAATAATTTTGTAGCTCCCTTTTCTTCACCTATCATAGCAGGTCCTCCATCAGTTGATATTCTAGAAAGTATTTCTAAATCTATGTTGTTTTCACATAAACAGTTTTCAACAGCATGGAAAACATATTTCCTGTTGTACCTTTTAAACTTATTAAATTTAACATTTCTTCGGTTACTTGAAATAATTAATTTACTCCACTAAGGAACTCTACAAGCTGAGCTGAGTCTGAAATTTCTGTGTCTGAAATCTAGAATTCTGTCGCACAGTTTTAAGATAATTTCATTTGAAATGTCATTAATTCGACGACACATTGCTTGACCATCCGAAAATGTTTTCATTTTATTTGCAACCACAAATGAAATTCATCTTAATATATATCGCAGGTGACAAAGGCAAACAACAATTAACTGAAAGCAAACCCCAATTAATTGAGAAGCATATTGCGTTTAACTAGTATATAGGAATTGTATTTATATGCAACCTCATACAAGAATGAAACATTAAAATTAAAATTACACAAAAAGAAGAGGCAGTTATATGATTTATACAAATACATATTTTTATTTTATAATTATAGGAAAAAACATTAGAAAATGCGTATAATATTTGAAGAATGATTGTCAAAAAATGTAGTAAATATTATATTATATGGAATATTTTTAGCATAATAAACATTTTAAAGATCTTTTATGTATTGTCAAGTCGTACCTATTCAATGATTTATTTACTTTAATTTAAAGCCTTGATAAGCTTGCATACTATAATATATGTTTAATAATATAACTAGCAAAGGATGAAGTAGAGAACAAAATATTAAATACAACTTATTCTTTATAATCTGGTGCACAACAAAAATAAACAGGAAATTATTCAAAAATGACGAAGAAATCATTTTAACTTCCTTTGATCTAATTTGTCAAATTTTTACTTTAAGTTTTTAAGTAAAACGAAAAGTGATCAACTAACATTTGTTCTTGAAAAGGTGAGATTAGATTTCTCTGAAAAATTAACAGATTGATATTCATATTTAGTCCAATATCATATTCTATCGCATCTCTTTAAGAGCTCTATCATTATGGAAGGATCTTATCATTATGATTGGATCATATAACAAGTAGGTCGATAAATGGAGGCCAGGGGCGTGCTGCCCTTGGGCAGTTGACTTTATGAACAGGAGACATCTGAGCCCAGGTAATCTTAGAACAAGTTTATAAAAATGCTGGTATGCAAGCATTTTATTCCTTCCACCATATTTTTTATTATTTGGTTTCACACCCTGGAAGGATAAATTTAGTTATTGAAATTAAATAATCTATAAACAGTGAACTAAACTAATCCGGTATAGAGTTTTTTTTATAAAATTTACACTCATCTGGAAATTTTAGGATCAAATTAATAATTAAAAATCAACTCATCTCGACCAATATTTATTCATATTGATTTTTTGTTGTTAGTAATTATATTGATTTGTATCTAACTACTTTTTATAAGTCTTCAAGGGTATAAAAATAATTGTATTTGGTTAGTTAATTTGGAAAATTCAATTCAGGTTAGCCAATAGAAGACATTCAACTGTTTATGTTTTCAACCACATTTATTTATTTATCATTGTATAAAAATTCATCCAAACTAAAATTACAAAACTTATATAAATTATAATGATACGAGAGTGACAAAAAAGATAGAGGACATAAAAATACATGAAAACAATACATTAGAGAATATTTTAAAACAAACAAAAATATAAAATTAGGTGAGATTGATTCCAAAAGTAACTAGAATTGAGATTCAATGAAAGTTTAGTCATCCTGATTCCCAAATGAATGAAAATAAATTTAGTGTCATGAAAACTCTTGAGAATTGGAATTGGGATCGTTGAAATCTTGGAATCGATCCTTCTCTATTTTATTGTTTGGTCAATAAAATTGATTCTACATTTGTAGCCAACAATTGACAAATTATTTTAAATATTTCAACAATAATAAATGAATTGATGATATTTAATAATAACAAATAATAATATGAATCTCCTTCAAGTAGCCATAATGATGAAAGTTAATTTTGCTCCATTTTAAATTTTATTCATTTTGAATGCCTAGCTGTTCGATTTTGGATACGTGGTAAGTTTAAAGCACAAGTAATTAAAATATATGATATATATTTTATTACCTTGCAATTTTAAAGATCATCAAAGATTTGATGATCTTTAAAATATAGATAGATATAGATTTTTGCCATAATGTAGTGTAATGATATAAATAAATATTTAGATTTTTTAAAATGTATTTTACATGCCAAAATATAGCAAATACTATATAGAATTTCAGTTTAATATTTAATCAAATTTTGATATTGTAATCTAAATGAGAGCATATCCGCATCTATTTTTTGTTGTTGTATTGTAGCTAGTTGAAGTAGATTCATTACACCTCGTCACACAATATTTTATGTTACCTTATCATTAATAACTTGGAATTCTTCGGGAGAACTGTAGCAAATACTTCCATTAGCCGAGACTTCTCGGTCAATACAAAAATACACGACTGGATATCGTAGCATCGAGTCATCTGACATCTTTTAATTTATGGACAAAATATTAAATAACCTACTTTCTCTACTACAAATGAAATCACTATAAAAATTTCAAACTATCTAATTAATCTTGTTGATAACCGAAAGAAAATAAGACTAACCGCTTTCGTGTTTCTTTATAAAAAATAATGAAATTCATAAAGAATTTTTGAACTTATTTGCCTGCACCCAAAATCTAAGACTGTTGAATAACATATTCTATAAAATGTTACTAAACCAATTTTATTTATTTAATTCAAAAAATGTAAACATAATTTGATCTAGTTCGTGAAGCGTATATAACTTCGTCAGTTAAATTTAATCAGTTTTTCAGAGTTTGGGTTTTTATGTGTCTACGAGTATTTATAATAGCGGTGCTGCAATCAAAAGACGAAACTGTTTCCACACCTATATTTTTATAAGTTGTTAGTGATCAATTTTATTATTTTTTAATTTGTCACAATAAGTTATCTATATAATATAATGAGGCCCAATAGACTCTGTTGATTATAATATTGCTGCTATAAATAAATGTTCACATAAATAAAGTTCATAAATACTAAGGTTTCATTACTTTTTATATGAAATACGGTTGCAGTAGTACTCGTAGCATTAAAACACATACATGTTTCAATAGCAATATTCCTTATAGTGAATTATATTAGTATCCTTATTTTTTATAAGCAAGTATTGTGAATAATACACAGAATATAAGTTTATATTCAGTGCAAGCATTTTCAAATTCATTGACTGATACAGAGTTTTACAACTCACGGCATCCCTTCAACGCGGCCCGGCATCACCTCTGCAGTCCATTGAAAATACCTTATTTTAAAATTTTCTGTTTAAGTTCTATTTTCATGTTTTTAAAATAAGAAGACGCATGTTTCCGAATTTAAAAAATGTAAATTTAAATTCTGCCGGATATTTCTTCTGCGTGTTCCCTCACCATCTGCACATCGTGTAGATTGAAGGCGATGGGGCCCGAGCTTTGGAGTGATACGATGAGTTTAGTCAATTCTGTACACAAGATGCTTTCGAAAGTGAAGTGATTGAACAAATATTTTTTTACATGAAACGCCAATGTATTGCTTATTGTATTAGGAAAAACTCTTACATTATATTTTCTGAATTCTTAATACTTAAATTGCCAATCAATAGAGATATTCTGATTCCGATTGAAGCTATCGACACGAGACAGTGAAATCATTTCAATAAATTCCACATCCTCAATGTCAAGTTCAGATTTTTTTATGAAGTGAGAAATATGCTAATGATAATTACAATGCTAACTATAAATGTAACATCATAACAATGTATCATAACGAGCAACGAGTCTATCAGTCAAACGTCAGAAATTATAAAATGTTATCTTAGCCTGAACCTATGCAATGTAATGGTCAGCTTTCGGAGGTCGGGAGATCTGACTTCTTCCTCTGTCCATTTCTTTATATTATTATGATCACACATGAGGTCTGAATCATTGAAATTCTGGATAATAACACTCACGTCACTTACGATGATATTAAATACACTCTTCAAAAAGACTAATAAAGCACCTATTGATATATTGCATGTTTATTGGCTTTTGAATCTTTACTACTCAAGTTAAAATTTATTTAAACACTTTATGAAAAACTAATTAGTAAATTATAATATATTCCGACATCTCAAAAAATATTTAAAAGCATGCAAATACAACAGCAATGCTTTGTCTTTAGTAATAAGTCTAAAATGCTTATTTCATAAAAAAGGACAAGGGACCTATCAGACAGAGAACAAAAAAAGGAACCTATTGGATCATAGAAAATTGTGATTGTCTCTTCATCATCGACAGTAATTATTTCTCAATAATTACTATAATTAAAGAAAAACGAAGTTATTTACAATATACCAAATGTAGGGTAAACAAATGAAAATATTCTATTCTTCAATAAAACTACTAAGAAATCATCCATGTTTGTTGAGACTGCTCAATTGTAACAAAGATTGTTATTATCCACAAATTTCAATCGGTGAATTATTATTAACAATTATAAAAACACAAATTATTGTTGGGATGTTCAATAAAACTTGTTGCAAAATTGAACATGTGATCCATCAGGTAGCTAAATATTGCTTGTAGTTAACGTATGTTTAAACATTTGAATAGTCAAATCACATATATTGTTATATTTATGAATAATGTTTATAAACATTGAGTATATAAAATAGAGGAGTGTAATGTTAGATTTGGTGGACACACCAGAACTAAATCTGCCAAAGGAATATTTGTAAACTCCGCACTCCAAGTTACTTGCTCAGTAAAAATATGAAAAAACAATTTTTTAGAAACATTGGAATAAAAATCAATATAACAGATTTACTGTGTAAGGTTAATGAAAATGCCAAATGGTTTATAACCTTGTTTTAAAAATTCTAGATTAAAATGGATTGTGTATATTTTTAAACTGATTTATTAAATCAATATTTTTTGAGAGATTCAATATTTTTGACAGAGAGTACTTGGTGGAATTCCATTTTAATATTTTTGAATAAAATACTTGAGTGATTTTCCACATTTTCGATTTTAAGAGTGACCGGTTTCGCCAACCTTTCACGTTGGCATTATCAAACAGAGTCTTGTTCTCTGTTTGATAATGCCAACGTGAAAGGTTGGCGAAACCGGTCACTAATAAAAACGAAAATGTGGAAAATCACTCAATATTTTTTGTATAAATACTACATTATCTTCTATATCCTACGCTTTTATGTACAGGAATATCAAAAACGTTTAGAATTGTTATGAGTTCTCAGTCAATGAGATCGGTTTGAAGTATAAAGTATCGCTTAGGCTGAGAATTCAATACGAGCCTTGAATTTACAGAATTATTTATTGTCTCAAGTTGATAAAATACCTGTGTTGGTGGTATAATAAAATATATGAGCTATCTGCTTGAATACGTACAAATTTACATCTGATAGGTCTATCGCAATTGTGAATTGCAAAATCACTATTATTTTGAAACATTATGATCAGAAGAGCCTTGAATACTTATATTTTTACAATATTAGGAACATTTGATACGGCAACTTACAGTAGCTACACAAAAAGGTTAACTCTTTATTTATAATTTTAGTGTATATTGTAAGTCTTTGTGGAAAAAAATAAATGAAATCACGGCCCTTCAATGACTATGAAATGGTTCCTTCATTTTTTTTACTTTCTACAGAAGAGTTTTTTCTGGTTAAAAAATGTGATACTGCAAAAATAATTAAAATGTATAAATTCAGATATATGTATTTTTAATCTAAATTTATCTAATAATGAAATAATATAGCAAATATTTTAACTGTAACAAATTTAATATAGTGAATGAATATAATCTAAAACGTCTAACATCACTCGGGAACATATGCATTTAATATGTTTATTAATTTTACTGTCATTAAATTATTTATGTTGGTGCTGTTTTTTTTCCAATAGAGCCCAGAGCCACACTTTGGCTTCACCTAGTTATTGTAATGCTGATTTATGTTTCAAATTGATCACGGATATTACTAGCCATGTTTTTTCATGTGAACTCTCATAACAATCTGAATATATGGAGACAATCAAACACTTCTCGTTAAGTTTTGGGAATCACAACAAAAAAATATGCAAGAGGACAGAGATAAATAGCAATGTATGTCTTTGACTGTTGTAATGGGTTCGCAACCATTGAAGTTGACAATCAAGGACATCCAGCAAAGTTTACTAAAAACGCCTTATTTCTCAAGAGAAAGATTCCATTTTGATAATACCTTTTGAAATGTGGCACTATCATGGTATAATATAAGCTATGAAGCATCACGTAATGTATCATTCAATCTAAAGTTATGAAAAAACTGCAAGCTCCTGGCATTAGCGGGAGTTGTGCAGGCCAAGAATTTATTATCAAACCAAGAAACATAAAAAAAACAGCACACAACAATAAAGAAGTAATTAAAATGGCTAATTTAATTTTTATCCTTTATACCTTGACATGGCGAGTGGCAATTCCAAATAGACACCCTTTTTTTCATACAAAATACATATGTTCTTCGAGTATATTTATTGCTCGGTTATATTGCAAAAAATCGGACGGCAGTGAGTCCAAGCCGGCTACCGGTATCAGAAAAGCAGAGTAAGTAAAAAGCACTGTAACCCTGTAGAATTATGGGTTTTTTTTCCTTATTAGCTGGTATTGCAGATAGCATCTTTTCAATTGCCTTGCAAAATCTATCTAACAGACTAATAATCCCAATACCCAGTCACTTACTAGGAAACATATGCTGTAATCTAAAAAATGTATGTCTTGAGTTCATTCCATACTTAGCTACCAGTTGAGTATTAAATATTGGGATATATTTCTCACCAAACAATTATTATCATCCACAATCTATACAAGTCAATAAATAAACAAGAAATCATAAAAAAATAAGTGTTTTACTAAAAATATAATATGACATAATAAAACATAAACGTCATCTCAATAAACAGTACTTACTTAAAATTAATAACATAATAGCAAAGTTTTGTAACAAAGTTTTCACTAAATATTTCTTAAATAAAAACAATTCACACATTCATTGCTTATACACATTGTATAAATTTACGTGTATTTTATACTGTTTCAAAAGGTTTCTTTAAAAAAGAAAAAAAAGTTAATACCAGTGGTTTGCGGACCGCATGGACCATTAAGCAAAAAGGCAGTGAATAAAAGTATATAAAATTAAAATTGTGTATATTTTAAATATTCACAACTGAAAAGTGTGTTGAATTTTGAAGACACAACATACTTTAGTTTATTATGATAGCTTTTAAGGGAATCCACCATGCAATTGATAATTTGCTTTTAAATAATAGTCATCAAAATAATAAATATATATTTCAACATTTTTGTGGTCCCTATTTGAAACACAATACATAAGTTTTACGTTTTTCCTATTTTTAGCATGAGAACAGCTCCAATGCCTGACAATATAAAATTAATGACTAACAAATTTGTCTATTAAGAATAAATGGATCCCAATGAAGACACTGGTTGTAATTTTATAAAATGTCTACAAGCAAGATGATTACAGAAAAAAAAATTGTTGGATTCAAGAGATTTAAATTTTTATTCTGATTCTGTAAATTGAAACGAGATAGTGAGCCACTTGAAGCTACTGGAAACAAACAAGCCGTCCATGCAAATAAAACTGCTAGATAAACTATGTGAAACAAATACAACATGTAACCTCACAAACAAGCACAATATCAACTGGATAGTCAAAACAACCTACAGGCTCAGCGCACCCCGCAGCACGTCGTCCATTATCAGGCATTTCACAAGATGAACTGGCAGTTAGCAACATCGAGCAGGAAACTCGGTGCTGTGGCCCACCACAAGTTGCAGCACCAAGGATAATGATAAAATATACCACATGGTAATATGGAAATGCTAATAGAAAGTGAGTGAAAGTCGCTGAAATGAATGGTAGAGAGTACTCGGAACTATTTGGCGGGATTCAAGCAAGGTACAATTTTTTATCATTCCTTCAAGAAATTACAACACAACTTAAACATTTTCTACCTGAAATAATCAACTTTACTAAGCAAAATGGTTCACTGCTCAATCTTCGATTACACATTTTTAAATTTTTAAAAGTTAAAATAAATTTGACAATTGAAAAGTATAATGCAGTTATGGACCAAAATGCATGTTCAATCAGGTCAATTTGTTTCAAAACAGTCCGGTTGCAGCCAGGGTGGTTAGAGCCTAAATACTAAAAAAAAAAAAAAAAAAACAAACAGATTCAAAGTTAAGGCTAAGAGCATTTGATTATTTACAAATTAACTATATTTATGAAATTCATAAGAAATGCAGGAGAGGTTCCTCATTAAGGTGGTGGATTTGTACAAGAACACAAACACATTATATTTAAATAGTCAAGTTCACGTCAGGACCACCATGTGCATGTGACAGTGACATTTTGAATACCGTTTTTGAACCGTTGTCACGAGGACTCAGGCCTATCTGGGAGACTAGTTGCCTCATTCCTTGCTCAAAGCTGCATTCGCGGCCTCCCGTCAGGACCAAAGATCAAACTGCCTGATTGACAAAGCGCACGCCATCATCAACTGTCCAATTATTTGATAGAATTCCAAATTATTTTATTCAACTCTTTTAGGAAGCTTAGAAATTGTTTTTTTTTCAAAGCACATTTATGGTTCTGGCGTAAACCCAACGACACGTTAATTAATTATTACTTGATGATGATAATAATAATCATCATTGTTATGATTATTCATTATTACTACATATGAAATAGAATTTTTACACATTATATTATATATAGCTTCAATATAACCTGAAAGTGGAGTCAAGCAATTACCAAATCAAAAAATAAGGCTTCGAATTGTCCTGATCATTTTCTCATACGAACATGATACTTGATACACACATTCTATTAAAGCTTTTTGCCAAACATGCCCAACAGTTTCAACGCATC
Organism: Atopsyche davidsoni; assembly: GCA_022113835.1. NCBI lineage: Eukaryota > Metazoa > Arthropoda > Insecta > Trichoptera > Hydrobiosidae > Atopsyche > Atopsyche davidsoni. Next base: position 8,424,983 of record JAILWY010000025.1, read on the forward strand.
TAGGAAAAGCTGGTTTATTTTATAGTACTCCAGGTTTTATTTTTATAATATTAAGTAATTTTAGATTATTTGTAAATATTTATTTAACTCAATAGACAATAAAGAATAAAAACTAATTCCAATTGCCAAATGTAAACTTAAAAAGAAATATTATTACAAGAAAAATTTTTGGTTTGGAAAACAGAACAGGTGTCGCGCTTCTAGACTACATTTTTTCATAATTTAATAGTATTTTGAAAGTAAGCCATTATATTTTTACATGGTGGAAAAAAATTACACAAAATTAAATATTTTCTTACAAAATTACAAAAACTGGCAAAAGTTATTCCCAGTCCTTCCGCTTAGGTAAGTACTATTACTTTTGAGACACCATGTATTAGGTGCGCAACTAAGTTTTTAGGTTTCACACATACATACGGAAGGACAATGGGTGCCGCATAACTTGAATGAGACAGATGGAAAATCACAGAACCACTTCCGAATTTTTTTTTCCGGTATGAGAGAAAGAGTTAAATTATTACTGGCGATAAGAAGTGGATATATTTCAAGAATCCCAAACGCGAAAAAATAGTAGCTTTCACCTGGCGAAGCACCATCACCATCATCATTATCATTGAGGGAACAGCCAAATCGTTTAGGAAAGAAGATAATGCTCTGCGTTTGGTGGGACCAGAAAGAAATCGTGTACTATGAACTGCTGCAAAACTACTGACAACTGATCAATTTGAACCATGCATTGCTCGAAAACCAGCCAGAATAGGACACAAGCGTGCCTTCGCACTTCCATCATCCAAGACACCATCGAAATGCTGAAATGGGATCTGGTACCGCACCTGCCATATTCACTAGACCTGGCCCCTTCCGATTATCACTTGTTCCGATCGATGGCGCATGGCTTGGCTGGGCTACACTTGGCCAATTTCCATGAAGTGGAAAATTGGTTAAAGACGCATCGTTTTATCATCACGGTATTCATGTATTCCCAGAGAGATGACAAAAATGTTTAGCTAGCAAGGGACAATTGTTTGTTTGAATCAACCATTTCTTGTAAAGTTTTCTTGAAATTTTTCATTGATCAAAAAAGGCTAAAAACTTAAGTATAATTGTGAAAAATATGCAAAAAAAAATGGAGTACTAAAAAATAAATATACATTGTGTATGTTACATTTTTATATACAGGAATATGACTTCAGGGATTTGGAGCCCTGCTTCGCACAACGACAATGAAAAATATCAACAATTAATTTATACAGTATAAATAAACCTTTCCCTAGTCTCAAGGCAGAAACAACATGTGTCTTTTGACCATAAACAATCTAAAATTAGAATGCTGAACAGCGACAAGGCGTGGTCAATATAGGTCTGCCGTCTACAGGCACTACTTGGCGTTTAATTTTCATCCTAGAGATTTGAAGTTCGAGCCTTATCGATTGTCTAGATACCGTCTAATGGACAAAACAAATCTACTTTACCCTTTATTGTTTGGTGTGCAATCAACTTATACGAGTGCGCTGCGCGTCAGTCGGAGCGCCAACAGTTCTGAATGACAATCACTGACAAATGTAATAACTATCTGCGCGAGATGGTAACTATTGACACAGGCACTTCAAGCTGATTCGGCTTTGCCAAATTAGTTTTAGAATTTTAGCAGCAGTGCAAATCGTTGAAACAATACATGACTTCCTGTGATCTGATTGGTCATACTTGCGAATAAGATTAGAGAAAATCTGTGACTAAGATTTTCTTTTTTTTATATTATAATCTACATTAATAAATAATGTCTTTTACCATTCAAGTGAATAAAATTCTTGATTTATGTAACTGATCACACAATTCTCAGCTTCAATTGTGAGAGGTTTATCAATTAGCACATTCACACATTATAAATACATTGACATTCATGCAAATGGATCGCCATGGCAGACGTCCTTGACTGACGGCGCGCACGCTTAAAGGCAACGTGATACAAGCTTATTCCTTAAAACTATCTTCAACGTGGCTTCAATATACGATATTCAATACAAAACTGCGTCTTATAGTCTTTTAGGAAAAATCCCAATATCTTAACACGAGAATAAATATCCAATAACCGACTAAATTAGAGATCGCAAGTCTTGTGCGCAGCATGACAGACTTATTTTTATTTTATAACAAAATACTTTAAAAATGTAAATCTTTATAGATTTCCCAGACAATGGGTAAATTATTGGCTAGTTTTAAAATTTGTACAAATAAGTACTACAATAACTCACTTAAAATGTGGCAATAGAATGGCAGTTAAATAGAAAAAAAAAATTAAATAAAATTTAACTAAAGCGCCTACCTGCACGATACAATCTTGGTTATTTCTACAAAAAATTAAATCAATATAAAATCTTTAAACAATCAATATACATTTTAGAAAGCCACTCTATTTTAATAAATTTAACTGCAGAAATTTCAATTAACTTTAACAGTACTCCAAAATAAAAAAATTTAAAGTAGATTATCATTTGTTTCCAGCATCATATACAAATTTGTATTGTTTGCTATGGTCAAAGTATGGGAGAGCTACAAGACACAGATGTCAAATTGCAGATGAGATCACGTTGAAAACAGCGCCATAGTGTAAATAAAATCTTCAAGAAGATATGTCAATACATGAAAGTTAAAATTATTGTACTGGTTATAATCTTAAGTTGGCCTGATGATAAATTTTACATGTGATATGTCCAATGTAAAATTACAAAGTCCCACTATATACAGTTGAATATTTTAAATAAATAACTCACAGGATACGTTTTTATTTGCATGCGTATAGTTACAAATCACTTTCAAACAGTAAGCATTCAACAGTGTGTTAAGTATTTAGATGAGTTACCAGGAGCTGCAAGAAGTTGCCGATAAAAAGTCTTTGGTCACTAAGGTGGTTGGACTAATAGGCAGACAGACCCCTGCATTTTTTTTTGCCCAATCCGACCTGCACTACATGTTTTACAATCAATTTGGCTTAAGTGCCAAATAACTGCCTAAATCAATGTTTCTTCAACAGGTTTATTGAAAAGTTCGGGATTGACGCTGTCAGTTTACTGTTGGATAGTGAATTATAATGCAAATGACAGAAAACGTAATTTAAAAGATTGCTTCTTGTACAATGCGTTCTGGTCTGAGGCAATCATCCGATCACACCGTGAGACATCGTTTAATATCAGTACTTTTTACAAGTCAGTTTATAAGATAGATAAAAATTATTATTTGCTTTGTATCTTGAAAGATAACCCAAAGACCCTTCTGATATTTGTTAGCTGTCTTAAAGTAAAAATTTTAAAAAAAAATCATATCTGTTCCCAGCAGTGAACTTGATATGATATTAACTTTTGATATTTAAAGTTTAACTTAAGTCTCTTTTTCATTGCTGCATGCGTACATACTGATTCAAACTCATGGTATTGCCCAATAGGGTAAATCAAGAATAAACAGAATGCAAGATTTTTTCAACGATTAAAAAAAACAACCTTATATTACGTATTTAGCCCAATATTGATGGCTAAATTGTTTCATTACACGCAATACAAATTTATTGTCAATGAAATAAATTTTAGTCATTATAATTTTTTTTAATGAAATTTAAAATTCAACTTATGTATGTGGACTTCTTTTCATGGATGTGAGGATGTTGAGCATGGGCTCTTAGTAGAGAAGGGATTGTACTCCAGCATCATCAGTGACAACAGTCTGACAGCAGCTCAGAAAGGAGCTCACCTGAAAGTACCCAAGAAAATGCAGCTCAGAGAAAGGCACCCAACTCCATGACTCCAGTATTGGAGCCGGAGCATTGGAATATTAGTCAAAATTTAACACTCAAGAAAAAAGTCCATTAATTTCGGCCACAAAACCTGCAACCTTAATGTATCTAGAGATTTACAGATACTCGACCCCTTTGGGGCAGTGGCATGAGTTTGAAGGCAGTATGTGTGGCATGTTTCTAACCGAGCAGCATCTCGGGTCGAGAATAAGGGTGACTAATGGCTCAGGTGGAGTAGCGGGCCATAGAGGCAGCGGCGTGGTGTTACCAGGACTTGAACACATCCTGGGTCACCAGCAGGGGCCCCACCAAGGAGAACAGAAGGCCTGCTGTGATGCCCGTGATAAGCATGGCCGCTCCAAACATGCCAGCTTGCGGCGCATACTGCGGCTCCACCGTGCTGGGCAAACAAACAAGCATAAAAAAATTGATAAGTCTAGTATTGTAAAATCAGTATTAATATATTTAATATTTAGTAACGAAAAAACACTTGTTAGTAATACATAGCCTTGTTGGTACTTCAATCAAATTAAAAAATCTCCGGCATAGTGAATGCAAGTAAGGCGTGGGTACTGGTTGCAATTAGGGAAAAAGCTTCTCGTTTACTCACCCTGAGACATACATCATTGCGAGGGAGCTGAGGTGACCCGAGGACCAGGCATGGATGACAGCAAGGCCCCAGTACACCCACTCATTGGTGATAGGAACGAAGAGGGTGCGCACAACAGCCTCTTCTGACTCACCCACGGGTTGGTAGTTGCACAGGATGAACAGCGGCAGGAACACTGTGCGCAACCACACAGCAATCCACAGGAACCGGGGACTTGGCTAGAGAAAAAATTCAGGAGAGCTATCTCATAACTCTGGTAAAAAGCAAAAAGTTTTATTTATTTTTAGTACCACGCCACGACCCTTTTAATAGATTGCCTACTGGTCTATGGTCTAAACTTTTAATAGAAGACCAGTAGACAATCTATTAAAAGGGTCATGGCGTGGTATTAAAAAATCTTTATACATATATGGATTTTATAAATAGATATATATAGATATATATAGATATAAACATTTGAGACAAAGAATTAGACAAAGAATAGACAAAAGACAAATAATAGACTTACCCAGCTGATAAAGTTTGCCGACAAGCTACCTAGCATGGCAAAGATGTTGAAGGTCAGGAAGCAGGTGATCAGGGTGAAGAACTCCGATGGAACCACAAAGTCTGGGTCAACCGGTTTAATATCTGAAATGCCAACACTTTTAAAATTTTAAATATTAAACTATAATTTCAATTCTAAATCGTCTTTTTCAAATAAATTATCCAAAAGTGGGAAGTAAGGAGTGGGAGTGGGGTACATTCCATATTATATTGCAAATTTGTGCTTATTATACATTATTTGATAAACCTCACTCAGGAAAATAAATACCTATTAAATATATATATATTACCTGTACAAATAAGTTTTCAAAGATTTTTTTTCAAGTTTGACGATTTATTGTGAAAAAAAGTTGACATATTCGGAGCACACAAAATCTAAGTTGTTTCCACTTCAGCGAAATGACACATACTGAAAAAGAAAGCCTAAAGATGAGATTATAAAATGAAGTTAGTTGCAACATTATCTGTTTCGATTTAATACTAGTAATGTCATCTCTTGAAAATCCTTTAAAACTTATTTGTAACCAATATATTTATATATATATTTATATCTATATTTATATATTTATATATATATTTATATATATATTTATATATACATTTATATATACATTTATATATACATTTATATATACATTTATATATACATTTATATATACATTTATATATACATTTATATATACATTTATATATACATTTATATATACATTTATATATACATTTATATATACATTTATATATACATTTATATATACATTTATATATACATTTATATATACATTTATATATACATTTATATATACATTTATATATACATTTATATATACATTTATATATACATTTATATATACATTTATATATACATTTATATATACATTTATATATACATTTATATATACATTTATATATACATTTATATATACATTTATATATACATTTATATATACATTTATATATACATTTATATATACATTTATATATACATTTATATATACATTTATATATACATTATATATATTTATATATATATTTATATATATATTTATATATATATTTATATATATATTTATATATATATTTATATATATATTTATATATATATTTATATATATATTTATATATATATTTATATATATATTTATATATATATTTATATATATATTTATATATATATTTATATATTTATATTTATATATATATTAATATATATATTTATATATATATTTATATATATATTAATATATATATTTATATATATATTTATATATATATTTATATATATATTTATATATATATTTATATATATATTTATATATATATTTATATATATATTTATATATATATTTATATATATATTTATATATATATTTATATATATATTTATATATATATTTATATATATATTTATATATATATTTATATATATATTTATATATATATTTATATATATATTTATATATATATATTTATATATATATTTATATATATATTTATATATATATTTATATATATATTTATATATATATTTATATATATATTTATATATATATTTATATATATATTTATATATATATTTATATATATATTTATATATATATTTATATATATATTTATATATATATTTATATATATATTTATATATATATTTATATATATATTTATATATATATTTATATATATATTTATATATATATTTATATATATATTTATATATATATTTATATATATATTTATATATATATTTATATATATATTTATATATATATTTATATATATGTATTTATTCTAAGTAATTAAAAAAGAATATTCAAAACTTTCGGCATTAAATTATTTTTTTTCGATAAAGAGCTCAAAATCACATTTTAGAAAATGCTAAATTCAACGTCTCCTATAGCCATGTGGATGTATGACAGTGTACAGATTGTTTAATTTTGGTTGTTGATAGTCTCTCCGGAACCGGGTTTGGTATACATACTTGAGTGGATATTTGGGAAGATTGTGAGAGTGACAAAGAAGATCATGAAGACATTAAGGAGCTGCGGGAAGGCCTTGCAGAAGATGTGCCAGTACGGCGGTCGGCCTCGGTGAGTGCTCTTAGCCACGGTCTTGGCGGCCATCAGCTCATGGTATCGGTAGAATCTCTACAAACAAATATTTTTTTGTAGTAAGCTCTTTCACCTTTAAAAGAGCTTCATCAGATTTAATTACCAGAAGTTTATCGACAGCTTAAAAATGCCAATGTTTATAAAATACAAACATGGAAAAAGCTTTTTATTATAATTACAGGTTTTATGAACTAGATATAATTTAATGCTGTTAAAATAATATCTTCAATTATAATTTACTCAATATATGAATTAATAATAGTGTTTTTCTAAAAATCTCCTAAAAATTTTGTCAGAAACTGCAGACACTATCACAATTATGGCTATACCTATGGAAGACTAGCGAGCAACAAGGTATAGGGGCCAGTGTATCACTGCGTCAAGCAAGCAGCTAAACATAGTACAACAGACTTTCTCACACTGACAGGTCATCGCAGGCCAGGGGCTTACATTGAGGGGGAGGGCAAAGTACGTGTCGAAGCAGGCCAACAGCACGAGCAGCGCTGTAATGAAGTAGTATACAGCCGACGTCTTGGGGCTCGGGGCCAAAAAGGTGACCAACGTGGAGACAAGCGTGGCAAAGGTACCGGAGATGTTGGAACCCAGCACTACGGCACCCGTGTACTTAGGAGGCAGGCGTGCCGCCATGCCATACACAGAGTTCTGGAAGATCCCGTTGAAGACTGCAAGCAAATCAACCACATGTAATCCTATAGATATTAATCCTTAAATACGATCTCATATGAGCACAAAAATTTTTAAAAAATGTCCAACTTTTTTAATAAATATTTACGGTTTTATAACATTTTAATGTTATTATGTAGTCTTGATTTTCAGGATTTAAATATAAAAAAATATTTGTAAAAAATCACTAAATATGACAATGGTTTTCATCAATAATTTATTCTGAATTCTGGTATTATATTCTGGTAAATACTATAATAAATATTCTGATGCATAGATTGATGCGTAGATTTTGATAGAATTGTAGGGGCTTAATCTATAAGTAAAATAAAAAAAACGTTTTACGCAAGATTTCCTGTTTAAGTCTAGTACTATTTGCAATGTTTATAAATGAAACTTACTGTTGAGCAGCACGACAGTCGCCATGGTGAGCCCGAAGAAGATTCCTGGCCAGCCGGAGGAATCCACCATGGCCAGAACCACCGTCGCCACGAACAACAGGACCTGCAGGCTGATGGTCCACACGATCCGCATTGTCAGGCTCCCCCTGCACACGTCAGAAGTTACAGGGAACAGAATCTATCATAGATGTTTTAAACATATGCATTGACCAATCCAGGGGACTGACTGCTAAGAAATCAAGAAAAATGCAAGAGAGTGCCTTGTTATCTCTCAATTTAAAACTACGTTAAATTTGACTTAAATGAACGCAAAACAGGCGCAGTTTTTGTTCAAACCCTTTGAACTCCGGACTTTTTTTTGTTTGTTTTTTTTTAATTTAACAATGTGAATACGTCCAAATGGCAGCAATTACTTTGCAAAACTGACAAAAAGGGTTTATACCTGCTCTAATACGCACCTAGACTTATCATAGGGTAATCAATAAAAGGTGCACTATGGCGACCTATAGTCGCCAACGAAGTGGAAAGGGTTAACAAGTGGTTATTGACAAAATTAAATGTTTTTTAAAATAAAGAATGAATTGTCATAAATATTTATATAATTTGTGTTTACGTTACGCTATATGTAACTTAATAGACAGAAAATGTTATGAGATTATGATCATTCTTGTTTGTGAGGGTGTTGTCACTAGAGCAGAGGTGTCAAACTCAATTTTGCAGAGGGCCATATATTAAATTTAGAATGTGTAGGCGGGCCAGATTCAAATAAAAAAAATGTACTGAATTATTATAACATTTTATTTATTTAATTATATAGTCTATAATATACGGTTGTCAAAAATCATATCAAAGTTATAAAAGAGGGTAATTATTTTGAGTTCGAGGATCCAGATACCTGACTTCTCTTGTTTTTGACAAGCTCATTGAAGTCAGGTATCATATTCGTTGTAATTATTTTAAGAATTGATTGGAGATGTTCATTTGTAAGTCTTGTGCGATGTTTGTTCTTATTTATTTTCATGACGAAAAACATCTGCTCACATAAATAGGTACTACCAAACATGCACAGAATGCGTGCTGCATGCTTTTTTAATTCCGGGTAGTTATCCAAACTCTTGAAATATTGTGTATAAAATGTAAGAGCGTTAACCTCTTTAAATTTTTCTTTCAAATACTGTCCGATTGAAGATCTATTAACTCCATTTGCAAATGAGCTGGTGCCTGTGAAGCTTCAAAATTCCAATCTTCCGTAGAGGAATCGAGTAGTCTAAAAGCTCTAAAAAACATGATTCTTTTTTCTGTGACACATTGCAATCGAGCCGCTCGCATTGCCCGCGAGCCGCATCCGGCCCTCGGGCCGTATCAATACGGCCCGCGGGCCGTATCTTTGACATGACTGCACTAGAGGGTTTCTCCAGACCAGTTTCTGTCCTAAATGCAAAGTGTAACCCAAATATTCCAGAATGAGTATTACAACCCAACAAGAAAAGTGGAAAGAACTGATTGTACTTGTCTGAAGATGTTTCACAATGAGGAGGTAAATAACCTGCTGCTGTTTACGAGACTCACTTGATTTCGATAAAGATGTTGATCCAGTTGAAGAGGAGATTGGGGATTTGCGAGCACAAACTGAGAGTCCCCTGGAACTGCCCACGGTACGGGTTGACCCCTGCATACTCCGGACTTAACTGGAAAATCAAACAAGCAAAGCATCAGCCCCCCTGCCTCAAACGTAAAAGCAGCGGCCTCAACTGAGCAAAATGTCAAGAAAAGATAGCACTCATTATTCATTGTAATCTACTTTACCTGTCGAATAATTTATGCATTACTTTACTTCTGAACCACTTATTCAAAAACAAAATCAATATAAAAAGATAACATCCAAGCTGAGGATGCACGGGGGGAGGGGGAATAATTCTTGAGGATTTATCTTGTTTCCTGCCAGGAATAAATCCATTTGTTGTAATGTACCTTGTAGTCTAGGAAGTAGTCTTTAGCAGTGATGAACATGTTCCATGAAGTGAGGGTGCCTATGCCGTGCAACACCAGGGTGAGGTACACGAGGTTGCGCCGGTCCGAGGGTGGGTCCACCTCCAGCGCAGCCGACTCCATTGTCACTCCTGCAACCCGACCGAATTACCACATTATTAACAAAAAAACCCTTTCTATCGCCACTCTCACAGGATAATATAAAAACATGACTGCAATAATAATATTGAATAAACATTAAATGCCTGCGATTTTCCTTCAGCCTTGAAGCCCAGTGATGAACATGCTGGTTTGTCAACCATGCAATTCCAGGTTTGAATCTAGGTGGAGCGATAAGTTTTTTCAATTCTATTGATATCATAAATTGTCTTCACATTCATAAACAATTAAAACTCACTGGTTATAAAAAAACCTCTTTGGTGCAGGTTATCTGTATCCTGATATGCAACAAACCAAAGCTGGAGATGCAGCAAGCTAAATGCAGGGGACCTCATTTTAAGACGAGGCGTGCTCGTTTTTTCCAGTATCATTAAAAGCTCACTAAACGATTTCTGCAGGTTGCGAGTAATGGGTACCTAAAGCTTCTGAATCTTTGGAGACAGAGTCAGGAGTCGGAGACGGGAGCATTTTGGGGCAGTCAGAAGATTGGAGTACCATCTCCACAGATCGAAGTGCACTTCACAGTTTTGAAATAATAAATATATTTAAAAAAAAAAAAAAAAAAAAAAACACAAGGTGGAATTTTAAAAGTGTTACCATCTACAAATGTTTTCCATACATTCATACACTGATTCCCAAAATCTACAATACGAATTTATCAACATTACACTCAAAAATCATACAGTGGATATATTTAAATTTCTCGTTTTAATCCTAGATCTTAGTATTCTTTTTGTGCAAATTTAGATTTAAATTAAATAAAGTTGCAAGATTTAGACTTCAGTGTAACGATATGCAAAATCTATACTTATATGACAAATGAAATGCATTTAACATTCTAGAGAACAAATTGAGAGGGCAATTATTGTTAAAGACTTCACACGCTTACTAAATATTTATGGCATTGCGAAATACATAGTAAATTCCAAAAAATAAATAGATTAAGTTATCTTATTAAAGATAAATGGAATTACATGATATAGATAACATTTTATTCTGAAATATTTTTATAAGATAAACGCTAAGGTTATGCATAAAATTATGTAATGCAAAATGATAAATGTAGCCATTGTGATTTCGATAATTATTACGTTAGAAAACAAGATTGCCAAAAAAAGCACACAATTTTACGATAACCATTATATTATTCAAATGGCTGACATTTCACAGAAGTAACTTGCATCCTGCAGAGTTAAGGCTGATGAAAGGCAAACTATAGCTGTAATTTTAGATCAAAATTTCCTCTTGATAAATAAATTCTCTGAAGCTGGAATAAATAATTTTTTTTACAGAATTGAACACTAGTTCTCCACCGAGATCCCAATCAGTCAGCAAGTACTAACCACTGGATCGTGAGGCAATTTTTGAGTAAAAAGTGACAAACAAAGCCTGCTCTAATTCTAAAACTCTAATCTTAATATGTAATTGTTCGCTATTACAGATAAGTTCCCTGTGGGCAAGTATCAATAGTCTGAAGAGCAGTGAGACCTTACCCTTGAGGTTGAGCTGGTCATTGGGCAGGTTGCTCTCCTCCCAGGCGGGAGTGAGGCGCACGGGCTCCACGGCCAGGAAGGGAGTCTTCTCCGCCATCTCTCCGTTACCTGTAAAAACAAATACACTTGTTTCAATGTCAATTTACTCAAACAAATTGTACCGTCTTATTTCACTTTCAAGGTAATGCCTGTAGAGGAACAATTACAGTCCAAGAGGAAAAACAATTACACTTTTTAATTTCATAGAAGAGAACAAAGGGTAATGAAAATATAGAGATTCTATTTTCGCCGAAGTATTATGTTGAGGTCACCAATTTCGCCGTTGGTAAGGTTGATGGTTGCAGGATTGATGTGATGGTTGTAAATCAGAAGGCCGGCAAAATATTTGCGTATTCGTAATTTATTCAGTTTAAGTACACTGGGTAGAAATGTACGTGGTTACTGCTTCGACGCCGCGAGGTCTCTCTGGCGAGGGGCGCGGGAAAGCCGCTTATATAGGGTCCCGCTGCCTTTGTGGATAGCGTAAACAGGAAGAATCCCACGTTTTGGGGGGTATCTCATTGCGAGGACATCTCGCCTGAAATACGATCGCCTTTTGACTGACCGCTAATTACTATAGGTTTATGACATATTTTAATGAGCCGTCTAATAAAATATCGAATGTCACATTCCAACAGGCTGTAAGACACATGTTCCGATGTAGGTAATAACCTAAGTATAGCAGGTTAAGACTCTAAAATAAGTTCACATATAAGAGAATCCAATAAATTCAGTTTTAAAAAACAATTTATCAAAAGTAACTCACAAATAACCATTAAAAAAAATCATTAAAAAGAGTATTTCAGAATGACCATTTAAAAAGTAAAACGGCAGCACCTGAAGATAGCTTTCGTCAAGAATATGACAAGGCACTCTGAATTGTAACTACAGAAAAGATACAAATCTGTGAAATATACATTGATAAGAAATGGAGACAAGTAAACAATGCTATATGATTATGATGTGCAATCTCTATTTAAAGACAACAATGTTGACCCAGCATGTCATGTTATTCCAAACATATTTTAATTTGAAGCCTTCATATCTGTTCTATCAAAAACAAACAATCAAAGGTCTACACTCCAAACTAGATCAAAACAGAAAACACAAGGAATTCAAAAGTATATAAAACCATAAGTTATCATTCTTACGTGTTGTTCTCCTTCCATTGAAATTTTTATTGAAGGCGCCGTACATGTTTGTTTGTGGATTTTGAAGAACAATGTGAAACTTGGCACAGGAGGTATTGTCTCATTTCAGGCAAGATACAAGTTGAAACATTTTTGGGACCGTGCCAACACCGCAGGGCTCTTGAAAGTGATTGCAGAAGTGCCACCGTCGAGTGATTGTTAAAACGCCAGTTAAAAAACTATCGCAGAAGCATTCCCTGGTACAGACCCAATACCCTCTACTTTTGAAATTTGAAAGCATTAACTTTATTAAAACTTTTCAAAAATTTATTTTAAAGCTATAAAAAAGAAATCAGTAAATTTCAGACTTCATTATATAGTTTGTATCAGTACTAATAAGTATATTAACTCAAATTACAAAGTGAATATCCCAGAAAAGTCTTTAAAATGGTTAAAATAAATAAAATAACTGTTTATTCTGATGATAATGTTTGTTGTCCGTGCGCAGTGCTAATGTTATTTGTGTTTCAATATCAGCACAGACTATTACTTTGTAGGTTAAAAATGACACCATTTTTGACATTGACATCTGTCAAAAAATGATTGTTCATAAATGCACTTATGATAAACACAATAAACGAGCCAAATATCTTCAGGTCAGTCAATGAAAGGACAAAAAGATTACAATGACATCTCATATTTAACAAAAATCTAGCACAATTATATAATTTATAACATAATGGCACCATTGAAAGGTGAAAAGAATGGGCAAAAAAGGAATAATTTAACAATAAAATATGGAATAATTTACATATGAAAAGAGTGGCAGTAAACATATTTAATATCACAAGCAACTGGAAGGTTTAATGTGAGTTTTCCACTGTTTTAATTTGCAATAAGAAGGCCAATGTCCTCCCTGGGCTGACTGCCTTCTTACTAATGGAGAATTAGTAACAAACACACCCCGTAGGACTCACATGTGTTGGAGCAGGTGCTCAAGTCAGGGCTGCTCACAGGTGAACTTATTTTCTTGGGTCAGCCACATTGAATTTTAGTTACTGAAGAATATGGATCAAAACTTGATGCGATTTAACACCCAAAACATAAATACACTAACAATTATTAAAATGTAAAACTATACCTCTGTAGGAGGAAAGAGCTCTTAGTATCTTAAGCTATTCAGTATTTTTGTGGATTACTACAAAAGAAAAACCTGTGATTGAAGTAGTTTTACAATAATAATAATAGAGAAAGAACACCCTGGTATACCCTAGCCGTTTTAATCCTAAAGCTAAAATCTATGAAGTGACATTGAAAAACTTTTATTGTTAATAGAAAAGATGAAAAATGTTTTTGCGATTCCTTTCTCAAAATTAAATAAATGAACAGAAAATAGGTTTTTGATTCCTTTTTAGAATCAAAAGAATCAAATAAGAACTGGATGTGTAAAAACAAAAAAATATATATAGGTCATTTTTTTAAAGATGTTTCTCTTTGTTTCATTTGTGAATCGTTTAGTGCAAAGATTCTAAAAAAATTAATCATCATCTAATATATATAATAGCCATTGTGTGTGTGTATGTTTCTCTATAGAATATCTTAAAAGATACAACGCTGATTTTTTGCACATAAGTTTAGTAAATTTTTCCGCAGCTATGTGCTGAATTTCAAGACAATAGGATAATATTTTTATTTAAAAACTAATTTAATAAGGCTATAAAATATGCTTTAGCGAGTTTCAATATGTACGAATTATATGATTCTGTTCTTCACCGCGAGAATTTCAAATTTAGAACTTTTACAAAAAAAACAAATTTTGATGCTTCTAAGAAATTTCCAGCTTATGTCAGTTTGACACAAACGCAATCTCTATTTTTTTTATCGAATTGCATTAGAAATTAATAATCACATCATTAATAACTCAAAATAACACCTTCTACGCACAGAAAACGTAATTAAAAAAGAATTGCACAATTGAACGTGATAAAGACTGCATCAAATAAATAAAAGTGCAGTGAAAAGTGATGTGTTGTTTGTGACACGAAATGTGACAAATGTCAAGCAATGAGTTGGAAGGAAAACGTGAGCAGCGTCTTCTTAAAATTCGAGTACGCGCATCGACCTCAAGACAAAAAGAAACTGATGCACAGCGAACGCTGCGTTTGTCTTCGGATTAATTAGTGTGACCTGTCGATTCTGCAATGCTTTACATTATCAAGCAGAAAACCCATCAGATGGAAAGTTCAACGATTACTGTCACAAAAGTAAAGTGAAACTACCAGCAAGGCCTATTTCCCCAGTATATTTAAAGGATATTTATAATGGAAATTTCAAGAGAAAAATAAGATCATACGATAACAGTATGTCTTTTGCATCAATGGGAGCTAAATTAACAGTGGAACTTCATCCAACTGATGGTACAAAATGAAAGCAATTATTCATCTTATTATGTTCAAACACCATTGCATCGTTCATCGAATGCGCGTCATTCTATGACGGGGTACATTTCTAGTTTTATTATAATAAACCATTAAAATTGAAAAATAAACCATTGTCAATCAATTTCCATCACAAAAGCTGATTTTAAACATCTTTATCAGTAATATTTTATTTGAATAATTGATTTAATTAATATTGTAAATTAATTATTAATCTTAATCGAAAATATTAAATTATTCAGAAAAACCAGACAACAGCCAACCTTGTACAAAAGCAATCAAGATGTGAAGTTACTTCAGTGAAAATGCTATTATAGCTCTTGAAATACGATGAAACAAATTGATACTGATGTCTTTCAGGACGTTAGCTCCTTGAATTGCTTTCAGTGTGGTCCCGCAAGGTAATAAAGAAACATTACCATATACAGAGACGTGCACTACGAAGTCTTCATTCTCAATCAAGGAATATATTTTTAAATACAAACATTGAATCGATCTACAATAATAGACCGCTCTCTCAAACAGATTTTTTTCTACAATCGGTATTTGAAATTGTTTATGAAATATGTAGGTATGAAATAATAATAGAAAGCTAACAATCTTATGGCAGTAGGTGGTATACGTAAACTATCTATATCTATACCTTGGCAGATTATTTCAGATTATCTGCATTTTTTACCGTACAGTGTTAACATGTTTATAGAGTTACAATTCACATATATAAATATTTAGTTGGCATAAAATTTGCTTCAACAACGCACTTGCATATAAGAGTTCCAAAAGGTTGTCAAAATAACTGAGAACAAAATATGTGGAATTAATAAAATAAAATCGAAATTAAATTCAGATTAATTTTCTTGGGTATAATGTGTAAATTAAAGATGGAATCTTACAGACAGTGAAAAATTTAGGATTTGTAGAGAACCATTAGGGAATGCAGATAAATTTAAGAAGTTTGGACAAGCAATGCATGAAATATTGCACTGATCACCTTAGGTCAGAACCCTCTGCAAGTGATTTGGTCGAAGAAGCCTCGTCTATTAAAAATAAACTACATTTTGATTGTGTATACAGACGCAGTTGTATTCTAATTGCAGGCACCAACACAAGTGATTTATAAGTGAATTATGTACACCAGGGCAGTAGCTGCTGACTTCTTGACTCGTTCAATAGCCGTTCAAATGAATTTGATTTCAGAGCTAATTTGAAGAGCGGGGTGGTCGCACCGTTCAGTGACTGGAGACAAGCACTGCCAGGCCTCTTTGTACATGGTAGGTTTTTTTTTATCTTGACTGTGTTAAAGCTCATAAAATGTAAACTACACGTTTTTTTTATCAGTGATTAAATATTTAATAAATATGGCTTTTTAACACATTATGTCTTCAATGAGGCTAATTTAAATATTTATAGTTTCTTAAAAAGCAAAATGATATATTTAGTACTTTCATCTAGCTTTATTTACAGCTCTTGTATTATTAGTAAAATAATTATTATTTCAACATATACATACAAAAATTAATGTTGGTAAGGCAAATTCAAAAACACCAATTTATTTTAGGCTTTGAAAAACCACGAATTAATATTAATATGATCACAAGTTACAGTTTCATGTGTGAATTAATTATCTAAAATCATTTGATAAATAACCTATATGGGTTTTTTAAATATTCAATGATTACCATTGGTACTGTGGCATTTGCTTCAATGAAGTGATTTAGAATTGCTGTCAGTAAATATAATAAGCTAATGTCAAGTCAACCAGTCATCGACCCCATGTTTATCAGAATGCCAATAAATCTTCCTCAATGCGGCTAGCAGTGTGATTCCTCTCAATGATTTCACAAACCGCCGTTCACCGCTGCAGTTTTGCAGACTCATATCCAAAACAAAGAGTGAAGTATTTTTCATGAAAAAAAAGGTGCATAAAAATGACACAAAAAGAGATATGGTTGGAAAAAAGTATTTTAAATTATAAAAAATTATTTTTACAGTCAAATATATCAGTTGATTTATTTAGTACACTGCTACCAAATATCCAATCGTTGATACAATGCAACCATGATAAAGAGATGATATGCACTTGCTCCGATCAGATTGATTAGTTTTTTGGACTAAAATATTTCTCAAACATTTTGGGTCTACTTTCATAGATAAAATGCTACTAGAATATATTGGCATCATTTTTAATATCTGTATTGAAAATAGGGTAGTGTATCTAGCCCAAGTTTCAAAAGACCGGTTACAAATAAAAGTGATTACAAAGTCGTTCAACGTATGTTTGAGTTGATTAGTTAGTTACTAAAATAATTATTCACTTCATAATATTCAATTTAATTAGACTTTCAGAACATAGATGTGAGTGCCATGATTTAAGAAATTCAATATTTTTGACAGAGAATACTTGGTGGAATTCCATTTTAATATTTTGAATAAAAATACTTGAGTGATTTTCCACATTTTTGTTTTTATTAGTGACCGGTTTCGCCAACCTTTCACGTTGGCATTATCAAACAGAGTGAGATTTTATATAATACTAAGCAATTAGGTAAACAATTGTTAGAGGGAGAGGTTGTTGGAAAGAGAGAGAATGATTGTCAGGTGGTAAGGGCTAATGTGATTTTAATGTGCCTGACAAGTGGAGGATTCTATATAATTGCAAATTTTTGTGTTAATGATGCCATGATTTGACAAATTTAATAAATTTCCGATAAATTTTTACAGAAAAAAAGAGTACATTTAAAAAAAAATAATAAAAAGTTTCAAAAGATCATTATTTTTCAAAAATTTTAGTTTTAAAAATAGAGTCAAGCATTTAGAGATTCATCAGCCAGCTCGAACACGAAGGGATTCGTCAACTCAGAGCTCCTGAACTACCCAGAACATCAAATGCAGTCAAAATACATCATCTGCAAGTCCAGCAGATAAGAGTATTGGCAATATAGTAACTTTAACTATTACTGCCAATAGTAAACAGATAACTTTATGAACCATATATATGTAATTTATAATATTTTAAAAAAAATCTATATACATGAGAATCCTGTTCTATGGAATGTAGTTTTTCATACAATTTTTATTATATTTAAAAAATATATAGCAAACATAACAAAATTTTATTATATAGCAAAAGGTGAAAGTGTTAATTTAACTTATCATAATCTGCATTACAAATGCTATCTACAGTAGCAATTCTAAAATATTGTTATTAATTTCAAAATTTTACACACAAAAATCAGATGAGAGGAAGATGAATATTTTGGTTGAATTAACGATTTAATTTTTAATACCAATGATTAAATAAAAAGATACTTAAATATAGCCAAACTATCATAGGTAATAATTATATGAGAAAAATCTAAATGGTGGAAAAGTCCTAGGAGTTACTATGTGTTACTTGAGATCGTATGCATTGAGAAATCCAGGGAGTTCATTGTTAAATCAATAAATTAACTTAAAGACGACGGGATGGACAAACTGTGCAATGACAGATGAGCAGTGGTATGCGGTGACACGTCAGATACGCTGACCCAGAGTACTCTCTGCAGCGGTGGACACTCAAACGGCTGACTCATCACAGGGCTGCCACATCAACTCCAAATAAATGAAAAACTCCTCAGGAAAGTGAAATCTATTCACTTTCTAAATTGAATTTATTATCTTGAATTTACAAACCTTTGCATAAATAGACTAATCCCATTGTACTAACGGAAATTTTAAACGATAAAATTGTATTATCTAAGATAGCAACAGTAATATGCTATTGTCTGATAGTTCGCAAGCAAACAACCAGCCTATCAAATTAAGGCAAAGTTAAAAATACATTAATAAGATTATCTAATAATGGTAAAAAAAATTTCATTTAAGTTTAAAATAAACCTTAATCACAAAAAAATATTCTTGGAATAACTATTCAATTTGTTGTCTAGTAGGTCATACTATACATTTGTAAATATTTATCATTTGAGGGAATAAGACATAAGAAATTCAATATTTTTGACAGAGAGTACTTGGTGGAATTCCATTTTAATATTTTTTAATAAAATACTTGAGTGATTTTCCACATTTTTATTTTTATTAGTGACCGGTTTCGCCAACCTTTCACGTTGGCATTATTAAACAGATAATCTCTAAATAAGACTCTGTTTGATAATGCCAACGTGAAAGGTTGGCGAAACCGGTCACTAATAAAAATAAAAATGTGGAAAATCACTCAAGTCTTTTATTAAAAAATATTGGAATAAGACATGTCAAAAATAACTACTTAACTTATCAAATCGCAACGAAAACTCAACAATTTTTTTTCCTATATTTTTGGAAGAAACAACATATGATCAATGGCAGCCCTAACCACAGTAAGTGGGTAATCTGGCTATTGAAATGACAAGTACAAATTTGAGCACATCACTTGGGGAGTTAATTTTGCATGGTGCGGCGGCACATGCACAATTCTAAATTGGAACACTGCACTATCATAGACACACGCCTGGTGATGTTCTAACACACAATGTCATCTTAAGCCAAATGGTTTTTTATGGATTGCATAAGTTCCAAGTTACATTGGTCATTAAATTCAAAGTCATATGTTTGGTTATTTTTAATGATATATCATTTTAATGACATGTTATGCACTCCGAAGCAACTCAACTTCGTATGCAATGCGGATGATTTTGGTCAGGCTTTAACGAAACAACGAGTAGTTAATAAAAAGAAATTTGTTTAATTTTGAGAGAAAATGGCACTTTTGTCTTTAACATCGTTTAGATTGACAAAACCCTTCAAGGGGTTCACTTCAACCAATATTAGTAATCTCCTGGCTATGGACATTGGTTTTAATTAATAAAGGTGCTGCTACTCACTTCTTCTGATGATGGTGTTCCCATTTGGCCTCGAGTCATACAAAAGTCCCCGTTCTTCCGCCATTACTGCAAGTACTCACACCTGGAAAAAAAAACTTTATGAATTTCAAAAGACAACCTCTAGTTATCGTAGCCATGTGCCTTAATCCTTTCGCCTATGTATGTTCAACCTGCAATCATCATAGACTTTTTGGGTACAAAAAGTATTGTTTTTGTCATTTTACATAATACATTAAAAAACTTGAAGAAAAAATTAATTATTGTTTCACTTGTGCACTGTGTTGTAGGCAAATGACTGTTGATCAATATTTGATGAAAATATTTGTTTTACATTAAATACACATACAATGATAATTATGATATTGATGTCATTTCATTCATGTGTTATTCACAAAAATAAAAATGTCACCAGGCAAGCTATTCAAAGAACAATTAGTCTTGCAGCAACTGAAAACTTTAGAATGTGAGTGCAGCTTAAAGGTGAAATCATCCTCTAAAATAGTCAGATGGAAACGCCGTAAAAAAGTTTTTTTTGAAGGGATAGAAAAAAGCTATGGAACAGCGATTCTCAAGCTATTTTGATTATAAAAATGTAACCATTCTTATTTATTGAGTCGAAATTGCTATTTAATATGACAATAATAAATAATACAGTGTTTTTTCTTATTAAAACTTTCTAGACAGTTTACAAAAACTGAAAGCTTTTTTGCTCCATCCAGTTTTTCAATCTAAGAGCCCAGTCAGCAAAGAAACCTTCTAGGCACTGAACCATGAGGAGGTGTAAGCCTAGACTATTTGTGAAACTTTTGTTTTGATCATAAAAATGTGACAAGTGCTTTCATCCAGCACTGGGATGGCAGCGCCTGACGATTACTTGTTATTACCTCAAGATGTAAACACCGATCAAAGTTAAGATGATACTTAACACAAAGTTTATGATCACATGTCAAATAAACATTGCTAGTTGCACAAGGTCAATATAAACGCACACTCATTCAACATTGACACACCAGCGTCATCAAGATGTTACTTAATGGCCTTATCTGGTTGAAATGTAACATTGAGCTTGTTAGAGCACCTGGCGCGATAGCCATGGTAGTGTGGATTTGAATTTAAACTTTTTGGAGATTTTTGCATTATATGTGTGAATTGATTAACAAAATATTGTATCCACAATATACCTGTATGGGTGAAATATTTGATATTATTAGTAAAAATAATTGCATATTAGAATTCTGGCTATGTCCTTTTCTATAAATACTATTTATTCTTCTCACAGTGCGCTACTGACTCCAATAGTTCCGGTAGTTTAAAACACAAATAATAAGATTTCCAATTCCTGCTAATTTATATTTTACGAGTATGTCACTTGTGACTGATAAAAAGTTACAAGTAAAGTACGAAGTAGATTTTTAAAACATCTGTGTTTAACTCTTTTAAATTTGCTAAATAAATATTTGACTAAATAATATTTAATACTGTTGATATTAAAAAGATTTTGGTCGAAAATCATTACGTTCAGTTTTTTTTTATCTATCATTATATTTATCATTTTTATACCATTCATCAGTCAAACAATGACAATTCATGAAAAACGTGACAGACTTCAAAGTCAAATTCTTTGCAAATCTGATATCGATATGGAATTAAGAGATATTTTTTAAATACATCATAACTGTTTATCCCTTTTGTGCCAATTTGTTCTAAAAATAAATAGGTTTTAGTTGAAGTCATATTGGCAAATGATTATTTTTTCAAGATTAGTTCCAAGGCACATTAAAATAAATTTATTTAAAAATAGCTTTCATGGCAAACAGACTATTCGGGAACATGAATATTTTTTTATTTAAAACCAGCAATTTATTCAAGAATCCCTACTTGAGCTCGACGGCTTTTGTAAATCACATTATATGTTGATTGAAATCTGTCGTTTCCGACGCAAAATCTGTTGTTTTTTTTTCATGCACTGGCATGTTACCAATTTCCTGTTCATGACCGCATGGCTCGCTATAAATAGAGGCAGTCACTCTGTACTTCCTCACCACGTGCTTTATCTATATATATATACGGCATGTGTCTCGTAAACGCCTCGGAAACATAGATGCTATAAAGAAAAAAAATAGACATAGCAGGGGATTACCGTGCTTTGCGTGAGATAAACTGGATGATAGCACTAAACAGACTCAGCACAGATCGTCGAGAAGGTGATGAGGTCAAAGAGAGTGATGATTTGTCAACCACCAAGCATCACTGGTGAAATGCACATACTTAAATCCTCTGTACTCGTAGGAAGTAGGTCAAGTGTCCCTAATTTCACAAAACATCCACAGTAGTAACTGTATTTGTGAACTCAATTGATGACACAACGAGCATTTAAAGATATATATATATATATACTCTAGCACAATACGCCTATCAAACCCGTTTTCAAAATGATAGTGACTAAGTGTTATCACTTTTTGTAGTTACCGGTGTATGAAACACAAATATGCAAGCGTATATATTATAATATCTTCCAGACCAACTAAAACAGTTAATACAGTATAAATTTAGAATGAATAAGTTAACAGCAAGTTAAAGCGTTACTAAATTATTTGCATAGGTTTTTATAATAAGGTCTTTTTTTAAATAGTCATACTATTTATAAATTCTAAATACTGAGATTACCCTACTAGAATAATAAAATTAATCACAGTACACATAATATTGACTAATTAATTAAATCATAAAACATTATATTAGTTGATATTTCAAACAAATTTGTAGATCAAATAGGTCGTCTAATACACAAATAATTCATATTTCAAATGAGTAAAAAAAATCACCACAATTATTGGGATTTTTAATATTTTATAGCCTGCTGTGTATCATATTTATAGAGCCAACTTTATGATTAAACAATATCTGAAAAATAACATATCATGGAATATTACAACACCTACGTTGATAAACTTGACACATAGTCACATTTTATGCTGATATAAAATGATTATTGCCGATTTAAAAAAGGTATTCCAAGTGAATCGACAGTAATTGATTGCACATTGTTTGTGCTCCGGAGTTTGCAAAAGCAAAGAGTTATGTCAAAATAATAAATGTCAACATATATTATATACAGGAGGATCTTAAGTATTGGTGGCCAACCTTTTTCAGCTGCCGGGCCAAATTAAGGAAATGAGCCGCGGTTTGGCCACCCATGATCTAAAGGCATTTCACCAATATGAATTATATTCATATTCAGGTGTTTCCATATTTTACAATTCCATAAAACAGCAGTACATATTTCATCAAATACCATGTAATTAATAAACTAAAAGGCAGCTTTAATTTTTATGACTGACCGTTATATATAATATATTAAATAAGCCTCTTTTTTAGAGCAAAGAAGTTTAAATATTGAAATATGCATGCTAACTAGTCTGATAAATCAATTGTAGAGGTATTTACTTTAGAGCGCTGCATTATAGAAATTAAACCGATAATATTTTTGTTTTGGAATAAGTTCATCTCTACAATATCAAAATTTTGTCACGTCAAATGGTTGACAAGACTTCTCATATTTGTAACTGAGACAGAGCGCTCTATTACCGTATACAGGCATCATCTAACTCTCTATAAAATAAAAGAGCTCGCAACTAAAACTATGCAAATCAAAGCGAATGGGAGTTGACCGAGTTGGAGTTTTTTTTTTTTTAAAGAAATGCAGCAGCAGCTGTTCGAGGGTTAAAGGCTGGAAGATGGCCTTCATATTTTTCTTATCTCTTTCTGATAAGTCAAAAACCAAAATTCTAGTCAACACATAAAAATACAGATACTCTGTTGACTCAACTAACATGAATGTTATCACACCGAATTCGTTGAAGAAACATGTCCCCAATTCACCATCAAATAATCTGTACGAAATACACACTTAATATCTAATATGTTAATATTAATTTTCAAAATAATAAGACACAAAACTAATGATCTTTTATTTTGAAAATTTAATTTAAATAATATTATTAGTGTCACAGGATTTGATAAACAAAGAGTGAACGTAAAAGATAGTCACTTATATTATACCAACAGGCTTTTGCCAAATAATAATTATAATCATTCATTAAATGTTCACATAACAATTATTAAAGTTTTCACTAAATACAGTGTTAATAAAAATACATATTTATACTATGAATATAGTAGGTCATCTGTCAAAGCATTAGTTTTTTTTTAAATTATTTCTATTTTTTGTTGATTTATAAAAAATTAAATAAATTTATAAAATTCCTTAAAAATTGAGTTGATTTTAAAATGCCCTTTGATCTGATCGGATTGGGAGTGGTCAAACATTGCCAGTGTTATTATCTAAATTGGGAAAGATCAACGACATCTAGTCTTTACTAGCATTGTAGTAATATGTTTAGATATTGAAATATTTTCTTTTAATTGCAGTTTTTAAGATGCTGCCGACCATAGTTTTTGTAATCAAATTTCAGGATACATGCCTGTTGACATTTTTTCATTTTTATTTAATGATTTAAGAAATTTTGCTCTAAGTTTAAATTTCAATAAGTTTAATTTATTTTAACAGTAGAAAATGAACATATTTTTAAGTAGTCAGCATTCAAATGGTAAAAAATGCGTACTCGGAATATTTAAATGCGTATAGAACGGTATTTATTAGTAAAAAATAGTTTTAATGCACATAAAAATAAATCGTGAGTAACCGCACCGCACGTGAGATGAAATATAATATACCTATTCGTGTTGGAATAATTGCAGTCAGATATTACACGAAGGAATACCGGTGAAACGTCAGTTAAAAAGTTAGGATTTGTGCATTCAACCGATAATGCACAATGCATTTACCGTGTCCATTGGAGAAAATCCAGTTTTGGACAACACCCGACCGACTGGCTGCGTACATTCTACAAAATACGTGCAAATGGGGAAGAAACGACGTTTCGCTTGATATTTTTTAAAAGTATATAGCACGTCACATTTATAAATGCCAATTATACAATTAAACCAAAAGAAAAATAAACACCACACACAGCACGCTCTCAGCAGTCCAATGGCAAAACAGTACAGAAGAATATGGAAATACTAACTTACCAAATTAAAATTTAAACGAAACACTCTAGAAAACTGATTAAATTATAAATTTGAATTATATACTGCAAGAACGCAATATCACATGTTTATCCCAGCACTTATTGCCCTAACACTCCCCCAGGAACTAGAAACGTGCACCGAAAGCCGCCGAGCCGCCGGAGCTGAGGGACAGTGTTGCCACACGCCGCCCCGCCACGAGCCCCCACGAGAAGCCACGAGCCCCCACGAGAAGCCACAAGCCCCACCGAAAATTTTAATGCTCAGACATTTTAAATCAAAACCGGTTTCGTAAAAGGGTGGCGAAACCGGTCACCGATAAAATTAATCATGCGGAAAAATCACAAAAATATTTTAATTAAAATATTAAAATGGAATTCCCCTTAATATTTTCTGAAAAATTTCTGTTTTAATTTTTTGAAAATAAAAAAATGTTATTAATCTTGAAATTCAAAACAACAACAAATTAATTTTTTTAGCTAGAATTAATAGTTTTTAAATGTATAAAGTGAGTAATTATCATGTAAATGTAATGTAACTATAAGA
The DNA here is from genome assembly GCA_022113835.1 of Atopsyche davidsoni. Classification (NCBI taxonomy): domain Eukaryota; kingdom Metazoa; phylum Arthropoda; class Insecta; order Trichoptera; family Hydrobiosidae; genus Atopsyche; species Atopsyche davidsoni. The sequence goes on from JAILWY010000025.1 coordinate 8,450,854, forward strand.
TGAAAAATTGATAAATTCTTAATTTTCTATATCAATGGTTGAATTTTTAGTTAATTTAAGTTAAGTCTACAAAAACAATAAAAATAAATTATTACAGATATACTGTTGTAAGACATTTGACTTGTGAATTCTTAAAAATCCAAACGTGTTTTGAAAGAAATATCAATTGAAAATAAATTACACCGTGGCCTTAGATTTTTATTCAGAATGAAAAATTTATTTTAATGGTTGAGACAGACTTTCCACGATTACCAAAAAGATTTTATTTTATAACAGTAGATATTTAAAACACCTAGTTTTTGTTTATTTAGGTTGTAGCTGGCACCACTGAAAGAATTAGTCGCATTAGCTTTGCATATTTATATTGTATCTGTGGTTATTTAAAAGTTGACACTAAAATTGAATACAATTTTATATTTTTACAGAATGAAAAAATATTATTATTCTATTGATTTTTTTACATGTATGAATTACAAAACCAATGTAAATTTTATTGTTGTGGCAACATATTGTGTTGTTAAATTCTGTATATCGCTGTTTTGAAAGGTCTCTGGTCTTCTATCGAGTGTTTGTGTAAGGTTATGTGCGATTGTTACTAAACGAAAATAAAATATTAGTATCATACTAGTTAAACCGAAGAAAGAAAACGATCGACATCGAAATTGTTTGCGAGATAATTTGTGAAACTTTACATTCCCAGAGGAGTGACAGCTGCTCATCACTCGACAATCGGCCGTCTCTCTCTCTCGCATGGAAAAATTAAACATCCGAACTCTTCGTACCCTATTGTTTAAACAATGTAATGACACCGGAAACAAAAAGGTGAAAAACACAAAACCTTTCTAAGAAATTTAATATCTGCATTACCTATTAGGTCTTCACGTACGTGCATGGTTCGATTACTATACCAACATGATTATTATTTACGAAATGATTTATTTATTAGTACTAGTTATTGACTATATTGACTCATTGTTACTGATCTTTCTCCAAACTTTTTAAAAAAGTATGATTGCAACTTTTTTATATCGTGTATAGGTTTATTTCTCACTGACCACAAATAAACAAAAACTTACTTGAAACATTGATAATCAAAATGGATTTCTATCTAAATGCGTATTTTTTTGTAACGATTATTTACTTATCTGCCCAGAGCATGGTTTTTGGTTTCACTTTGAAAGAAGATATGGCTCTTATTAAAATTAATTAAGATATATTTTCATTTAGTGCTTAAATTTTGTTTTTATTTCTCAATTTGACTAGAAGTAAATTTACTAAGTGTTTTAAAAGTAATGTTTGTTTGTTGCAAGTTTGGGCATGGTTCAAATAAGAATTTGAATTTCAAATAAGAATTTTTAACGTGCTTCATGTCAAATTTTAAAAATGAAATAAGAAAGACTAATTAAGACATCAGTTACCAAGTAAATCTTTGGACTGAAATAAAGGGCAGATGGCGAGATTTAGAAACTAGTGTCTTGAATGGAGTTCAGGGGCTTCCACCTATCAGAAACAAAAAAGTGCAACTGACTGACAAATTGTATCACTGTTGTCCTTTAAACTAACCTCTCCTTTACTAATTGCAGCTTGTAGTATTATATATAAATTTGGATTTTGCTTGATGAACTGCATGTATTTGTCTAGACGGGGGCTGTGGACGCAGGGGCCGTAGTGGTGGCACCGCCACCTGGATTTATTCCCCCCTCGGAGCCATGTCGCCGCCTGCTACCCGCCGCCCTCTTCCTGCTCACCTTTTTCACCGTCATGACTATGCTGCTAGTTTACATGGACACCACGGGTAAAGCATCCCTTAGAAGATAATAATGTTAATTTATTGTTAGCAATAAATTCAAAAAAAAATATTTATATTGTTTGCTTGTTTTTCAGCGATGAGACAACAGCAGTTCCGGCTGAACATGAGCCGTGAGTACGAGCTAGCGGGAGTTGCACAGGATGATGCCGCGCTCGTAGACTATATTCGCCACTTCCACTTGGCCAGCGCCACGCAGCGCTTCCCTCCGCACGCACGCCATTCTCCCCCGCCCCCACCGCAACCCTCGCAGCCCACCCTACCCGAGACGCTGCTGGCCCAGTTGCTAAGCTACAAGGTAATATCTACATAGACAATTCATAAAAATGCTACAGTCATGAAACATTACTTTCTAAATATTAGTATATATTTTTATTTTGGCGTCCTTTTTTTATATATATGTAATATATATAATAAATAAAAACCAAATATTAAAGAGACTATGAATATTTACTAATGAGACGGTGATAAATATCTTCAGCAAGTCCTTTAAATGTTCAAATGGTGCTTTATTTGGTTTTAATTGTTTGCCACAATAGTTAGAAATAAGTATTTGTCATTGGTCTTATCAGCTAGGCGATGTTTTCACGTCTCCGAGAGAGCTCTTACTGTCTCCTTGTAAATTTCAAGAGTCTTCTAAACCATTTGGTTTTATTTATATGCATAGTTGAACTTGTCATTTATAAATGTGGTTACTACTACTGGTACGCCTCTCTGAAATGAATTTTTTTTCCAATCTCTAGCAATTATCAAACAGATTTTAGGGAATCTCTTTGTAATAATAATGAAAAAAAAATGGCTGTAGAAATTGAAGGAGGTTAAAATTTTGTCTGTCATATTTATAAATATCACCAATAAATTGTTCTTTTCCCGCTTTTGATGTACTTTTTAAACTTAGAAAATATAATTTAGCATACAAGCAAACATGACGCATTGGTTATTTGTCTCCAGCGTGGCGGTATTTTTGTGGAAGCTGGTGCTTACAGTGGCGGGTCTGGCGGGGGCTCACGTACTGAGTGGCTAGAGCGCGTGCTGTCCTGGCGGGGCCTGCTGCTAACCCCAGATGCACGTGACTACTTCCGTCTGCGTGGTCGCCGCACTGCGCCTGGCACTCTCGTCTCCCAAGCCTGCCTCAGCACCTCCACTCATCCCAAGGAGGTATCAAAATATTTTAATTCTTAAGTAAATCTTATCTTTATTACACAATTTAAGCCTCCAAGTTACTACATGTTACTCTGAAAGAGGAGACCATAAGGGAGGCGATAAGTAAGTTTTTTAGGAAAACTGATGAGAGTATTGCAAATTAAGCCAGCCTGTTTTTGCTAAAAAACGTATTCAGTGAAAGTTTTTTTGCTACTTTAAAGTTTATATGACTCATTTCTAAAAATGTGAAAAAATTATTTTAAAAAATGTTTTTTTTAAGATAACATACCAGGAAAGCTCCAGCTTGGAGGAGGTGGGAGTCTTGGCAATCGGTGGAGGAGGAGCGGAGGAATTCAGTGCCCGAGTAAAATGTTTCCCACTGTACTCGCTGCTGCTGGCAGCTCATGCTCAGCATGCTGACTTCCTGTCTCTGTCCTGCGCTGGCTGCCAACTTGCCGCCCTGTCTTCTCTGCCCCCAGACAAGGTCCAACATCCTTACCTACACCTCACCTGATGTCATGCAACATACTAATTAATAAGTATAAGAAATTAATGTGACCCTTGTGGTACACAGACATAAAAGTGTAATTGTATTCATACTTGACAATATCTATGTCATAATTTTAAACTAAATAATAATACAAACATTATAGCCAACCCTCCAATCTATTGAAATTGGAATACTAAGACTTATCTATCAGTTCTGGAACCGACTTCTTCAAAGGTGTGTTTCCTCCCATCTAGAAACCAGATTTTTTCTGAAGAAATATCAATTGAACTCTACTAGCACTTTTCCTTCCCTTACGTCTCCCAGGGTAGGATGCCTAGACCCCTAACATAGATTGCCTGGGTTAAATTGGCCTACAGAGCCACAGTGGTCGAAGAATAGCCAGAAGAAGTGAGCTTCAATCCCACTTTTGTCTCCAAAAAATTTTTCGAGGAATTTTCTTGTTGTTTCATAAAAAAATTTCAGGTTCACATATCTGTGGTGGAGATTGTCGGCAAAGAGGTTCCCGGAATCGACGCCCTGCTCAAGTCTCGTGGATACTCCCTAGCAGCCAAGACCACTGGCAGCACCATCTACGCCCACAACGACATACCCACTCTCAAAATATGAACTTCTCATCTTGTGTCACTCAAGACCTCCCTTGCAATGCTGCTCCTAAGAGGAAATGATCACTATCGACAATATTCTATTTAGAAATGACAGTCAAAGGTTATTGTGTAGCCCATAAAACCGCAGGCTGGATATCGCTTCTGGAGCATATGGAGTTTTAAGTATTTTTGAATAATAATTTTCTTGTTATTTGGTCAAGTATAAATCTCATAGTTGTTATATTATCTTTTTTACATTGCTACTAAAAATCAAATTGCTAAAAAATATGAACTTCAATCGACTTGCTCTGATCTGATTGTTTAAATTTCCAATTTGTCAGACAACAGCATTTCAGGGTAAGTAAGTATACTACCATACTAGATTGAATAAAAATAAAAAAATAATTCCCCGAAAAACTAGATATATTTCACCATTTTTGGTATCTGGCCTCCTATTTTTGGGTGATACCGTGTATAATCCACTGTTGTGTAGTATATCCTTTTTGAAAATTTGAACATTGACACTAGATATAGTTACAAAAAAACAGTAAATAATTGATTAAAATAAATAAATTGAATTCTTTCATCAGTTTGGCAAAGCAGTGAATGTACTTTCTATTAGAAGTATCGATTGGAGGACGTCTCTGAAAGACTGACTTAACTATGAAATCATAATGAAGCTGTCAAAAATGTCACACAGATTTAATGAAGTGCTATTTCTCTGATTTGAATCTGAAATATAGCTTAATTTATTGATTCTAAATTGATACTTACATTTTGTCAATTAATCAATAATAATGATTTAGAATAAATAATGTGTTGAGCACTTTGTGTGATGTATTAAACAGCTTAGTCTTTCAAAACTTGGGTATAGATTATTTATATATTTTTTTACAACAGAAAATATTGCACAATGTTGCATTAAAATTAAATTATTTGTTTTTCCCCATTTTTGGGGAAAGTCCACTAACTGTCGGCTTTGTTTGTATTTAAAAAATAAAGAATATTTAGATTTCATCAAATCTACTGAGTATTGTGCAAAATATTTTATAGTTCATGAAAAGAATTAATTCAATAATTGCTAAAAAGTACTGAAATATTACTTTGCTGAAGCATTCCTGTACATTTTTTTTTAATTTTAAAGCTATCCGGCTCTTGACATTATTATTTTGAATATTAAAAAAACAATGACCGCATATTATTGTGCGAGAATAAGTTTTTACGTTTTTTTGTGTATTTCTCATCTGTGTTGCTAAAAAAGCATTTACTGTGATGAAATTACAAAGCTTACTTTAAAAGCTGTTTTCGATAGGTCATATTTTTCAGAAAATAACTTTTGAATTTAAACTGTGTTTATTTTATCAGTAAATGTTTTTTAGTATGACGACCTTAAGGTCGTGCGTACAATCCTGCCAACTCGAAAATTACATAATTTTCTTGCTGTATTTTTACAACTTGTACAGCAATTCAAAGTGTATATGTTGTTACTGAGCCATCTGTTTTTACAGAAAAGATTGTCTTAAATAACATATCATACTAACCAATTGACAACAAGATCCTAAATTAACCTTACCCCAGTTATAACAATTCCAGTTAAGTATTTATCTAAACATGTTTCCGTTTATTGGTATATTTTGTACAACGGTCATTGAAAATTGACACGCAATCCACACATATTTAACAGTTTAGGAATAATTATTTTTGTTGATTACTCTTTCAAAAGCTGAGGGTTTTGCTTGAATTTAATGTTGATTCTTAGAAGTGGCCGCAATAATAATTATTTTTGTCTTTTGTGGTGTCCACCATTAAAATGTGACCTTGTGGAAAAATTGACTGAAAATACTGTTTTTTTTATTGTTTGAAATTTGGTATTTTTAAGTTATGAATAGATATAAGATATTTATAAGTTACATTTATCATAACCTTTCTTGTATGGTTAAGTTTTTAAACCTAAGACTAATGCGTCAGTTTTTTATTTTTACTTATTTCATAGTTAATCTCATCCTTACTTAGAATAAAATCTTAAAAGACGTGGTTTATTGGCGAAATGAACTGCCTCCCCTCACAGACATGACGATGTGTGTATGATTATTTAATTTCTTTTCTCTGTCTTGAATGTCAGCTGAATGGTTGAAGTTGTGACTGTTTTCATTAGATAAATTTATTGTTTTTGCTTTTGCACCTACAGTAACATTATTAGTGTGTGTATTTTTACACACCATGACATTTTTTTGAATGTCTCAATATATTTGCATTCTTTATCCTCTCTAGCTTTAGCTCTCTATAGAAATAATTAGCATTAAATTATTCTGTATTTTTTTTATAAAATAATCTATCTCTATATTGATATTTGTGAAGACCGTCTCAGTAAGTACGATTTTGCCTATACAGGTTTTATTTTTAATTGATATGATAAAATGTACTTAATCATATCAATCAATCTATATCTCATTTGAATTTTTATTCAGCGCATGGAATGTTATGTTAACTTTATTGCTGTCTCGTATTTTTAGTTACTATATTATGACATCTTTCATAAGCAAAAGATTTTTCAGTGGGGTATTCTTCTGCTTTGCACGAGTTTGCCTAAGTAATAAAATCATGGCAAGCCACTGTAACACAGCATAACCATTTTCAGTGCTGGAGGTAGAATATGGCAACTTGAGCATGTTTCATAATGCGTGTATGGTTTTTTCTCAGTATTTGATAAATATAAGTTTTGTTTTAATGTCTCGAGCAATGAACAAATATACTCTGTGTAAATGAGCTTTATTAAACATAGTGAGGGCAAAAGTCATTGAATCGCCATAACCAGTTTCTAGTAAAAATGTAGCATTCTTACACCTAACCTCTGAAAGGCCAATTGAATTGAAAAGTGACTGCCAATCTAAATATTGCATAACATCAATGAACTGAATGTAAATAAAATTAATTTGCTGTTTTGAATAAGTTATCAATGATTAGTTTCAAAAATATTTTTTTATCAGAAAAGTAGTTCCTTTTTAAATTTTTTGACATTTAACAGTTTGGGAATCAATCATTCAGAACTCGGATGCAAATATTTTGGATCTTCTATGGGTTGAATTTTTTTAAAACATTGTTGTCTTGCCGTGACATGCAAAGTGATGTGCATTGAAAATGAAAGTTCTATTTTTGACACTCTAGTTGTATCAATTTCATAAGAACTTTGCTAAATTTGTATAAGAGGGTGGTTTTTGCGATTCTTGGTCCTGCCTTAAAACTCAGACCTGAAAACACCAAAAAAAATATTTTTGGTTTTATGTGATGTATTACATAATTAGAGTTTTGTTTGAGAATTATATATAATATCTACCAGTGGCAAGCAGTTTATTTGTGTGCATGCACTGCACACAACCAGCATGTACTTGAATAACCACGTGTATTGTTAATATTTGTATTGTTCCAAACAAATGGTTCCTATAAATGCTGATTGTTCTGCGATGACTATAAAGTATGCCTTCAATCCCCAAAAAAAAATTGAACTGTCCTAAAACTTGTGCCCATGTACCGAAAGATTAATTACATTAAATAGATAAATAAGCTCCATTGCTAATAAATATTCACTAGAGTAATGCTATAGCACCATCGGTTTATTAAATTAAACTGAAGTTCACTTTTTATGTGTATTCAATAAAGCTTATTTTTCTGGGGGATTGAAGGCGCTTAGATATGTCTGTTGCTTATGGGCCACATTTGTATTATTATAAAATGAAGATGAAATAATATTACTGAAATTGTTATAAAGTATTGCGAAATAATATTACCTCTGATAAAGACATAAAAAATATTTCAATTATTGATAAAATTCTTATATATATATATACAATAATTTTTTTGTGATCTAAATAATATTTTTTATTAAAAATCACCCAACATTGTTATGAAAAAAAAAAAAAAACAAGTAAATGTATTAATGAACTGTTTAAAAATGCCTTTGTTTTGTGTTGTTTATATACAAGGTTCTAGAAACTTTTGTGATGATATTTCAGCAAGTGCTACACGTGAACGTGCATTTATTGAAAAATATATCAAAGACTTCATGTATTCAACTAGGAAATGAAAAAATATTCCGCTTATCAAAAATCATACTCATACATTCTGAGTGGTGATAATATGATTCTTTTAGGCGAATATACAAAATCATGCAGCTTTAAAAAATATTTGACATTAACAATAATTTTTTGTTGAAAAATTGTTTATTTTGCTTCTTCAAGTGCCTCTCAGAGGAGATTAGTGACCATCTCACTGAGCATATTATATATTTGTGCAAAGCCAGTAATTATGGTTTTTTTTTTAGGGAGAATAGTGTAGAAGGTCCGCCCTTCTACATTTTGCTACCCTGAAGAATTTACTGTCGCAGAATTTTTATAGAAATATCTTGTATAGAAAAAATGCAGATTTATCAAATATTCAATAATCATCAGTACCTTAACATAAAAAATTGCTTTTCACGTGTGAGATGAGTTCAAATTTACAACAAAAGTTCAGTTTTTTTGTACGGTATCAAGAGAAATTCGTCCATGTAGTTGGTAAGGAGTTAGGATGGAGGGATACATTGTAAGTTTGTGACTTGTCTTGTATGCTCGCTGCACTGGAGGCTGAGGTGGCTCCACCATGGCCTAGGAGACAGGAATCATATTATATGAATAAGTTACTGAAGTAAATATTGAAATTTGCGATACTTTAGTATCGTTAAATTGCACCCTTTTCCCTTAACATAAGCATATTTGAAAATAAACATTTTTTGATATATTTGAGTTTGAATTCTGTGAATACCCTCGGATCACCTGGACAATCCCAAAGAAATTTAGTTTCATCACAGTTCCATCATGTTCTCACTGGAGCATAAGAATCACTGTTTTATTTTGATCTGTCGACGTTGCTTGATTGGGAGACACAATCGTGCTTAGTACATTTACTTGCCAATCGCGGGGATCGAAGTTCAAGTCTGGGTAAAATAACTTTTTATATTTTTCAATTGTGCTAGAATTATGAATTGTCTTCAGGACCAAAATAAATATTTAGAAAATAGCTCTATGTTTAATGTGATTTTCGTGCACACAACAGAGCAAATAGCAGAAACGTGTCTAGTCGGACGTTCCTCCAATTGTCACTTTTGTAGTAGAAGCAGCACATATATTAAGACCAAATATTATGACCAAATATGTGAAGAGCATCATGCTATCGCAGTTCCCGTGTTTTTAAGGCGTCTGTGAACTGCCTGATGATGTGCATTTGATTGGCCGTGATTTGAATAAGATGCTGGGGCTATTGCCACCAGCCCACGAGCTGTTTGAAGGAAGGCGATGCAGGGGAAAGGTGTGGTAAATAAGACAATGTATAGGTTTTAATATTTTTGTATTGTCTCAGAGACCTAAAACAATTCATATCTTCCAATTAACAGACAAATATAACATTTATCATTAAAAATCACATTGCAATTCAGTTTTAATCTATCAATTGACGCTGAAGCTCTGCAGGTGCAAAAAAATACTTAAATAGGGAATGAAATAACATCAATTATAAAACTACATTTTTTATAAAACCTAAGAATTTTTTTTTGTAACCATTCATTTATAAACGTAAATTAATTTGTTACACACGCAAAGTTCTAAGCAAGAACAAAAATAGCAAATTTCTAACATTTTTTAAATCTTAATAAATGCGATATTTATTATTCCTCTTGGAATGTTTTAATGTCGTCCACAGTGTAAATTTTTATAAAATCCTTCTTAAATTTATATATTTCACAAGTTACACACGTAATACTGATGGCTTTGGGGTTTTCTTGTATTCAAGCATGTCTTCTTCAGAAAAAACACTCCTCTACCCATCAAATTAAATTTATAAAAACCTTTAATTAAATTCTGAAACGTTCAGAAAAAGAAAAACAAAATCCATAGCTACAGACTACTGAGGTTGAGTCTGCCTTGCGAAGGCTTTTTTAAAATAACCGAAATCCCAGTGTGCATTCACCAGCGGTGTGCTCTGCTTGCATTTACACTCACAGTTAAGCTATCAAAAGATTGAACCGACTCACTACAAAAATCTAAATGAATATTTATAACATTGTTGTATTTCATTTGATTATGAAATACATTTTTTTTATCAATTTTGCAAAGAAATACAAAAAATGGTAGGTTTTGCGTAATTTTAAAAATCAAAGCACTCTGTCCTGATGAACACATCGTTTCGTTTAAATTTTAGGATTCTTTAAATAAATTTTTAAAAGAAAACGTCACGTTGACAATTAAATTTTTTCCTGGTAAAGATCTCCAGCGTCAACTTCACATATGATATCGCCTTATTTACACCAATAGAAACGCAATTCAATATGAAAAGAAAATATATCTGAAGTAATTTATAACAATTATTATTCATAGTGATATATAATATTACAGTTACCCAGTTAATATAATGTGGTTCCCAGCACCGTATGAGCATTTATTGTTAAATATTCAATACCTACGTTACTTCTTACATTATGTTTTTATAAATATATATCTATAATATACTTAAGTATCGTTACAATGATATTCCTCCGTGCTCCGACAATGTCCACTAAATAAATATTCACAATAACACGAGTGATCTCCTTTACCTCCTAGGCTTTAAGCACACTGAGATAATAGCGTTGTAGTTGGTAGTGTGCTGAAAAATACATTGAAATAACCTAAAAAACAAAATGATTTTATATTTTCAGACAAAAAATAAAATAATTTACAGACTAAAGCCCAGGATTTTGATGGGTTAGGTCAAGTTGCTGCTGTGAAATGGTTATTGTGACAGCAACGTATCGTGAATTTTTTTGCGTTTCCATCTAAATAATGATGGTTCAATAGATTTTATTAAAACATTTTTTTCAATAAGTATTACTTTTTAATATACAATATATCAAAAATCCCAGTATCACCTGAAATGAGAACCTGCATTCCTTTATAGATAACAATTTTATTAAATCATTCACTTTTAGTATGAAATATTCCAAAGGCATTTATTATTGGTGCCGTTTATTTTCAGGTGATGTCGTGGGCGTATAATAAATAATATTGGAAAAATAATTTTTATTCAAACCTACAGAAAATGAACCTTCACATAGTTTCAAAACTTCAAAAACACGCTGCCTGGAATATCTCCTTACAAATTATAGTTTAATCAAAGGTAAATAAACATATTGGATTTATAACAGACAATAAATATTACAAAACCTTACTCAGTACTTCATTGATATTGCATTTTGTTGAGGATGTAGAGAAATAACTATATTCTATCTAAATATCATAATGCGGGAGGTGTACACTCGCTAGACTCACGGACAACAAAAATCAGCAAATGCTTGTTTGTGCTTTTGGTGTGCACGGTGGCTTTAAACATGTTGCGTGGATTGTTTATTCACTACGAATGCCAGTTTTCTATCAACAGTGTCGTACCACTACTGTGTTAATCTCACTAACGAACCTCATTGTTAAGTCAGATTACACTTTGCTGTTAACAGAATTACAGCGTTGGGTCTGTAAAATACTTTTTATTCTAACATATTATCTATATATTTAAACATAAATATATATAATAAAAAAAAATATATATATATATATATGAAAAAAAAAATATATATATACATAGTCATGGCATCATCTATAGAAGGGGGAGATTGGGCATCACTTCTGGTCTACACTTTTAAAGATTCAAAAGTTTTTTTATTTTTCAAAGATTCTCTAGCAATTTTTTAGGGATGATGCTGTAACTTTTGCAATGCCATGTGGATCTATCGAGTGTAAACTGAGCGCGTGTATGTAGTACGTTGACACATTAAGAAAAATTTATATATTTACAAAATAATCTATTACCTCTAAGTTGTAATGAAACTCAACATTAAAAATATGTGCACATTAAGGCTACCGTCCACTGCTTCAGTCCGTTCAGGTAGAATATTGTCCTTCCCGCGGGGTACAACTCTCCCCGGCAGGAACTCGTGGGTCAGTCAAACGTCTAGCAATTTCTATACTGAAGTACCCTTCTCATCCGTTGACAACTTTTCAAAGCGCACTCTTAATTCACCACACAGTACATAAAGCTTATTTCTGAAACACATTTAGGGGTTTGGGTTTTATCGAGGAAGCTGGTGACTTCCCACCTTGTAGCCTCCTATCAGATCTGATAGAGCAGAGTCAAAGCAGTATGAGCATCATCAGCTATAATTGTGTAAAATAATTTTTCAAGCACACTTTGAGAGTTGCAAGCTACTGTACTTCACTCGTATATAAATTTCACAATGGGCCTGACGACGGTAAGAGATTTCTCCGGTAGTCAATCTCTTGACCTTCATGCATAATAAGTAGCCGCTATAGAATGGAATTATACTAAGTGAACCAGACTTGGCTTGCTCATTATCGAGTTTTTATTCTGAGAGTTTACAATGATTGATTATTTAGTTGCAATAGGTTCGCGAGCCACAAGTAGTTGAGTGCAAATCAGGGTACTGTCAGTAATGAAACTGAAGATGTCAGCGTTTTCTTATTGAGATGAAAAGCAGTGAAATCCTCGCTCTATATATAGCTAGCTACCTGTCAATACACTAAAGTAACCAAGAGCACAGCGACCAGATGCGAGAGCCTTGAAACATGAAAATATTTACGGACGCTTCCAGACTTCATTATTTATACCAAAATTGCTTCATTAATTTAGCTAGTGTCTCAGATATTCAGATCAAAATTCAAATGCATTGAAAAAATGTTTCTAAGAGGCGTACTGCAAGGTTCACCTTAGGTCCTTGATTTTGTTTATCCAATTAAATACAAGTGGTCTTTTATTTAGTTTTTGTTAATTTTCTCTAGCACAAAGGATATATGTCTGTTACACTAGCAAAATATCATAAAACCTTTTGAAAAGTTTCCTAGTTTATTCAATAAAATATGAAGCCTTCAGAAGGCCGTTGATATTTTCATTATCACTCCTATTAAAATACAAGTAGTCACTTTATACTGTATCCAATGAACATTCCTCTATAGAATGGGAAATTGACTTGAACAAAAAGTTTTTCTATGTAAAATATACAAGTTACATTTTTTTAATGAAGGCCACATTAATATGTATCTGATGTGCAGCGGCAACCATCCAAGTGCAGAGATTGACAATAAATTGATCAAAGCTATGTCAAACTCTGTCAAAAATATTGATTACAAAACTATGTCACATACACCAAAACCGACCTATTTAAATTGGAATTCAACATAGAGACTTATATTCTGATCTAAGACCATTGAAACAAACTTTCTATAGGTTCTAATCAGATTATATAATCCGCCATAGATTTGATCCAATCTCGGCACTTGCATAGCGCCACGTGCCTTCTCAATGTCCTCGCGGGTATTAACAAACAAACAAATCATTTAATCTTACATACATATTTGACAAAAGACACTGTAGGTTACATTTCCCAAACCCTGCTTTATATGTACACATCTCGACATAGTTTATTACTTTACTTGCTACCTTATTTGTTGCTCTTGGCATGTCTCGAATCCGTCATTATTGCCTCAAGTTTTACGTTCACAGTTTGAGAGGTGCCCTCTTGGGTGAACATGGCACTTATTTTCTAGGGGAAAAGAGACACATCCACATCTTGCTAAAACTTGAAATACTTAGTCAGATATCCCTTGCAAATGTTTATTTTTATTGATAATTATCACTTTTAAAGAAATTGGCCGCCAAATTCGTTTTTCATATTTCAGTGCTGATCAGATAATACTTTTTGCGAATCAAATGTGGAAAATTTATATCAACTCTGGAACAAAATATGCAACGGTTTTGTTTCTCAACTATTAACTTAATCAGATTTGCCAGGAATTGATCAGCTTCATTTTAAAGTATGCTCAAGGAAAGTTACAACTCTTTCCATAGGATACAATATACAGAGTGAACTGAAACTGGGCGTGGATATTGTACAGTTCACAGCTTAGCAGACCATATTTTGCGATTGGAGAAAAAAATGGAATAATCTTGGAATACAAAAATATTCTAATATAAAATGCAAATTCTGTTGTTAGTTTAAGATATCTAAAGTGTTAGTATATATTTCGACTGTGTTTTGGTAAAAGGGTTATGGCCCACGAAATAACAAGGTCTAGGCATAAAAAATTGTAAACTAATATAATTCCCAACAAAATTTGTCACATTGCCATGACAGCATTGAGAATGTTAAATGGCCATTCGATAACATGTATTACATTCCTCTCAATCAGTTCTGGTGATTGCTAAGCACACCAAACTTTATATAGTCCTGACAAGTTCCATTTTGCTAAAGCAAGCATCAGAGCAGATGAATACCGAGAGAGAATGCACACGAAGCTAAACACCTCCCAGAAGTCCACAAATTCTGGGACAGTCTACCAAATATATAACTGATTAAATGATACTACAGGTAAGAAGGTAAAATAGCCATTTTATCAAAACACAATCGGTAAGTGAGTAAATTCAACATTCTTGTTGAAAATAAGTTACAATCTCATATGTTGTTATTGCCTGCTAGTGGGTAACAAGTCTTTAAGGTTGTTGAGAGAATACGACAAAATATATTCTAGTCATAAAGATCTGAAATATCTACATCAACAATGTCTGCTAGGGTACACAACAGTACATTGTAAAAAGGCTAAATACACTAATCGAGCCACAACAGGTGACACGTGTAGATTAACAATATCACGTGCAACGTAGAGCTTAGAGTATCTTATGTAGATAAATTATTTAACGGCAGAATTAAAAGCACACTTCTTACATGCTCAATATTAACCAGTGGCATGAGGCCCACAAAAGAAGAAAATTGCCCTTAAAAGCAAACGTGGAAAATCACAAAAGTATTTTAATTAAAATGGAATTCGACAAAGTAATCTCTGTCAAAAATATTGGATATTGTTTCTCTCCATTTCACAAGTAAATTTTATCACAATTCAATTAATATTAATCCTGCAAGAAGTGTGCTACGTTTGTATAGAATTGACGCACAACCCAGCCTCGTAAGCAACAAGTTTTGTCTTTTAAGTAGTTAAGGGTCATATCTGTCTAAAATGTGATTTTGGGTTCTTTTGTAAAAAAAAAAATACGCACCAACAATAAGAATAAATAAAATGTAGATGTAAGACCTACTTTTAGTGCATATTTTCCCACACTAATAAGTTCACTGCAGCAAAAACATGCATCTGGATCTCGTATAAAATATCTTTAAAGTCAAATTTAAAGAATAAAATGATTTTATTTCAATTTAAAAGCAGAACATATTGATGTTTTTCAATTGAAGTTATTTTGTTTGGCGCTGTGTTCGAGAAGCCCGCAATCACGTTTCAAACACATTCCAACCAGTTTTGGCTCTTAATGTTACTTTCACTTTGGATATTAAATATATTGCAAGAAAATAATACATGAATGCAATATGCCCCAGAAAATATTTAAGACTGTCATTTTAATAACATTAGATTTCTTTAGTATCGCCGTTTGTAAAGAGTTTTAGCTTTGATATTTTATAAATCTAAGACCAGCAGCCACGAGAAACCATCCCAGACCTAAGTTATTTTTGTATGCTGTATTGAAGACAATTTCAACATTCTAATTGTGCCCAAAACACGCCGTGATGTGTTGTCAAAATATGTTTTTAGACCCTTTTTTAAGGATCTAATTAAGAATTTGAAAGGTTTCAACGATTTTAAATCTTGTTATAAAATGAAAGGCTATCGAAATCTATTGAATATAAAAAGGAAACAACTTTGCAATCCGTCGGTTAGCATGGTTGATTGCGGCAGCGTGTTTTGCGGCAAGGGTGGGCTTCGGATACTCGAGGCTCCAAGTCGACGCGACCAAGTCTCTATTAAATATGTAGGTCGGTATTTTTTAAAAAGTTTTGTAAATTATTCAGAAAGAACTGTGACCAAACAACGGTCGTAATCACTTCACTCATACTCATTAAATTAACAAGTCTATTAAAAATCCATGTAGGGATTGTGCGACAGACTAGTCTATCCACAATATGGGCTTGGATCATTTAAACTGTGCCTGAAAAAACTGCTGCTGGTTGGACTGCTGCGCACCAAACTGGTTGAAGCCGCTAAGAACGTTGGCGTTCATGGGAGACAGCGAGTTGCCATTGTTGTTGTTGAAGGTGTTCATCGTGGGCATGAAGTTACTGTTGGGCGCCTGATTGAAGCCCGAGTTGTTGAGGGGCTGGTTCATGAACTGGTGGTTCACAACAGGGGAGACGAGTGCGACGTGGTGGCCGTTAGCGTTGTGAGCGGGGCTGGTGGGCGTGCTCTTGAGCTGGTTCATGGAGGGTGGCGGGCCGGACTTGGAGCCCTTGACACCGAAGAGGTCATCGAGGTTTATGTTGACCTTCCCGCTGGCCTCGGCCCAGGTGGCGCCGATTGCCTGCTTAGCACCGGCAGACTGGCTCATCTGGCCAGACTGCGAGGAACAGAAAGCAGTCATATCCAAGGTGGAGTTCACAGACATCGGTTGGAGAGGGACTCCGCCACCCAGCATATCTACAAATTTAAAAGAAAGCACTGTTATCAGAAATATATATCTGTATTTATTCAATGAATCAACAGAAGACTTCAATCAAGTACTGTTGTGTATCAATAATTGAACTATTACTTATTGTAATAATCAACTTCTTCCAATTGTGATTTAGAAAATTAATTAATTTTGGTACCATTTTGAGCAGATCCTTAAGGGTCCAGCATGTGTTTTTTTAAAAGATGTTACAAAATATACTAACCAAATAAAAAAAACTGACCATCGATAGTTGCTCCAAGACAATTACTACCCTGTTTTAAGAGACAATACTAAAAAAATTAAATTTATTTGGTCAAATTCTTCAATGACTATTATTATGAAATTATGACATATTTCAATAGACAAGGCATTTTTCAAAAGTTTCAATATTTAGTTGTTTTCAGGACAAGGCAGGCCATGCTGCTTGTAGGTGTGTGATGCCACCACCCCAGAGGCTGAATGGAAATATTTAGAAAAGACTTGAAAAACTTCTCAGTTTAGAGAAACTATGTTTGAACGATTAGTCAATGGGTGGCGAGCAGGCAGCGGAACTGCAGATGAAAGCTTTTCGGCACAGAACCCGTGATGGAAACTTAAGAACTCTCATTCACATTTGATATAATGTGTGACCACAAAACTGGAGTCATAGAGAAAGCTGCTTAACGGTCACCAGACCTGGCAAAAACACATTTATGAATGAAGGGTCCATATAAGAAAAAAATCACACACAGTATTCCTAGTAAATTAATTTTATTGAGAATATTGTTTGTCTTCTACATAGTCGGTAAGAAAGGAATAAAATCAGAATTGCATCAAACACTATTTTTATTTATGAAAATTTTAAATAAGGTTTGTGGTATTACTATATGCGGTGTGACGTTTTCGTCTACTGATATCAGTATAGCAATCAAAAATCTTTACAATACTAAGATGTCTTGAGGTCCTCAACTCACTGCTAACCAGATATGTCAGATATTGAACTTGGACAATATCTGATCAATAAATAATTTGTGGCATGGATAAATAGATTGAATTTCAAATTGTTTTATAAAGATTAATTCTAAAAATCTTTGTATAATGTATCTTTGTTTTATTAAAATGTATAATTTTTCAATTGGTTTTAAATAAAAAAGACTCAATGAACAAAGAAAATAAATAGTATAAAAGTGGCAATCCTTTTTCTTTGTGAATTTTTAAATATTTTTATAAATTTAATTTTACAAAATTTTTATCTTGTGTATTTGATATACAAGATACAACCGTGTCACAGGCTCACTTGATTTGTATGGGTAACACACACAGTAATAGCACAAGCTTTATTAGATTAATGAATAAACAGTATTATAAAAAAGTCAATACAAATCTACCTTAAAATAATTAAACACTCATCAATATCACACAGTGAATTTAAGCATTCTCATTGATATCAAAAATAAAAAGTCAAACTGCTACACACTGGGACATTTGTTAATTAGCAGATTCTCCTGATGGGGGAATTTTCGTTTAACCAAATAAACAACAGTAACTTATGATATATGGGAATGGTATCTAGAAGTGAGCAATATGGTTTTGTCAAACTGGGAGCAATTACTCTGAAAGGACAACAAATTGATGTTACTGCATTTAAAAACTATTAATAACTAATGAAGTCAAATTGATTTTTCATTGTTGGTTTGAGTTTTTTGATTTCATATTGTGAAAGTGATGACACCACCTTCATTGACTATCTCCGTTTACTATTAAAGGGTATAATAGTAATTCAAATCACCCAGGGTCTCCTGGGCGGACAAGTTTCACACGTTTCTGCACTGAGTATTCAATATGAGCAGTGTGCGTGTGACCTAGCAATATTTATTGTTGTTAGTATAATAAATAAGAATTAACTAATTCTTTAATACTTTCATTAAAATTAGTACGATTTTGATATGAAAACCCTGTGTAGAAAATACTATAACTAAAAAAATTATTTTGTGAACTGTTAGATTTTTAACATATTAAAATTATGAATAATAAACATGACTAGGTATTTGAGTTGAAACGTTAGAACAATAATTAAAATTTGACACAAAAATAATCCATTAACAGTCACTAGACCTTTTGAACTTATCGTCTCCTTTATCAACAATGGTTCCTAATAATAATTCTGACTTGAAAAGGTTTTACAGCTAGTTTTGCTTTAAGGCATATTTGAAACAAAGTAATTTTCAAACCATGAAACTTGAAATTTTGAGAGATGAATAATACAATTCCCAACAAAATGAAGCCACAAACCAAAATGTGAAGATTTTTCATATCGTTTTACACTTAAGATATGAAAATATCCATTAGAATCAACTATTCATTAATTTGATACTAACATCTAGTTTCTGAAACACTGATCATAAAAATTAATAGTTTTAAAAAAATGCATCATACAAGCATTTTGAAATAGCTACTTCAGCCAATAACTGCCTGAAATTTAGTGAATATGATGAAAATTTTATCAGTTTAGTAAAATCTAAAAAACAGATAATGAATTTAAGCAAATAATAGATTGGTTAACTATTTCATTGATTGATCAGCCATTCAGAAATAGGGCATATAAATAGACAAATGAGAATTAATTGTGAATACACATAGTTGGTTAATATATTTTGAATAATGTAATGAGTATGTTTAAAACGGAGATTCCGGAGAAAGATCCTTGAGATAGTTTTCCAGCACACACAGCACACTTCTAGAAAGAGTCTCACACTCAGTGTACACTCCCCTTTCGGCCGGGATGGCCTTCGTAGCCACAGAGTACAACCACGATCGCACTTCCATCAATTGATCGAGGCACGTGCTCTGTAGAACCTCGGCCGAGACGGAGAACGTCACAGACGCTACGACAATCATGGCTGCTGCTCGGATCTTGGCGTCATCGTGATATCGAAGACTCCACGCCAGCTCTAGGGCGTCCCGGCAATATTTTGAAGCATCTGGGCAGTTTTTACTCGCCAGGAGCAGCACGGAGATGACAGACAGGAACTTATGCAATATGATGTTGTCATCATCCTTATTGATGGAGTGCCCTGTTATCGACAGTTGGCGTCTTCCAAACCCATAGAGCAGAGGATAAAAGAAGTTACCAGCGACTTTAGCATATTCATTTTTTTTACTCGTAGCAAATGGATGCTTTCGTTTTGAGTGGAAGTATCGCGTTTTGTTGGCAAGTCTCTGTCGAACGATTCTCTCAGATATTTTCAATGTTTCTTCTGGCGTGAAATACGGGTTATCTTTTTTGACCTTGACCACAGGCTTATTGTCTTTTTTGGTGGGCTCTTGCCTGATGGGTTCAGGAATTATTTCGGTACGGCTTATCCTGGACGCCGATAGTGCAAGTATTTCGAGGAACAGGAGACGTGTAGAGACAGAGTATTTACCAGCAGGTGCATGGAACTCCTGGCAAAGGTACTGAGCGCACGGAGCGGGATGACAGCATACTACGGAGATGCATGCAGCGACACGTTTATCCTCGAAGTCATCAAAGGCAAACTTCTTATCCAAAAACAACAATACTTCTAGAAGTTCCTTGGCCAGTTGTGCATCATCGTTAGGCAGTTGCTGCGAGATAAGGTCTTCAGCAACATTGATGCTTTCGATAAATATTTCATGATCGTCGGCCTCCAAAAGGTTGTCCTTCAGATCTCGGATATAAATTGGCCTCTTTTTAATGGATTCAGGCATGTCTGCACTCATGTCATATGGTATGAGATCGTCATCTGAATCTAAATCGATATCACTGACGATGCGTAATCCTTCCATCAACACAGCTGACTTCAAAGCTGAGGGCATATTTTCAGAGCATTCGGTGTTTTCTTCGGCCTTATACATTTTTTTTGCATTGCGAGCAACTGGAGCTTCTTCATTTCCAAATAGTAAATTTCCTAAATTCTGCAATATTTCAAATCCGTCCTGGTACAGGACACTCTCCTCAGGTTTTGGAACATAGCTGACATCTAAGGCGCACTTTTTACTGAGTCCGTAAAGATTCCCGTAAATCTTTTTCCCGGTGCATCCTCGCTCTGCATATTCAAACTTCAACTTGGGTTTGTCTTCGGCGTCCTTTTCACTCAGTGCCAGTATTTCCATAGAGATTTCTACAGTGGCCATGCCAAGATACCTGATCTGCTTGTCCAGGCACTCCAAGTGCATGGGGACCGCATCGTAGAGATTTTGCTTGACGTTGTACACGAGACCCTGTGGCAGACTGCAGCTTGTCAGATGCGTCAAGTATTTCAAGGCTAAGACAAGCGCCTGTGACAAGTACATTCTTTGATTGAAATTATTGTAAACCA
Source organism: Atopsyche davidsoni (assembly GCA_022113835.1). Lineage (NCBI taxonomy): Eukaryota > Metazoa > Arthropoda > Insecta > Trichoptera > Hydrobiosidae > Atopsyche > Atopsyche davidsoni. The sequence continues at coordinate 8,471,779 of JAILWY010000025.1, forward strand.
AACCACTTTTGACAGACCACATTTCCGATAAACGCAAAACTAATTCTGACAGCGGATTGTTAGAATTTTGAATGTTTCTTTCCTGCGCACTAAGCGCCAAGTACATCATTACATTTTCTAAAACAATAGTATTATCGGCAGGAAAGCAGCACATCAACGGAATCTTGGTGCACAGAACGTACTTCCAGTCTTTATTATTGTTTACAGCGCTACCTAGAATATTGCAAAGGGGGAAATTAAGATATGAGTTGCGACTATAGTCAATTGCCACACTCTTCAATATCATTATGGACAATATTTCAATGGCCGGCCGGGACATGTTCTCCAGCACGTTCTGGATGAGTCGCTTTCTCAGATAGGAGCACACGTCTAGTGGTCCTGTGATGGACCACGACACGAAAATGTTAATCATGTCTAGTTGGCCAATGGAGGCGCAAGATTCATTGAAGTGAATGACCATCTTGCTGAGGAGGTGAGAGAGGAACTTGAGACTGTACTTAGTATCCACGTGGAAGCAACTATCTGACATGAAATCGATAGCGCGGACAAAATGAAACACCAACAGTCGGCAGTAGTCGGGGATCGTGAACTCGCCGGGCAAGTTCTTATGCGTGCGATTTGCAACGCGCTGCGGTAACGATATGATGAACTGCACGAATTGTTGCCAGTGAGAGAAAACGGAGGCAGACTTCTTGGTATCTAGTTCAGAGTCGGGCTCGACAAAGCACACGTCCACCATGGCCGCGAACAAGCAATCACTCTTCAGGTACATCTTGAGGAGGAGCACGATAGCGGGGATCTGGTGCTGTTGGGCCACCTTTAACCGCTTGCAGAGCACGGCAAGAGATTCGAAGCTGATTTCAAAGCAGTCTTCGATCAGAAACAACCTGGCGACATTTTGGTCAATGACTTCTCCTCTGACAGGGAAACTGGCATCGAACTTGTCAAGGAGGGCATCCAGGAGAGGTGCGAGAGAGGCGTGCGCGTAGTGAGGCCAGCACTGGCCTGAGTAGTCGTCGCGGCAGAGGCGCTGTGGGGTGAGCGGGCCAGGCAGCAGATGCAGGAGCGTGGCGGCAGCTGCGCTGAGGTCTCGCAGAGAAGTGGCTCGGGGCCCAGTAGCGCCCTCCAAGCGGAGGGCCAGCGCATCAGTGGCTGCCGCTAGAGCTGTCCGGACCCGGGGAACCTCACAAGATCCTGAAATCCCAATACCACTCACTGTGTCCCCGAGGCTTTTAATATTCACACTCATGACACCGACAACCAATGCTTTATATCACACAGTAAACTTTTCTTTTCACTTCGCGAAATCTTCCTTAGTTTATGAATTTTAAAATATCCGTTGAAACGGAATGCAAATGATTGTAAAATTAGGAATGGATGATATTTTACTTGTGCGGTATGTTAGACGCAAATATAATCTAAAAACATGCTCACACATACACTGACATCAAACAAGCAATGAAACAAAACAAAAAAAAACATTAAAAGAACTGCTAAAAACAATCCAGAATTAAAAATATGCTCAATAATGCAGCAATTACAATATAATAATATATATTTACAAAGCTATACATTAAAAGGGTTTCCAAAACATGCAATTTCAATACAGAATGACTTCAAATAAAGCAAAACAGGCGTATTATGAGCTTCCGCAGAGCACTTGGCGAAAATTTCATGGAGGTCTGCCACAGATTTATTGTGTCCTAACTGGGTCATTCAGTGGTTTTATTTTATCTTTTTGTAAGTTTTTAGAGATGACGAGTTGACCACTTCTTAAATTATACATAATGCTTAGCTTTTATTTGCTAACAATTTGCATTATTTAATTACTTTTTAATAATATTTAATGTTTAAAATAAATAAAATTACACATACACGCTTAATTTCACCGGTACTGAAGCCATTTTTAAAGAATGAAACGAATGTGTTAAAATTTGGGATTGTACAGACAGAGATTTATTTTACTAGGTTCCCTCAGGAGGGCGCATTTCAATTGCTATTTGTGAAACAGATCGTCTATTTTGTAATTGCCAAAACCACAGGCAAATATGCACTTCAAATCAGAGGCGATCGAGATATACAATGTCCTTGACAACATTGACAGACGACAGCCTGAGGTTAAGAACTACTTGATGGCTGTCTTTTCACCTGAGGCTACCCAGTAAACTAAATTTCAGAATTCAATTTGTATAATATCAAAGTTTGACATTCATTTCATTTTTTTAAAAGTTGGAACACTTAACAAAATTTATTTTAACTTAACACTCAAGAAAATAAGTTCTGATAAAGACTAATGAAGGTCAACATGCAGTAGGTGGGAAATGACCTACCTTCCATGGGGTCCATGGTGAGGGTGGAGAGCTGCGCGGCCAGGGGCACTGCGGGGGGCGTGGGGGAGCCCAAGGACAGGTCCAGCAGGCCCAGGGAGGGTGCTGGGGTCCCGGCCAGCAGGTCTATGGAGGGCATCGACTGCGGCAGAGGCAGTGCTGAAACACAATAACTTTAGTTTAGTCAAAACTTATAACAGTGAATCAACTTTTTAACTTAACCTCCTTGCTAGCAATACTAACTAACTGAGTATTTTATAATATGGCTTAGTTTTATTAGGTGCTGCTTGGGAAATCAATTCCAAAGTGCTGGATTTATATGACTTGGATCAGAGGTGATGATACTGGTACTGAGTGATAATAGGTGAGGCAGAAATATTTGCTAGATATATTTACCTGAAGGGGTTCCTCTGAAGGCACTGCTGAAGTCTGCGAACTCGTCTGATGGGGGATCGGTGGGAGTGCTTCCAAACGCATTGGCGAAGTCTCCAAAATCACCTGATTTGGCAGGCACCTCGTCCCCTCTGAAAGTGTCAAATCCGCACATTCATTTTACCTACTCCTAATCATAAAAAACATTAATTAACTCTAAAACTGAAAGCATAGGCAATATCAATTATGCTCAGTTAAATATTATTAGATAATTTGATGTATCAAATACAGTGATAGGAGGTCCCTACATCGACTATGGACAACATAAATAAGATAAATTTGAATACTAATAAGTAAAATGATGAAAGAAAAAAAAAACTAGGCATGAAAGAAGCTGTAGCGGTCGATGCACTCGCATTGAGCTACAATGCATCAGGCAACATCGCCACACATCAGCGCCGGCCAAGCCGGCAAATGAACACGTAAATAGTTTTTGCCAACCTTCTGATTTCAAACCACACCTGAATCCTGTAACCAATATTCCACATCACGATTCACCAGGTGACCTCACCCCACCTCAAATACATTGGCAAAAAAGCTATTGTAGGGTAGTTTAGATCCTCACCTGGGGTTGAAGTCATCCTCTCTTGTTGGCGAGGGAGGAGAGCACGTCTGGAACAAGTCGGTGGTGGCATCGCTAGAGCGACTGTCACTCTTGCCGTAGTTAGCCGCCGCCCCTGGACATCATTCAATCAAATCAATATAGTAAATTCTGATAGCAGCAGAACTAGATCTAGTTTGGAGCAGGGATGGTCAACTAGTGGTGCATTGCACGATTCAAAATGATGCATAACATAACATCATCCAGTAATGAAATGGAAATATGAAGATTAAGTGTTGAACTATCATGAAAATCTCTGACAGAAGACATATTGTGAAACCTATAGAAGTTCATACCTAATGATATTTTCTTGGTAGGTTTGGCGTGACCGGGGCTACGTGCAGGTGAGCGCAGGACAAGCCCCCCCACCTTAGGCACTACGGGAGCTCTTGCTTCTACCGCTTCTGGGGACTTGCTGGGGGCTGACTCCACTGCATCTCGATACGCCTCCACTCTGCACAGGTTAAAAGTCAACACATTACAGTGACAAAAAGCTGGAAAAATTTTCTAAATGTATGTAATACAGCATATGTTAAAATCAAGTTAATTCATTTCATATTCTACTAAAATTGCATCACAAGTTATTGGTGACTTTTTCAATCATTTAATTTAAATTCCAGTATTTATGTCTGCTTTTAAATTTAAAAGCTTAGGTAAATGGATGAAATTTTCATCTTATAAAGATGCCAACGCCCTATTTGCAGTCTTTCAAAAAAGCTGCTGCTGAAGGGAAAAAAAATTGGAAATTCCTAGACCTAAAAAAAAGTACAGATTAAGGACATAAATTCCAAGCCAATCGCCAGAAGGACATTTGATACAAAGAGCATTCTGACTTAGTAGTGTGCTGCGTGTGATGCAAATGCTGCGGCCGCGAGCTGCCTTCCTCCTCAGAGTCTTCTCTTTCCGCATCGTACTGCTCTTCCTCCCCCGTGAACTCCGAGCCTGCAGCTGTAAGAATACCAAGAATCAATAAACAGTTACAAACATAAAATGGGTAGCAGGAAGGCATCAACAACACTCACCCCATTGTGAAGGGGTTCTTCGAGAGGCGTCCCAGCCCTGATCCGAGTAGTCACCTCCTCGTCCACCCATGGCGTCTGATGACATGCCTGCACACAATATCAAATATAGAAGAAAGCAGATTGGAAACAAAGGTGTAGTACAATTTATCGGCAAATAAGGTATTGTGGATGTTCAGGACATGATTAAAATTTATGTTTACCTATGTATTTGTCTTTATTTTTCTTTGCCTTTTTTCTCTCTTCTCTAAGTTTGTCATCATCTTGAATGAAATCGATCAACTCTCGTACCTTGTGCCTCACATTCACCCCCTGCAAATAAAGAGTTGATAAGAAATCAGGTACAATCACCAGGGTAGTATTTAAGTCATACAGGAAGTATCTCTTATATTAAGCATGTTCACTGAGATAAGAAATCTTTCATTTCTTTTTTAATTAAACTTTAGGTCTACTTCGTGGTCTTATGCCGAATATGCTGGCTTCCTGAGAGTGGATTCCCAGGTTTAAATTGGAATAGAGCAATGAATTATTTCGATTTTGTTTAAAAATATAAATTGTCTCCAACCTCAGAGAAATTAACAATCCTTTGATAAAAAAAACCTTAGATTACCGAACAGTGGACATGAACAAACCTGATCCTTGCCGGCCTCATCGATGTGTGTGTAATGCTCCAACGAGCGTAGATCATATATGTGCTCGCGTGCCGATGTCACCACTCGCTCCGAGCCGTTCCTCACCAGATAGCTTAGCAGCAGCAGACACTACAAAAAACAAAAAAAATCAAATCAAAATTTTACATGAGATGCTGGGAATTTTTCACACACAATATGGGGAGAACAATAAGAAGACACGCGTTGAAAAACAAGATGAAAAACATTACGATTTTTCACCTGTATGTCTGAAGATGACCCTTGTAGATGGAGTCAGAATATTGTTTGCTCTGATGGTTTCAATAATTGTAGGTTTTAAATAAATTTAAAAAAATAGTATTGCATTGCCACCTGTGAGCAAATTGCTATGTTGACAAAGTAAAAAAAAAGAAAAAAGGGTGATGTGAGTGCAGACCTTGTAGGTGCGTCGCCAGCGGAACTTGTTGTCCTGCAGCATGCGACGCCAAAGCATGGACATGACCTCGGGAAAGTGCTCGTAGGTGAAAGTGGCCAGCGCTAGCTCCTGCATGAGCTGCCCCGTGGGCCCCCACGCCTCCTCGTTGGTGGCCTCGCGTACTTTCCCCTCCACCTCCGTGTAGTTCATCACTACATTAGTCCTGCAACAAAAAAGCAAAATTTTTTTATATTAGTGATTTTCAAACTGAGTACTGTATTATCCTGGGATTCTATGAAATAATTGGCAAACCAGAAGTTGAAGCTGCATGCAACAGGTAAATTATAGCAGATAACATGAAAGCTTATAGAATTTTACTTTAATTGTGTTCTATAAAACTTAAATTTGAATGAATATTCAATAGAAATGTTGACATAAAATAAATGCATTCCAAAGTTAAATGTACTTTACTCGGATTGCAGCATCTCGAACACTTAGTTTAAAAGACCCATAAGAGCACAAGCCAGCAAGTCACATTGATGGATAAGAATTATTTTCAAGAGAGTTTAGTTAATAAGGTATCTATCATTTTGTCTTAAAATAATGGTGCCTCCCTAAAATTTATTGAATTTTTCAAGCCAAGAAATGAGTGCAATATTTTTTTCGAATACACTCAACCTAAAAGGTCCTAGCAAATTCTATCATATTTATACTCAACTTTTTTTTCTTAAATGACGTAAGTCACAAATGCGTAGCACTAAATGCCATTGAATAAATGTTTACAAAATTTGGACATCGAACTACTTTTTTTAAAACAAACATAATTGACAAACACCTGAGTTAGCAACAAAAAACAATAAATTATAAATAAATCTCAAGGACAAATAACAAAAATATAAAGCATTATTTTCCATAGAAACAGCCAAAAAAATTAAAGATTAAGAAGGATGCTTAAGTCTGATCTGATAAGTCAGATTTTAGGGACACAAAATTCAGGCCTATTGATCTCATTAGACAGATCTCAAAGACAAATTGTCATTAGTTGAGATTTAAAATCAAAATGATATAGTGAAGATTTTTTTATTAGACAAATCAATTTGGTCTAAAAGTATAAAAAAGATGAATGAATCACTATTTGATTATTATACAAATGGAAATTTTATTATTTAAAAAATGAGATTATAGATGTTAATCAAATAGCATTTGAGTTGCTTGATCCCATGTGATTTATGATATTTCATTAGAAACATTATTTAGTATTTCATCCGAAAATCATAAACAGGAGACATCTTTACTCAGAGTTGAAGCGCCAGCTGAATAATTACGCCACGCATGAAAGTATGGCTCTTAAGCAATGGGGAAATTGTGACGCAATATCTGATTATTTAAAAGTAATAATAATAACCATGCGCCACAAAATACTACATTTATTAGTTGATAAACCAACTCTGTTATCACAAAACCTTCTTATTTGATAAGGCGGCCGACGTGATAAAAAAACATTTAAGACAAGAAACAATACGTACTCCGGGTCTCAAATCGCTACTAATAATACCAATACAAGCATTTACTCACTATTTTTAACAATATAAGCACAAAAAAAAATCAAAACCTATCAAAATAAATTTTAGTAATCAATATTTTTGACAGAGAGTACTTGGTGGAATTCCATTTTATTATTTTACCTTATGTTATGAATTTTAAAAATATAAACAGTTTATTTTTTTTTAAACTTTTTTAAATGTATTTATTGGTTTTCTGGTCATATATAGCATCAATGATATCTTGTATGCTTAGTGTGTTCATCACTGTGTATATTACTTGTAATTTTAGTTTGAACTCGAAGTCATCACGGCCTCCTCCGGTGAATAGAGCCAGTTAAGTCCTGCAACGTTTACAGTTGTCCTCAATCGATCATTATTAGTTGAAAGAGCAATGAGTTACAGACACACTGCAAACTGTTGGCACTCCACGCTGTGCTGGGGGTTGGCAGGATGTTAATTTACTGCAGAGCTTGTGTTACTAAATGACGGAGCGGATGCATGCAAATTTAAGGATACTTGTCAATTAAATTAGCTATAGATCCACTTACATACATACACACTGTGTGAGTATTTTGATTGCATAGAAGCTGGTTGCAAACCCCTCGTCTCGATACATTGCAGTTACCTAAATTTCTCTATAACTTATGATGAAAAATAAATTGAATTCAAAGACTGAAGTTTTGTGTTTTTGCATGTTGTAGCCACGTGGCTTCCAAATTGTCAGATCTCCAACCTCGAGTGTCTCAGACTCTGGTGACATTGATAAAGAAAGATAAGAAAGCAACTCTGGGTGTTTGAAAATGAATTATGACGCAAGTACTCACTGCTAAAATAAACAAATATACACTATTTTATGTTGACAAACACTAGACATGAAAATTGATGTATAACAAACAATTTTTGTTGTTTATTACTCTAAAAAAATACAAGTTTCTTTTAAAATCTAGTTTTATTATTTATTTTTAATTCTGTCTCTAAATTCTGACTAATATCTGTATCTGATTGAAAGGGAATGCAGGACTGCCTAACCCTCCCTTTAACCGAGAATACACATGATTCATTTTATTTTTATTGAATAATAAACGATTTAGCCAAGAAAATATTTAAAAATCCAAGCTAACCACGTATCAACCGGGTCATATCTATGGAAGTATATCTAAAATTAAGTTTTCTGGTAAGTCAGATAAATTACTAAGAGTTTGACAATTTTATGAAAATTGACATTGTCTTTTCAACACCTTAGTAACATTTAAAATCTTGAATTTAAATAAAAACAGAAATATTAATTTAATTTACCGTAAATTTTTCAGTCATCATTTTATTGTGGTTTTATTTATTAGAAATATCTATGATGGCAAGAAGGTGTGTGATTTGACCCACCTTTGTAACAAAAAATATTCTAGAATTTATCATTTCATGTGTGATCAATAAGATTAAAAATGTGCAAAGAAGAGTCGTAAATTATAAACATGGTATTTGCACAGTTGGACAAGTATACAAAATAACGTAACTATAAGCGCATTCAGTGAAAATACTTTCAAATGCAGAAGATGATAAGCAACCGGGTCACGCGGGCATATTTTTAAAGAATCGACTGCACTATATGCTTCATTTAAAAAATATATAAAATATTAATATGTTCAATTATTTAAAGCATTTCTTCTCGGTGATTATTATTTAACTAGAAATGTAGCCCGTCACAGAATGACGTATTCGATGAACGATGCAATAATGTATGAACACATGTTTGGCTGAATACTCAAATAGCTGGGTACTCGATTTTGAAGACGCTGCTCACTTTTTCCTTCCAATTCATTACTTGACATTTGTGTCATATTTCGTGTCACAAACAACGCTTCACTGTTCTTTATTTGAAAAGTTCTAAATTTGAAATTCTCACGGTGAACCACAGAATCCTATAATTCGTACATATTGAAACTCACTTAAGCATATTTTATAGTTTTATTCAATTAGTTTATGAATGAAAATATTATCCTATCGTCTTGAAATTCGGCACATAACTGCGGAAAAACTTACTGAACTTACATGCAAAAAATCAGCGGTGTATGTTTTAAGATATTCTATAGAGAACCAAAAAATGAAACATACACACACACACAATGGATATTATTATAGTAGATATTAATCCTAAAAAAATATTTGTCATTTCATTTGTGAATTAATGACCAAAAAATTATTGTAAGTACAATAAAAGACCATGAGTGATAAACGAAGATATATTAAATATTCAATAAAAATTGTTTTGCAGATATTAAAACAATAAATCTTAAATTTAAAGGCAAATTTGAAATAATCGATAATTACCAGTATTATTACCAGTGTTGGCATATTTAAAAAACTAAATAATCCTAACAAAAAAATTGTTTCCACTCTATTCAAAAACAGTATAAATGTTCTGGTATTAAATTTGTAGTACAGTAAACCCTCGAGGGAGGGGGTGTCCATTAAAGCCGAAAGTCCATTATATAAAAATAGGTTTAAAATAGATCAAAAAAACTTTTTTTTGAAAATACACTATGTATTTAGATATTAATTAAAAATACAAAACACAAACAAAATTCTTTTTTATTGTCTTCAGACACTCTTCGTGAAGTGACGTTGCTGTTTGATATCGACGCGCTTGCTTTCAGTAATCCTACTAAAAAGAAATCAAGTCTTGATAGCACTTTTGAAGTTTGCTGTTTTTTTCACCATCAACCCTCGAAAATTACGAATTTTTTTAAATTTGACTGGATTTTTTGTCCGTTATATCGAGGTTTTGCTGTACTCCATTATATTAACACAAACAAAACAAAGGACCGCTAGAGTATAGCAAGACCCTGAAACACAGCAAATCATGATATGATAGCTAATATAGATAATTTTAATAATTGATGATGGATATTTGTATGATAATTAGAAAAATTGACATTTATAACGTAATAAAGATCATAGTATTCACAATATAATTTTTAGCTAATAAATTCATGCATGAAATGATGAGAAAATTCCTTGGATTTTTTTTAAGACAGATAAGACTATTAATTTTTCCATTAGATACCACATCATTTATCTAACATAGGAACAACCGTTATACACTGCAGAACCTAAACTTAATCAATGAAGCATAGGTTTCTATTATGTTTACCCATTTGGATGTTCCCAATGTAGGCTACATATACATGACAGCTAGTTACATTTTATATGTAAAGCAAATATAAAAATAGTAATCGATTTATGAACATATTTTACATGAGAGTATAATAACAAGAGCCTCTTAATACTTAAAGGCTCAAATTTGGTAAATTTGTGAAGGAAAAAACTAACTTTTGCACGTTATCACAAACAAGTATCAATTAAGTGGGGTTAAGTTAGTCTATTTTAAATAATAAAAATATATTAAAAATAAAATGAAACTGGTAAGTTGGCCATGGAAGAGTTGGGAAAAGAAGTACCTTAAAAAGATAACATTACAAACTGTCAAAAATAAAACCATCTTGAACACGATGAGTAAATTATATCCATAAAAGGAATACATGCTAAAAGTAGATTTTTCGATAAATAAGGAACAAACAAGTTTTTTTTATTCATTGCACCCTTCAGGACAAGGCCAAAATAAGATCGTGAAAATTTCACAATAAATTCAAGATGCCCTAGCACGTAAACCTAGCATCGACCAATGAAACTTTGTTGACGTGCAGGATAGGAAATAAGATACTAAAAAAAACTACCAACGCCAACCGTAGCGCCTGACAGACCCAACTCGTCTAACCTGATCAGACAACACCCGAACTGAATATTACAGGAAGATGTTGGCACACAAAATATACAGTTAATGCATAGTTAAACATTTGGCGTATCATTTGACATAATAATCGACTCGTTTACGGTGCTAAACGAGAGCGAAAGTGGACAATTATGTCATATTCTTCAGCCCAGATGGGAAGATACTGGTTCAGTTATTTGGTAAAGGAAAACATTTCGGTGTACTCACACTTTGTCGGCGAGTTCTCGCACCTTCCACATGCTTATAAATTTGTCCATTTTGAAGTTTGTATGTTCTTGCTTAGGTTTTAATTGAATCATGTAAATCTAGAAATACTATCAAATCCCACAACGACCTGATGATTTGGCTTTACATTATTGCAAAATGGCGATTGCAATAATGACGGATAGGGTTTGCCACATCAGTAGTACATTTCCCTACTCCCATAGATAATTTCAAAAAGTCTAATATATCCTGGCTAGCCTGCTAGAGCACCTATGCATTTTAAAATTATTTCATAAAAATGTAAAACTTAAATAATACATGAAATCAAACAAAAGATAAATAATAAATCAAATATAGCATTTTATCACCCGATACAGTAAAATAGGACATTGGTTAATTGTTTTTTGAAATCGGGTGAGAATAATAATTATAATTTACCTCGCAAATTAACATCTTTGCTTGAACAGTACTTTTATGTTTGAAACAAAACGCTTTGCTTATAAAATAATTTTTTTTTATAAAATCTGACACTTAAATTAAATAAATAAAAAATTATAAATCTAAACCAAATTTTAACTAATACAAATATAAATAAAATTAACCCATTTTAATTATTACAGAACTTTTCTTATTTTAGTGAAATTTTTCAAGTGTTTTCTTTATATGTTTCACAAGAAACGGGGAAAGGAAATCATAGTGCATAGTTTGCTAGCAACATTACCGATACTTGTCTCTCTTTTGACGTATACGTGCGGCGCTTAATTATGTTATTGTTCTTTATTCACCCCAGAAAATATTTACGATAGGGACAGAATCTCAATAACCTCGTTCTAGAGACAAGCCCATTCTAATGTAGTGTTTGGTGTAAAATTTCCTGTGGTGATAATCCACTCGGCTCCAGAAGGTGTGGCTACAAATTCCGTACAGTGTAACACAAATAATCTTCTAAGATGAATCCGAGAAGAACAAATAATTTCACTTACGTCAGCTCGTGTGTGAAATACATGATTTTTTTGCTTAACTTTATATTCTGGGTGAGTAAATTAGTTTGATCTCGATCATATTTTTCTTTACATGAGTGATGTAAACATTCAAAATGTTTTTTATTACAATGACTCATTTTTATCATAGTTGTTCGGAGGATTGCTGATTGGAGTCGGACTGTATGCATTCGTTGATAAATGGCAAGCTTCCGGGATAGTCAAGGTATGAATATATTATATATTTTAATTAGGATATTAATTGGAGATTCTTATGTAGTTTTATTTCTCTAATAATTTGTTTACTTCAAACTTAAAATAACAAACGCTATTGAGTGATTCTGACTACTCGGTTAACAAAGTTCTTACAACTATCTTTTATTCTACTTACTAGTATCTAGATCGGGGCTTAGAATTTTAGAGACAATGTTCAAACGATGGGTTTTATGAAAATCAAGAGCTTATCTGCTTTGGGAATCTAACCAAAGGCAGGTTCATGGTGAAACTTAGGGATGGGGTTTTTTAAATGTCTTGAGTCAAAAGGCTTGCAACCCTCATAATATCTACTCTTCTTCCCTTCGTAACCAGGTCTGAAAGAAATACCCAAGTGTGATCTTGATACTTTCTTAAGAAACATGATAAAGCCAAATCTTTAAAAAGACACGTCTTAGACATTGTAGGAAGTGTACCCGGGCCAACTTTGACCATGTAGCAATGTACTACTACTAAGCCATTCTTCTTGATGGCATTCAAAAGATTGGTGTTCCGACGACGTATCCGCGCGATGCTACATAAGACTTCAGGGAAACGGTATCAGTTCACTCTGGTGTCTTGATAAATAATCTATTCAGTGACTTGGTAGTACTAGTATGCAGTATTCTAGTTTAGTCAAATAAAACATTAAAGTCTGCATAGCGTGCTTCTGTTTTCCAGCTGGAAAATGTGTTCGACGTGGTCCTGAATGTGTCCTTGGTGCTGGTGCTGGGAGGAGCCGTAGTCTTCGTGGTCAGTTTTGCTGGCTGCGTAGGAGCACTCAGAGAAAACACTTGTCTTCTTAAATTTGTAAGTACATGAAAACTGTACCCCCAATACAGTGGGGATGTAGTTTAATAATAGTAATCAATATTTTTGACAAAGAATACTTGATGGAATTCCATTTTAATATTTTAAATAAAATATCAATTACTATATAGTCTGTCACTTCACGAGTGTTACGACAGGCAACTTTTGATGGATACTAAATCAAACAAGGATTTCTTATTTTAAAATGAGGAAGTATAATTTGTTTTCTTGTAAAATGGAAATGACTTTTCAAAACATAGTATATTATGATAGTAGGCTAAGTTGGGGCTTAGTTGGCTATTGCTTTCGAATAACTTGACATGGCTGTGTTGTGTTGCAGTACTCGTTCTGCCTTCTGGTGCTGTTCCTCATCGAGATGGGAGTGGCAGTGTTTGGGTTTGTGTCACCGCGGGCTGCACGCGGCCTTCTGCACGACTCGCTTACAGACCGGGTGGTGCACGCCTACCGCGAGGATCCTGATCTGCAGAACTTCATTGACTTCGCCCAGAGAGACGTATGTAATTTTATACAATGTTTTGATTTTTCAGCTCCAGTTTTCGAGCCATTTTCAAGGTGTAAAATTAGTGTTAAATATTTTGGATTTATATAAATATAAATCCAAAATATTTAACACTAATTTTTAACAACATTAACAATTTTTAACAACATCAACAATTTTTTAACTAATCTTTTTGCAACATTGCTCAATTGAATGTTGCAATGTTATAAAAAAAAAATGTTAGTTAAAGCTTAAATAGATTTAAAAAAAATAAGAGCTAAGTGCATCACTCCTAAATTTACTAGTGCATCTCTCTGAGCAGGCGTAAAGTTGGCGATCAGCAGTCCTCAGTTTCAGTCTGGTGTTTCTGTTGATATTCAATCACCTACCTAAGGAGATGCTCATATTTAATTCTAGTTATAGTTGATAGAGACAATGACTATGTTGGCTGCCAATTCTATTGGGATTTAAAGATGAGGGTACCTAGAAACTGGACCTCAATTTCGCCTAAATTCAAGCATGACCTCTGATTCTGATCAAAGTTGATGTCATTAGTTCCATTGTTGCGGGCTGTCTGCGGAGGGCTACATGGACTGGTCCAAGAACGAGTACTTCAACTGCTCGTCTCCCTCCGTAGAGAAGTGTGGCGTCCCCTACTCTTGCTGCGTCAATGCTACCGACATCGCTTCCGGCCTCGTCAACATCATGTGTGGCTACGGGGCACAAAATTTGACGGTACGCAATATCTTCTGTAAAAGGAGAAGCTGTAAATGATATTTTTTGTGTAACAAAATAATCACAAATAATTATAAGGTCCATAAGGTCAATGGACCTTAACTTTTTGCTAAACGACATCAAATTATGGCCTATTGTGAATAAAATATACCATCGGTGCTCAGTGTATTAAAATAGATATGTCAATATTAAAATTGACTTGTTGTCTAACTCCCCTCTGCTTCTTTCCTATATGTTAATGCTATTTTTTAAAGGCAAATAAAGAACAAATGTAATTTCATTTGTAGATAACATCTGCAGCTAAATAAAATATTTGTCACCGGGTATTCATTTGCAACACATAAAGTTTAAGCATTCAAACTCCTATTAACAAGTCATTTCATTTCAGGTGGCGGAGGCCAGCAAGAAGGTGTGGACATCGGGCTGTATCGAGATAGTCCGATCGTGGGCGGAGCGGAACTTGTACACCATTGCAGGTGTAGCCCTGGGTGTGGCACTGTCGCAGCTGCTAGTCATCTACCTGGCTAAAACCCTGGAGGGGCAGATTGAGTTGCAGAAGTCGCGCTGGAATACGTGAGGACGCACGGAAGTGGTGCTCCGCGTGCAACTCACCGCCGCCTGCAAGACCTACGTCTGATTGGCCAGCCTCTAAAACTTGACCACACTGTCTTTTTTCCCAAACTATGCTATATTTTATAAATTGACTCCTTAATTAGACTCTGTCAGTGGTTTGCAGTGATATTACGTTGGGTAAGGTTGGAGTGAAATTTGGCTTGCTTTCAGTATTGAGTGGCCAGGACTCAGTATCATACTTTACATGTGTAGCAACAGTTTTTTGACTCTTAAAAACTAAAGCAAACTACATTAACATATACTTTTACACACTGGACTGTCACTGCACGTCATTGCCGTTCCTATGTGTGAAATCTCTTGTGACAGTTAAATTTAGATTTATTGTCACAGCTGTTGCTCGATCTCGCATTTCAATTTTTAGGTGTTGGGAATTGGATTTGCGTGTAATGATAGTAATAATTTTCTGCCAGTGGTTCATGCAAAATACTATCACACTTCTTCATCACAAGTCCTGAAGAAATACAGCAAACTAACAGAAAACTATCACCATTGCACACAAAACCTAGTTTCCAAAATCTACAACAGTACTTTTTGTTTTTTTTTGTCAAAAAATTAGAATTCAAGAGTTTTTAGTGATTATTTTCTTGATTTTGAGATATAAGTTTTATCAAAATGCAACATGAAACTTGGAACTTTTATTTTATAACTTAACATGTGTCTAGTGGACAAAGATCAAATTTAAATTCAAGTAGGACTACTTATACTTCGGGTTCATTACTGATCCTCTTTTCCAGGATTCTTTGAACCTCAAATATCTACTAGCTCTCACATATACCCAGTACCTAAAATGAGCTTACTATTTCTGAATGAATCATTTGATCAAATCTTTGATACTAAAAACTTTAGCAACACAATATTGTTTGATTCTATCTATTAATTATGAACAATCTAAATTACTTTTTCTATGGTAGTAATCTCGAAATGTTTCCTGATAGGTTAGAATTTTTTGCATGCAAAAATCTGGCATTTCAGATTAGAGCAAACCGAGCATCATTTTAACAATTTGATTTAACTTTTATAAACAGTATTTTTAGTTATTGTTTAATTAATAGTATGATAACATTAAGATGATCGGTCTGTGGAAAAAAGACATTGGTTAATTATGGCTAGTTAATAAGTGTTTGTAGAACAATTGTGATGATCGCAACTAAACTGTGTGCGCGGCTTCACCCGGAAGTTGACGCTAACCTCGTGACAGTGTGGCTGTTTTGAAAATCTATTCTCCCGTTGTCGGTGTTATTTTTTTCATTTGGATAAACTTTTCGGAACTAGATCTTCTGTTTGCTTTAAATATGTGAATATCATACGATTATATTTAGTTAAAACTATTGTAAGACTATTTTGTGTTTTGTTTAGCGAGAAAGAGCTAATTTCTTTAAAAAAAAATATCAAAATGGCTGTAAACTTAACTTATGTTGTATGCAATTTAGATACAAAAAGCAAGATCTTTAATATTTTTTTCTTTTAAAAACCTTATATTATATATTAGCTACAGGTTTTTTTTAATTTGAAAAATTCAATGTAACAAGTTTGAATATTTAGTTAGTCTCAGGGATTTTTCCTTAGGTAAAACTAGAATACAACAAGAGAATTTGTAAGTCATTTTGATGATTTTTTTTAATTGCATCTCTTTTCTTTCATGTGTAAAATGTGAATAATTCAATTTCCAACTAAAAAAAGTACTGCCAACTGAAAATTTTATTTATTGATATAATTTTAACTGACTGATTTTTAAAACTCTGTAATGATAGGTTTGTGTGCTGGATACCATTTTTTTTATTGAGTATCTTTTTTTCACCGTTCGTTTATAACGTAAGATATATTTTTATTATTACTACAGGTTTTTATATTATTGAACTGATTTTACAAAGCAGAGCTTCATTTTCTAATGTGTCAATGTTCTCAGATGTTTTAATACACATTAGGGAAGCGGACATAGAAGCTGGTTGCTTTGTAAAATTAATTCAAAGATTATATTTGCTCAAAATCAATTCTTCATTTTATGAAAAATGTATTTTCTTTTAAAATAAGTGAATATGAATAATTAGGTATGTAGCGATTACTATAATTTTTTAAAACTAGTTTCACTGACTTTTATCCTGGTTTGCATGACTGTGTAGCATGACATTTCCTGCTGATACGCTGGAAGGGCAGATCTTGACTTTCATGTCTGATAAGTTGATGTAGGAAAGTAACATAGAAAAATAAAAATTAATAAGGATGATAAAAATTTACTCATCCAATGTAATAAACTCATGATTTGCGTCAATTACTTGATAGTATTGATCACCCTGACAGAAAGTATTCTAGGTTTATGGTTGGTTGGTTTACAAAACGTGGGCCCAAATATCAAATTTTCGTTAACCCAGATAAGCCTACAAGTCGCAGTTACTGATGTTTTTTTCTGGAGGTGTCGTTTAGCCATTTCCTCATTCCTGTTTATGATACTTTCTGGAATTTCGTACGAGTATTATAATGTTTTCAACCCAGATAAGATGTCCCTATGGACGTGTTTGCACAGTATTAACATTTGTCAGCGTGCAGCTGCTGATGTCTCTTCCTCAAAGTGTAATTTGGCTATTTCATTATATGCATTTATGATGTATATCAATAATAATTTTTGTTCATTACGAGTGTGTAATGTTGGTTTACCCAGATAACCCTGTGGATGTGTTTTCACGCTATTGAACTTATCGGTTGAGGCTCTTGATGTTTCTCCAGTGTATCTCTTCTTTGATGTGTCGTTTGGACAATTCCTTGAATGCATTTAAGATATTTTCTAGATACTAAATTTTGTTGGTTCTTTTAGACAAATTGACTGTCGCTTAAAAAGTGTTTGTGATAATTCAAAATTATTAATAACTTGAGATTTGTTTGGAGATGTTTTGAGTTACATTTTTGACATTTGTATGTATCGTTTTGTAAATATGTCTAAGGTATAATGTTTAGAAATACGTTTAAAGTCTAGATCATTGTATCGTTTGCCAGTAAAACTGATGTTTCGGTAGTTCTGTTTCTGTATTATCAAAGTTGACTGGTTTAATTTGTAATGCTCCAAATTTATAACAAGTATGCTTAGCCAAATAATTAGATGAATGCTAGATATTTTTAGAGTGATTTAAAGCTTTGTAAGACTTGAGGTGAAAGCAATCACTTTAAATAAAATATTAAGTAGCCTTTAGCCATTTGGCTAAACTTATTTGTTTTTGTGCATCGAGATGCGTGTATACTTTATTTCATATTTTTTTAATTGAACTATTAGTTTTTCTCAGTAAGTAAACGGCTGCATGAAAAGGCATCTGTTTTATCTAATGGATATATGTACGAGATAATTAGAACAGTTTTTAGGTTAGTACAGCAGATGCAGATTATACTCACTTACACCAGTGTTTTCAATTTCTCAGTGTGACCATGTGTAATTTTAAATGTAGATATTTTGTGACTGTTACGTGGTTATGTTACGATGTAGGTGCACCACTAGGTTAATCAGCTATTTTTAAGGACATTTAGTGTAAAAATAAAAGTCAGTAGATATTATCAAACTCAAGTTATTAAATCTTTCAAATGTAAGACCTCTTTGTGGCGATGCGTGTGGTGAGGGCGTGCAGTCTCATACCCATGTGTAATTTGTAATTTTAACTAAATTGAAAGAATCTGAAAAACTTGTAGTTTCACCAGGATTGAAACTCGAGAAACCCGCGATCAACAAGCAAGCGTGTTACAAAACACAAGCTGAACAAAAGTGTGGTGCTTGTGATAGTGCTGTTACAAAAAAGTATTCACAAAATCATTTTCCATGCCCGATTCCCAAAACTAAATCAAAATTACCATTACTGCTGGCATACTTCTTTCTTGAATAAAAAAAATGTGATGCAAATTGTTAATAATGGAGGAAAGTCATATTCACAGCTTGTCTTTGGCTAACTGCATGCATTCACCGCACACCGCTGTCTGAGATATAGTACTAGAGCTGACTCTGCATCGATACTGTGAAATGTTTGAAAGAGAGTTTATCTTGTAAATGTGAAACAACATTTTGGAAAGCAAATATGCCGTCAGTAGACTTACTTGTGGCAAGTTTTATTTGAGCGTAAGAATTTTTATTGTAAATTGTATGTAAGAAGAATGTACAGTGTATGTATTTTCGATTTTTTAACAGATTTCATGAAGGGAATTTTTAATCAGATTTTTTAAAAATAAACAGTCAGTGAGTTAGCAATGTTCACCATTAAGAATATCACTCGGTGATTTTTCAAATGGCTTGCTGTCGAAAATTATTGTCTAAGGACAATGTGATGTCCTAACATAAATACAATCAAGTGGTGATAGTGAAATTGGGATTGTAATAATTGTGTCTAGACCTGTCAACATTGAGCCAAAACATATGTTAAAATGTTACCGGCTTTTGAAAGGCACTCACATAACTCTTTCAACTACATCACTGAAGCAAAGCCATCTATCTCTACAGAATGGCTTGAGGCCTCGGTTGTATATTCATGAAACTTTTCAGTAACAAACTTGTATTAAATATATTAGAAAGGTGGCCCTGTTGCAACTCAGTTTGCCACACGTATGATCGATGTATTCCAAATAGCACATCATTTTTATGGTAGTGAGACCATTTTGTAATATACTTCAAAGCTTCTGTTTTGTCACTATTTTTCTGATGCCTGAAAAAATTTCCACAATTGTATCAAAACCATCAGATTCTTGAAAAACAGTATCGGGAAATAAATTTCCCAAAAAATTACACACAACTTTCAAATACTTATGGATGTTGACAGCTCAATGATGATATTGAAAAGATGTTGTGGGCGCGATTCCCACTTCAAGCAACAATTTTTTAAAATTATCTAATTTGACAACTAGTACTGTTAAGAAATTCAATATTTTTGACAGAGTACTTGGTGGAATTCCATTTTAATATTTTTGAATAAAATATTTGAGTGATTTTCCACATGTTCGTTTTTATTTGTGATGAACACCACAAATAAAGATGAACATGTGGAAAATCACTCAAGTATTTTATTCAAAAATATTAACTAATACTATCTAAACAAAGATTGTTTTTTTCATACATGTATAAAAATGATTAGTGGTTTATGTTATGTGATGTAATTTACAGATTTTTTTAGAACAGTATACATGAAAATCATTTGAAATCTATTTAAGACTACAACTTCCTTTCATGTCTTCGGATAAAACATAAAACTCATTAAGTGAATTTGTATGAATGTTGGACATTTATACATGTGTACTGAAAATATGTAAAAGTCTATACAGTCTTCCATTTGCTTATGATTTTTTCACAGTAAAAGTTCGCTAAATGAGTTTTACATCAAAGCTCACTATTACTGCCTCTACAAATTCACAAATCATTATAAGCATTTTATTTTAAATTTATTTAAAAAAAAAAAAATTTGCGATTTTTTCACATGTTTAATTTTATTGGTGACCATTTTAATTTTATTGGTGAGATAATGCCAACCTTTCATGTTGGCATTATCTCAGTTTGATAATGCCAACGTGAAAGGTTGGCAAACTGGTCACCAATAAAATTAAACATTGAAAAAGTCATATTTCAATAAATGTGCAGAAGTTTGCATGTCTGTGCAAACTTTTTAACTTGAATTGATATCATTTTATTTCTCAGTTCACTTTACATATATTGCTTTTTAGAGCACAACTGTTGTAAGTCTGAAATAAATTTAAATGATGTAATAATGGAGTGTCATCAATTTCCAAGACTTTTTGAAATTAATACAAGCGTAGATGTCAATAGAAATGTCACACCTTTGTTTCAGGAAAATAAGATTATTTTAGCCGTGACAATTCTGCTTAAATCATAAACTTTTGTTATTTCTGAAGTTTACATGTATTATCTGAAGTGTAAATGCATATTTTATAAATAAGAATTAAACTGATTTATCTTTTGCATTTAAAGTGATTTTTTAAATATTTCTTGAACCATTTGAATTTTATGAATTATGGAATTTCCTTTCACTTTTTTTTATTTAATGAAAAATACAACATTTTTCAAAATTAAACAAAATTCTAAGACATTTTTTTTAGTCTAAAAGTATTCATAATACAGACATTAATGGACTCATTTCAATCATTGCCTTCGTATTTCTAAAAATAATGGATGCAACTCATAAAGTTAGCCGCTGACTCGTGTCCGGTTTCAAAGAAAAAAATAACTAACAAGCATTTAATCGTAAATTGGTTATTTCAGTGTCTTAGACATTCTATAATTAACTATTATTTTCGCCAACCTTTCAAAAACAGGTGGTAGTGATTAATACCTTAAAATAGTGATAAACCTCAAACTGATTTTTAATCTGGTTTAAAATTTTATTTTCTTTGAAAAAAAATTTCATTGCGGTTACAGGTTTCCAATTGGAGCGTTCCGTTAGTTTCTAATCTAAGCATATTTATATAATAAAACTTATTCATCATAACATGACAAGAGATTCATAATTGTAATTTACTGAACAAAACTAAACATCACAGCGGTACGACCAATGTTAAATTTTGAGAACAATTAGTGCATCCCGTGCTGCAGTTGCTGCGTGCCCTATGCGGAGTTTTCTGACTGATGACTCGGTCCCTTATATCATTATTTTTTTACATTTAATCTTCTTGATGAGGCTTTGTTTGAATGAGGCCATCAAAGTCACAGACTTGAGTTTTATGTGCCATACTGGAGATGTCCACTGATTTAGGTAAAATGTGTAGTGTAAAATTAAAGATGGGAACAGAAATTGAAAAAAATTCTTATTTAATGTATTATATTTCTATGCTATCTTAATAACATACTCAATATGAGTTTTAATTTTATTGATACTGATTCAACTACATTATAAAATTTCTAAAATAGTGATTTTTTATTTCCAACCCTCACCAAGAACTTCTTCTAACAGCCTCCCAGGTTTCATACCTGGGGAACCCCTGCGAAGCTTCGATAAATGGGTTTCGAGTCAAAATTAACTGGAGTGCAGGCTTAATCTCGTCGGTTATGAAAAATGTTTTCAAGTATTTATCTCGTTTTTTTACATGTGAAACGGTTATATTGCATATACAATTAACCTATATGGGTAAAAATGAGATTGCATCGGAAGTATTTGGTAATTTACTTGGTTTTTCTAGTCATAAGCCATGTCAAATTTTGATTACTTTGATTTGGAGTCATTTTCAAGGATTGATTAAATGTGTCAAAATTTTGGGTGTGTCTGGATCTGAGCACACGACTCTGTTCTGTGGAAGGGCGCTCATCTGAGTATCTAGGAAACTAGATCTAGTAATGTGTAAAATTAGTTTCTATGAAAATAGCTCGAATACTAGAACAGAAACATCAGATCAATAATCGCATCTTGACACAACTGAGCAAATATTAAAAAATATCTTCGATAAGTTAACTGTCGTCATTTTACTCCAGAACATTGTTTCCACGTATAAATCAGAACTTTCCATACTTATAATGCAAATTTCTTAACTATCAAAATAAGTTGAAAATGTAAAATCAACAATTATTATTAGACTAACGATATAGAAATCAACATTCATCTATCTTAAAAAAAACATTTTAACAGTAGCAACTCTTTTCCACAAGTAAAAATCTGACCTATCAGATCATATTACGTAGAGACTATGTCTGTATTAGCTTTACAACAATTTGATTTTTTGGAACAGTACTTATAAATGAAAGAAATAGCAAATAATGAAGGCTAATGCATTTTCCAAGAGTGGGTCCAAAAATATATTTATTTAATTCAACTTCAACCAAAAACTTCAATAATCTTTAAACGTGTACAAGTCAGAAATGTATCATTTTATAAATTAAAGGCGTAAGTTTTGCCGCCATTGTAATTTTTTTTTTTGCAATTAAGTTCCTAACACAAGTTATGAGAGACTGCTTGAATTTGTACAGTGACAACCAAGCAAAAAAATATCTCACGTATATTGTACCAAACATTATTTTACTATTTAATTATGTTGTTTGATTGGCAGACTGCAAATTTTATTACTAACTTATATTCAATATGTATAGCGTGTTTAACCCATTTGTAATCATTATTCAATTTAATCAGTCTTTCACTACTCGGGTGTTAACTATTTATAAACAAAAATGATCATTTCTTCTGCTGCATTTTCATTTAATTTCAAAATTGCTGCCTGGTAAAATATAGTGACTTACTGCAAACGCGACACAATTAAATGTTTTTTTTTAATTTTTAGAATAATTATTGTCATGAATTAGATTATCGTAAATATGAGAACCTTTACCAAGTATATAAACATTCTAGAATCTATTAAAATTCCACCAAAAGATTCAGTGACAGCTCGTACAAATAACTCTGTCACATTCATGAAATACCTCTGATGGATGAGGATAGCTTAAAAATAGATATTTGTTTTGATACGATTAGTAAATTTTTCACCCATCTTTACCTAAAATTACTTACGTGCTACTTAATGTGAAGATAGGGCTGCAACCTTTGATTACAATTACAATAGTCCAACATTAAGAATGAACTGTGATCACGAACTTATTAATAATGTCATTGTTGGAATATTTTTTAGAACTGATGAAGATGAGGAGATTGGGGATGGTAGATTAGGAGTCTACTACGTAGTTAGGATGGACGACAAGTAAAGGATCATCATCTGCGTCTTCTGTGGGTGCGGAGCCTTTGTGTGCCTTCAAGCCAGTGGCGGATAAGGGGATTATCACTTGATCCTGAAAACACATTTAAAAGTAAATAAATTATGAGTTTTATTCGAGTTGATAGTTGATGCAAGATATTGTTAATTAACAAGTTTATATAATTTAAAATATTCCTCAAATGCTGTGTATTCAAGATCAATGGGAACTATAATAATAAATCAAGAGAAGATAATTTGAAGAGAAATCGAAGTCAATTCAAGCTGCCATTATTTTAGTAAATTATGGCTTTCTTAGAGGTAAAAAAATATTTGTTCTAGTGTTCATTTGCAAATCGTTCTTCCTCTCCAATTCGTCTCAAAATTTTCGGGAGTTTTTTTGACACACATGAATTAGTCTGAATAATACAATTGTTTTTAAGGCCTGTTAAAAGAAGTTAGAAGAAATAAATTCTATATTTTTATCTCTGCAATGAGTCTTTGTTTTGTTCTCCTGAGTAGTATTTGTAAAATTAAATAAGCGAGTGCTGACTTACATGGTACATGAGACGGTCGATAACCTTCTCGACAAGTGCTTTTCTTTCCAAAAGCTCTGCTTCAGACTCGATCTGCTCGGCGATCTGCTCCAGATACCAGTTCATGAGCTCGCTCTTCCTCATGCCTGCGCTGTCTGCGCCTGCTTCTGCTCGGTCAGAAAAATAACACATTACTCCAATGTTAATTAGGAATATACTTTAACTAATACATAAATTATAAGGCTTTTTTGCACTCAAGATTTTCCTGCAAGTTCATTTATAGGTATTTAGATTTATTAAGCAAACTGGTGGCCTCCTTCTTGAGAGTATCAGAGGCCACATTCGTGGTTTCCTATCAGACCAGGCTGAGAAGAGCAGTGTGTGCATTACAATTGTGAAAAAAGACTCTTCTAACAAGCAATGAGGATTACGAGCTTCCTACTCCTTTTAGAGCTTCGATTCCTAAGCCTCACGATGCGATTGACACCGATTGAAGATTTCTATGACAGCTAAGCTCTTACTGAACTAAGCTCTTGCTAAAAATTGCTTACTCATATTTTGAAATTACTTCACACGACCGGTCTACATTAGTGGCTAAAGTTGTGCATGATTCATACCTGTAGTCTCTAAGGCGATTTCCTCATTCCTCATGTAAACAATGAGCATGTTGCTGAGCGCTTTGTAGTCCTCAAACGAGAGTGTCAGCTTTTTCTTGGCCATCCCATCCTCGGCAGGGGAGTCACTGTGACTGTTTTGATCATTGCTGTCGCCATTCGTATGGCCGTTTGTTCCTATAATATAATAAATATTTTAATAAAATATTGTGAGACATTCAAATAATTTGTGTGAGTAGATGCAATAAGATAAAGTGAATGCTCAAGTATTCTTTGACGATTATAAGAGCACTGCAAAAGAATTTATGAGAATTCAGAAGATTGACTAGCCGAGATTACATATATAATAAATATATATATATATATATGTAAAGCAATTATAATTGCTTTAGGATTATGCACCAGCGAGACTCGGATACCGACGGTGACAATGATAACTGTTTTATCGACCATTAGTCATCGGTCGATAATACAGG
Source organism: Atopsyche davidsoni (assembly GCA_022113835.1). Taxonomy (NCBI): domain Eukaryota; kingdom Metazoa; phylum Arthropoda; class Insecta; order Trichoptera; family Hydrobiosidae; genus Atopsyche; species Atopsyche davidsoni. The sequence goes on from JAILWY010000025.1 coordinate 8,496,915, forward strand.
GAGCTGAGCAGTCATAAATTGTGTTAAAGATATAAATGATATTGTGCACGTAATCATATTAATAATAATTTAAGATAAAGTAGAGTGGAATGGTTAAGACAGATAAATTGTCGTTTCTTTACCATTTTAGGTAAGAGGATATATTTTATGTATATGATTTATAATTATAATTATAATTATGTAGAAATGTCAAAATAAATACTTTACCATTTTAGAGCAACGCCATTGTTTTCCTACCCACGCTACATAGTCTTATATATATATGTAATGAATATTTTTGACAGAGAGTACTCGGAATTCCATTTTAATATTTTAAATAAAATAGTTTAGTGATTTTTCCATATGTTTACATTTATTGGTAACAGATTTCGCCAACCTTTCACGTTGGCATTATCAAACTGAGTCAGTCCTTGTCCTTTCTCAGCGCTTTTGTGACAATTTAATGAAATTTCTTGATAATTACCACTGTGTCCATTAGTAGCAGGTGCCTCGACATCAATATCCATGGTGGGCTCGAACTGCGGCTCATCTTCATCCAAATGTATGTCTGGTTGCTCCACTCTGATGATGGACTTATTTAGTAACCTGTTACAAATAAAATCATAAAAGGTCAAGACATTCACTGATTTTGTGTTTTCTATTGTCTCTATGTTTTATCGCCTCTGGCTCATGGTTGAGATGATCAGTGGATAATGATTAATTCTTGAAACAGAATTATTTTTTTAAACTCCTAGGAAAAACTCCTTTCTAAATATTGCGATTAAACTCTAGAATAGACTTCCTTGAGGTTTTCCTCTCATAGACCAGACATATTTCCATGAAATATTAACGGGTATTTCATACTTCAAGATGCTACATTTAAATTATTTTTTTCGATTGATTTGAATTGAAAAAATTTCAAATAGCACTTATGACCTTGAGGGCTACTGCCCTCTAGACTCCACTTTCTCTTCTTCGGTTTCTTTTAATATATTGAAGGTTGATAACAAACTGTGCTGCTCTACACAGACAAGACGGGTGGGAAGGTACCTGTAAGCCTCTTGTACGTGGATGGCGGTGACTTGAGAGCTGCAGTGCATCTTAGCCATGGCCTCAGCGAGACGGATCATGGATTCCAGTTGGCGGACGGTAATGCGCCACGTGGACTTGGTGCTCCCACCTGTGCTGTCTCGCTGACGCAGCAGACCGTACTGCTCCACCAGCAGTCGCGCTGCTTCCTATAAAGAAGACTCCTTTTTATTAACTTTATTTAATATTTACTCAAGTGTTTAATATTTTTGACAGAGTACTTAGTGGAATTACATTTGAATATTTTAAATTTTTATTATATTTATTAAGTTTACTTGTATTTCTGCCAGTATTTTTTAAAGCATTTATTTAGTACAAATTATATTTATGTAGGTTGTTTGAATGGTATAAAAAATATAAGAAGGTGTGCTCACTTCTGTTAATATGGGTTTGAATGATCTCGCAAATGCAATATATCGGAGCAAGTCTTCCCTTGTATAGAAGCAGTCATAAGAGTCCTCTTTGTTGCAATGCAAATCTACGATTTTTCTGGCTATCGCATAGTCACCGGTCTGCAACAGAAAATAAAGTCAGTTCCTTAATATTTAACATAAAATTTCAAATCCTTAGGGAAAAGTATGCTCTAATGTAACCTACATCAGAGGATTGCAAGGCAAATGCTGAACAAGTTGCAGTTGCTTGTGAATGCTTCCTACTGCTCGTTTACTTGCATTTCTCTTGACTTCTTCTTTTCAGGTAACAGAGCTTGGATGTCTCTCGCTCACAAAATAAATATAAAAATTTATCTGCTTATCCTTAAATATTTGAATTGATAAACCTACTATTTTAATTTTAAAAGATGACATAATTCTTTGTGGATTGATTCAATAGTTGGTGAACTGCACCATTAAAACAAACAATATTGCCACGTGCAAAATCATTTTTGGGTTGTTTTTAAAACCCAAAAATGGAAGAGGGGCATCAACTAAGAAAAAAAATAAAGAAGCTTGCCTCTGTGCTCTCGTCGATGAGGATGAAGAAGAGGTCAAAGCGAGACATGATGGGAGCACTGAGGGCTACATTCTGCTGAAGAGATTTGGCGCGGTCGTAGCGCCCTCCGATGGGGTTGGCAGCAGCCAAAATGGACGTGCGGGCATTCAATGTAGCCCTCACTCCAGCCTGGTGGGAAAATAAATTATTTGAATCAGGGGACAAATACTTTAGTTTTTATTTAATTATAAATAAAACAACCTTTAATTTTTTTTTCACAACACATCCCACCTGTGATGCCACAATTTTTTTCCACTTTCTAGGGATACAACCATTGTGTCAATTAATAATTTTTTAAAAATAACAAAATAGGAGGAATTGAAATTGTGGTGGGATACCTTTGCAATAGAAATGGTTTGCTGCTCCATGGCCTCGTGAATGGCTACCTGGTCCTGTGGGTCCATCTTGTCGAACTCGTCAATGCAGCAAACGCCATTGTCTGCCAACATCAGCGCTCCCGCCTCAATCACAAAATCAAAAGACTCCTCGTCCTGCCGAGAAAAAAACAATATTATAATTATTTATTGTATTATAAAGCTCAAGAAAAATGTGACAAATGATTAACTTCGAGCATAAATCCAAACTGGTCAACAACTATTTTACGTGGAGTAGTTTCTATGTTTGTATGTACCATACGTAATTTACCGAATTTCCAACATGTTGTGTGAGGTTTGGTTAGGTTACCTTGACAACGGCAGCAGTGAGACCGGCAGCGGACGAGGCCTTGCCGCTGGTGTAGATGGCGCGCGGCGTGATCTCGCTGACCTGCTTGAGGAACTGGGACTTGGCTGTGCTGGGGTCGCCCACTATGCAGCAGTTCAGGTCTCCTCTGAGCGTGGTTCCTGAAATTCAATTTAATTTCTGTAGAATTAGAACTATAGTTTCAACCACTGCGAGGTTTTATTTGACTATGACTTGAGTAATATATTTTTAAAATCATAAATTATCTAAATGTTCAACAAAAAAAAAATAGTAGTATACAACAATACAAATATCAGAGATGTACCGAGTTGACTAAAGCTGCAATAGATTTTAACTGATTGCGTACCTGCCTCTACCCATGCAGTCTTCTCCTTCTTCATATAGATTTCTCGTTTTGATTTTTTTGCATATCTATGTATGGCTTGTATATTAACACTAAACGTACCAGCACTTGATGTATACCTATTTTTACCACAAGGGGTCAAATGACCCCTCTTTATGTTTTCTATGAAATAAGGATGTAAGAAGGAAATAACGTATATTAACGATTTCTATTACATACACAAAGAAAAATAATTTTTATTTCATAGCTCATAGCATTTTTTTACATATACAGGTGTCTCCATTGTACATTTTCCGTAAACATATTTTTCATATTTAGAACAACTTTTTATAGTTTTATTTTCGTTACAATAACCTATTTGACACGTCTATAATTTTTACTCATAGTTTCTGAGAAAAATTTAGGTCCCTTATATGTTATTCCACAAAAAATAAACTTTTGAATTATTTGCTCCATATGCATCCCGTGCATATAAAATTTCTCTTGAGATAAACTCCAATCGGTTCCTAATACTCTCTTTGCTTCTTCTATTGTGCATATTCTTATATGGTTCATAGCACGGTGGTCAATTATCAATGAAAATGCAGTACATAATATGACGTTTTGCATATTCTGTGGGGCCTACTTCTTGCCTGAAAATGCTATGAAGTGCTGATCTTCCAGATGTACCACCTATTTGTATTTCTTTTCAAACAGTTCCACCAATTGTAACATGCTGTTCATTTTTTTATATCTTTTCTTCAGAGTAATTTCACATTTTTTGTCCACGACATATATTCACAATATTTTCCTCTTCATCGTAAGTAACTGTACATTTAAACTCTTATCTAATAGATCATTTCCAACCTGTATATCTTCATTTTCACAAAAATAATTTTCATCAATTTCCGAAAACTCTTCGTCAATATTACCTATATCTTCTAAGAACTTGTAATCAATCTAAAATGTTAGTCACATTCTTAAATTTCTGATTCACAGTTATCTTGATTGAACTAACTATGCAGCAGTCTTTGCAGAAATGTGCAACTAATTGAATGCAATATGTTGAAAACGCATGTACATCATAATTTTTGATCCGATAACCTTATAAAGCAATAAATTGTTCTCCCGGTCAAATGACCCCTTGTGGTGGTACAAGCATAACTCAAAAAATACACAATACAAAAAAAAAAAAAAAGAATATTACTCGTGTTTAATAAATAGAAAAAGTCATGAAGTCAAATGTGCAAAAAAAATAAAATTATATGCGCATTTTTTATATCAAAGTACAAAAAGGGTCATTTGACCCCCCGTGGTAGGTTTAGTGTTAAGGAAATATGATGAATTTTCATTAGATTTTTTAAATATCTAATAAAAACACAAAAAATCAATGTCATTTGAACATAATCACAAAACCAGTCTCGCAACTATTTGTTTATGCACAAAAAATGTTATAGTGGGGAATAGTCCCATTAGTGATAACCAAAAGCATGTAACTAAGATGACTACCTTCGACAGTGGTTTTGGCTACTCCACCAAACATCATGAGGAGTATGCCTCGTTTGACCTCGTTGTTGCCGTGGATGCTGGGGAACAGGCTGGTGATGAGGTTTTGGTACAAGTTCCTATCTCGGGACATCTCATACACCTGCACACAAAATCATTTTTATCTATGTGTTGAGAAAACATACACAAACACAAAAAAAAGGTTGAAATAAAATGTGGTATTAAGCATAAAATATTCAAAACAGGTTATGGTATACTCACAAACAAATCGAATCTGTTACCAACAATTCTACTAACGAAAAGAACTTTAGGACAGCGGTGCAACTTAAAAGAGGTCAAAGATGCATTTGATGTTTCCAAAGACTACCACTTGGAACACAGAAACTGACGTCACTGAGAATTGAAGTATTATTTTTTTTTTAATAAATAAATAAACAATTTTTCAGTGGGTTCCAAACGAAATCTGGGGAATATCGGAATAAACATAAAACTAAAAGAGTCTCCTGAATGAGTACTTTTTCAGCAGAAAGGATATAAAAAGTCATTTGGAATGTCTGAAAGCAAACATAAATGCAAAGAATTGAAAGAAGTCTTACTTTGTCCCATTCTTGGTCGGTCATTTGTTTTTTCATGTCTTCAGAAGTCAAATCTTCAGCTGGCATCTCTGATGTGCCGAACCTTCCGGATGTGGACTGGACGCTGCATGCTAGAAAAGCCGTCCTGGAACATAAATATACATTGGATCTAAGGATACGTGTTTATAAATTGTAGGGGTTCATTTAATATTTAATAAGCTCCCAGAAAACTACATTCAATAGGTTTACATTTTTTCAAGTACTGATAGGCCATACCAACAGCAGTAAATTAGAGAAAATCAGTAATAATCTTGAGTTCTTGTATATTACTTTCTTATTCGACTTAATGTTTTTTCTTGTAGCCAGTATTTATTAGTTCATATGTTTTTGTTGATATTTTTTTTGATGTGAAACTTTTCAAATCTATATTATACTAGCGGATACCCAGTTCGTGCTACTGCGCTAAATAAAGAAATAAAATTATTTTTTTATTTATTCAAATAAAAAAAAGGAAATTTGTTTATTTATTAACTTTTTTATCTTAATGCTAGCGGATATATTGAGTTTTTTCGGTAGGTGTGTAAACATAAAGATTTTTCGGCGTTTCAACTCTGGAGCAATCAACATAGCAGGAATGTTGGGAAAAACAGGAATGTTGCGAAATACAGGAATTTTTTAAGTTTAAACCAGCAACACTTAGCGATTGATTGGCCTTGAGCCTTGTTGATAGTTATGGCAAAAGCCCGACGCATTGACTGCAACTGTAATCGCTTGAAATCAAAGGGCAGATTTCACGGAGTTGCAGTATTCCACATTGATATATGTTTGAAATGTTTTTGACAGTATTGGACTGTATGGAACAATCCATCTGTTATCAATGTCAATATCAACGTTTCTTAATTTAATGGTGGTGGTGAATCCTCCATCTTCTGGCTTTCGTTTTCAGTTGGAATAATTTTTTCTTTCAGCCATATTAGACTATGAGCATGCGGTAAACCCCGTTTTTGCCATTCAATCGAATTTATCTAGCATTGCACTTCGTCGTATATATTAGCTGTACAAATAAGTTTTCAAGGATTTTCAAGAGATGACGTTACTAGTATTAAATCGAAACGGACATTGTTGCAACTAACTTCATCATTAGGCTTTCTTTTTCATTATGTCATGTCATTTCGCTAAAGTGGAAACAACTTAGATTTTGTGTGCTCCGAATATGTCAACTTTTGTGTCAACAAAACACAATTTTCGGGAAAGCTTACTTTTCTGCTTCCATTTGAAGAAAAGTGCAGCTGAAGGCCATCGAATGCTGCAAGAAGCTTACGGGAAACATGCTTCATCAATTTCCACGTGTGAATTTTGGTGTAAACGTTTTAGAAGTGGTGATTTTAATACCAATGACAAAGAGTGCGAAGGGCGGCCAGAAAAGTTTGAGGATGCCGAATTGGAGGCTATACTGGATGAAGACTCGTGCCAAACGCAAGAAGAACTCGCAAAAACATTGGGAGTGACTCAACAAACCATATCCATTCGCCTAAAATCCATGGGAATGATCCAAAATTGGGTGCCGTATGAATTGAAGACGAGAGACGTCGAACGCCGTTTTTTCACTTGTGATTAGCTGCTCCAACGGAAAAAAAGAAACGGTTTTTTGCATCGTATTGTGACTGGTGACAAAAATGGGTTCATTACGATAACCCTAAGCGCAAAAAATCATGGGGGCCGCTTGGCATACGCCCAAATCGATGCCAAAGCCGAATATTCACGGTGGCAAAGTCATGCTCTGTATTTGGTGAGACAAATTGGGCGTGGTGTACTATGACCTGCTACCACCAAGTGAAACCATTACAGGGTAAATTTACCAAACTCAATTGATGCGTTTGAGCCGAGCACTGCGGAAAAAACAGCCGCAATACAAGGAGAGGCACGACAAGGTAATTTTGCAACATGACAACACTCGGCCACATGTTGCGCAGCCGGCGAAAACATACCTTGAAACGCTGAAACGGGAAGTCCTACCCCACCCGCCATATAGCCCAGATATTGCTCCTTCCGACTACCAATTATTTTCGTGGATGGCGCAGGCTCTTAAGGGTCAGTACTTCCGCTCTTTTGAAGAAGTCCAAAATTGGATCGATTCATGGATTGCATCAAAAGACACATCGTTTTTTCGAGATGGTATCCGAAAATTGCCAGAAAGATGGGGAGTAGCTAGCGACGGACAATACTTTGAAAAATGAACTTGTTACAATTTATTCACAATAAATCGTCAAACTTGAAAAAAAATCCTTGAAAACTTATTTGAACAGCTAATATGATTTTTTATTGTGAGATCCATGAGTTTTTGTTTGAAAACTCTAGCTGTCAGATCGTGTCTGTGATGCGATGACTGACCAGGCGATAGCAAACCTTTGATTTCCGACCAAGCAGGATTGTTCCTTAATGTGATGAAAAAATCTGATCGCAAATGAATGACAGTTCTGTGTTGTTTTTTTTTTTTTTTGTAGCAGTCTGCATTATACAGCGGCAACGTCATACTAATCTTGACAAACATCAAGACCAGTGTTTTTTTTGGCAGCCTGCATTATCCGCGAACATGACAGTTCTTTTTTTTTTTAAATATTCACTACCGCAAAATGTTGAAACTTTTGTATGGGAAATGTCGAAAAAATCGAATTTGATTATTAATTGTTTAATTTAAGTTTTTAAGTGGTCTAAAATGACCTTAGTATTATTGGCTTTCAAATGAAATCGGTTTGGGGCACATCGGTTGGATGGTTCTAAAGCCTATAGCAGCTAAATCCCCGCCGGTTTTTGAGTTTGTTTTGTATATATAGATTACAAAAAAATATATCAGCCCAAGATTTAAAAAAAATTTACTGGTAAGTAGAAAATAAATAAAAAGAGTCATCACTTGTAGTGTAGGTCCCGCACGCCGAGGGCTTTGAGACCACGCACACCCTCGGCCTGTCCCTCGCTCCCGGCCCCATTGCGCTTGGATGACATCTCCGCCTTGGCTCCTGGCAGCGCCAGAGCACCCACTTCTGGTACCACGATGAGCGTTCCAGTGAAGTCATAGCGATCACCAGCCTGTAAGTGGACAAATAAGTTATTTCAGAAGAGTATGGAGGATACATAGAGAACCACAGGTACAACTGGATCAATGCATATATTAAGAGTTTTTAGTTAAATTGTTAGTAGTAACTGTAGTTGGCTGGCATTCTACCTGGACAGTTTCGACAGTTTCAGCCCGGAGGATGACTTCAACCGAGCGAGGAATGCAGCCTCGAGGCAGCTCCGCTTGGGTTTCCTGAATGCGAGCCTTTTGAAAATCTACAAACGTGCTCTTGTCAGTATCTAAGAGAAACCTACGTCGGTTGGAACACACCGGGTTGCGGCAGATAGTGGGGTTGGTGAACTAAAAATGATAAAATTATTTAATAAGAGAAAAAAACGAAACTATTTCAATTATTAATATCAAAAGATAAATACACACACATATATATATATATAAAAATACCTTGAATTGCTGTTCGACATCTTTCACAACTGTTTGACAATCTAAGCATACAAATGTCCCAGAAACCAGCTCAGGGTGCACCGGATGCGTTCTCACAACTTGGCCAGATATTCTGATAAGAGTTCCTATTTTAGCTGTGGTCAATTCTCTGACTTTGTGTCTTGTGGGAACATCAGTAAATGCCACATAGAACTCTCTGGGCTGACTTGGCTGCTGAGATTGAGTGATACCAGACTGTACAAAGTTGCCGATGGCTTGACACAAGTAAGGAAAAACTCTGTAATATTCTTCAATAATGGTCGTCGCAAGTTGTTGGTTGTATTTCTCAACATCCTCAAAACTGACTTCGAGAGTGCTCAACTCAGGCCTTAGCAGCTCTTCAGATGGCTTTAAGTACTTCACGACATTATCTTCTATAAACCTAAAAATAAAATTTTTTGAATATCAGGGAATTTAAAATCAATGGGTAGGTAACAAATGGTACGAAGCTATTTCGGGTATTTTCATACTTACTCTTCCAAAAAGTCCTGGAAAAGTTTCTGGCATCGCACTCCAACGTCGTCCTTAACTTTTAATTGTCCAATATGAGCGTCAGCTACGTCCATTTCGTAAATGTAGAAATATTTTGATGGGTATACCAACAACAGACACGAGTTAGGAACTGTCAATTGAATGGCGCGAAACCTCGTAGCTCAGTGCTGCCATACTCATCATTTCATATTCAAGACAGATAAATTTAACAAAATATTTTCATTTTTATTTGCTTATTAGAAATGTTGCCCGTCACTTTGGCTAAATACTCGAATAGCTGGGTACGCGAATCTTAAGAAGACGCTGCCCTCCAATCCATTGCTTGACATTTTTGTCACATTTCGTGTCACAAACAACACATCACTTTCACTGCACTGTTCTTTATTAGATGCAGTCTTTATCACGTTCAATTGTGCACTTCTTTTTTAATTACGTTTTCTGTGCGTAGAAGGTGTTATTTTGAGTTATTAATGATGTGATTAATAATTTCTAATGCAATTTCGATAAAAAAAATAGAGATGGCATTTATGTCAAACTGACATAAGCTGGAAATTTCTTAGAAGCATCCAAAATTTGTTTTTTTTGTAAAAGTTCTAAATTTGAAATTCTCATGGTAAAAAACAGAATCATATAATTCGTACATATTGAAACTCGCTAAAGCATATTTCATAGTTTATGAATAAAAATATTATCCTATCGTCTTGAAATTCGTCACATAGCTGCGGAAAAATTTACTAAACTTACGTGCAAAAAATCAGCGTTGTATCTTTTAAGATATTCTATAGAGAAGCAAAAGATGAAACATACACACGCACACAATGGCTATTATTATAGTAGATAATTAATTTAGAAACAAAGTAAGCGTGTTTCGGAAAAAATAAAAAAACAAATAAGCGTTTTTTAATTATTTATTCCTGATGTTTTTTTTTTTTAAGTTTTACTGGCTGTAACACAAATAACTTAATCACTGAGCTCGAATCGCCGCCGATTAAGCAGAGGTTATGAAATGGTAGGTAATGTCAAATGTCAACTTTTGAGAATCGCCGTATAGTTTAAAATTTTTAAGTATGAGGTTGAATATAAGATTATTCAGTACTCATCTCAAAAGTCGCAGCTTTTATGTTACTACTCCAATTTTTTATGTCAACGCTGGTAAGTTATCTTTTAATTCATTATTTTTTATATCACTGTTTACATGTCAAAAAAGTGCGAATATCCGAATAAATACGAATTCATTAGCAGACGAATTCTAATCATTTTTTTCTATTCTGTGTGACACTGCTGTGAGATGTTTTCAAATACTTTCTGATTATTATTATTTTTTTAAAGTACGTGGGTAATACGTACATTTTGGAACATGACCATTGTTGCTTGAATAGTCATTACTATCATTTCAGAACCCCACATAGGACACCTGTACACGGCCGCAGTAGCTGATGCGGTGCAACGGTTTGAGAAGCTTATTGATCCAACTTGCCGCGTGATCTTCAGTACAGGGACCGATGAACACGGCACGAAGGTATTAAATCTTAATTCTGAAACCCTTCGACTATAGAAATATTATTTGTTGTGATTTTATATTTGTATTGAAAACATTCAATAACATAGTATAACGTGTTTGAAGACCACTACTCTATCATCTTAGATAAAGTCAAATTGTTTTAGGAGACGATAGATTGTCTTCCTGAAGCTGCACTAATATCCTGAAGTACTTTGTTGTTAATATTTTATTTAAAATATTAAAATGGAATTCCACTAAGTATTTTCTGTCAAAAAGATTTGATATTTAAAATTTTATGCTCAATGTATTGCGACTGTATATCATAAAATTGTTGTAAATAAATAAACATCGAAATGGTGGGCTTGCAGGTGCAGCAAGCTGCAGCAAAACATTGTCGTCCTCTGCAAGAGTTTTGCGATTCAGTGTCCTTGCAGTACAAGAGCTTGTTTCAGGATGCTCACGTGGACTTCACCGACTACATCCGCACCACTGAGCAGAGGCACGAAACTGCCGTGCAGCATTTCTGGGTATTTAATTTATCTTTATTATGCGAGAGAGAGACATCCAATCTCTGATAAGCTCTAAAATCAAGTAGTCTATAATCACAGTGCTCTTTAAGAGTAGAAAGCCACAGAAAAAGACATAGGGAGGCAGGCGATAAAACCCATTTGGAAGTGATTTCGGCCATGTCTAATTTGATACACCTTCGGCATTAGCCATATTGTATGCAGGAAAATCATAAGAAACATGTATCAGAGAAAGTTTTTTCACAGAGTTTTCCTTCTCTCTGAAACTAGAGATAGTTTTATAATCTATCTTAATTGAAAAAACTAAAAATTTCCCTTCAGTTCAAAATCAATGGGCAAAATGCTGAATTCTACTCGTCGATGCCAACATAGACTGTTGGTGAAAAAGGTTGCTGTATAAAATAAATAAATTAGACTTATCACCTATATCTTTTATTGTTTTTGAACTGTTGCTCAAATGATATATTTCAGAACAAGCTGGAAAAAAAAGATCTCATCTATGCCTCCCGCTATTCAGGCTGGTACTGTGTCAACGATGAAGTCTTTGTGATGGATTCTCACCTCAAAGAAGAAGTTAGAGATGGAAAAATGGTAAAATAAAAATTTTAATGTATGCAAATTTCTATATCAAGGCACTGATATATAATGAATGTTTGTATTAACACATTGTGATCGGGTGATTTTTTTGTCACCTAGGGGCTGAGATCGGGGTTTTTTTTGATATATACGTCTCAAATTACAGTTTCTGTAAAATAGCCATATCTTTCGAACTATTGGGTATTTTTCAAAAAAACTTTTAGTGTCTTAATCTAAAATAATTGCTTTTTTTTATTTATTATACATACATGCTTTGTACACAAAATTACTATACAATAAATGAAATGGAAAGCGAAAAACACACTTTTACGATCAAAATTACATTGTTATAAAAAATCACAATATTTTTGAAATTTTTTATTAGATCTAATCAGAAACAAAACAACCTAATAATGCGTCAACGCGATAGCGTACAAAACACAGTCTCTGTATATTTAGTTTGCAGTAATAACTATTGTGTTCTGTTGTGTATGGTTTCAAATACTTCGATATTTGTTTGTGTCGTCAGGTGGTCTAATGTTTGTAAACAGCTGGCAAAAGATACGGCACCGGTACCTGCTCGGGTAAAGCCAGCGTTCATCCGTTTCCCGTATACCACCGCCAGTCTATGCAAAACGCATAAATGCGTCTCCCGGCCTCTACCGCCAGGCAGCGAGGAACGCATTTATGCGTCTCCCGATCACAATGTGTTAATAACCAAATATTTATTTTTATTTTAAATTTTAACCAAGACCAGAGATTTATGAATGAAAAACCTGTCAAAGCTTTGGTGTTCTAATAATTGTTCTAGATCTAGAATGTTTCTAACTGTACATTTTTAATAGGCTAGTAATGTCATCTATTTTTGCAGGTTAAAGTATCTGCGGAGTCAGGGCACCCGGTGGAGTGGACAGAAGAACAGAACTACATGTTCAGACTCAGCTCCATGAAATCGGATCTCATTTACTGGCTTAAGCAAGGTAACAATAAATACTCTCACTGCTACTTTAAAAAGTGAGAAAGAGAAGGAGAGAGAGAGAAAAAGAATTTAAAAAAGTGGGGGGTGGAAAGAAGAAGGGGGCTACCAGGAAAAACAGGGGTGAGACAGGTTGTAGACAGAAAATCTGCATCAGAAAGCATTTACTTCCCTTTAAACCTGAAGACAATTCTTAAATTTTCTATAATTCCACATAGGGCCTCTTTTGTCAATTATCTAATATTTCAATCTTTTTTAGAGGGAGTTGTTACACCTCCAAAATTTCAAAAGATATTACAAGATCAACTGTTGGCCACCGAGTATCTTCCTGACATTTCTGTCAGCCGACCTTCGAATCGAGTACATTGGGCAGTAAAGGTAATTAATCAGCTGATATCGTTTATCAGATACTAGCAACATGGCTAGTCTTTTATAGACTCATTTATGTGAAACAGGAATTTACGCAAGTGTTAGGGGCTAGGTCCATGTTTAGGAATGTGAATGCTGGCTTGGTGACAGTCTTGTACAGTGTGAACTCATTAACTGGGGAATTTATTTTGGAAAATTAAGCATGATGTATTTTCATTTATCACGATTCTTCAGTTCCGATAGTTATCAATTATATTGCTTAAGAAACAAAAATAAAGTAATGGCGTGTAGGTTCCAGATGACCCGGAACAGAGCATCTACGTGTGGCTAGATGCTCTCATCAATTACCTAACTGTGGCCGGATACCCAGACAAGGAGCTCTTGGCCAGTCGCCATTGCTGGCCTGCTGATGTACAGATCCTGGGCAAAGATATTCTCAAGTTAGTACTGCAATATCAATACCACAAACATTTCAATGCAGGCTCTGTGATTTCACTGTACACAACAAAGCAAGTCCCATAGACGTGTAAAGCCGGGGTCACTGAATGCTTTCTACTACTTGTTACCTGCTTATCTCCTTGTGACCTCCTATTGTTATGTTCTTATTATTATGCTCTATTTAACCAGAAAGAGCTCAAACGGCGGTAGGTCTATCTTAAAACTCAACTGTCACCTATATCTTCATCTTTAAAGTTGTTAATTGATTCTGTTAGATTCCATGGCCTGTACTGGCCAGCATTCCTGATGGCGGTGGGACTGCAGCCTCCACGCCGCCTGCTTGTCCACAGCCACTGGACTGTTGATGACCACAAGATGTCCAAGAGTCTCGGCAATGTAGTGCACCCGCGACACACCCCCGTGGGGCTGGAGGCCCTCCGCTACTTCCTACTGCGCGAGGCCACCATGCACAGTGATGCCAGTCAGTATTCCACTGATATTTTAGTATTGCACCGGTGTTTTTAGATGGAAGAACCCCTGTATTTGCAACCCTCAGTAACATTGTGTTTATACTAAATCCATTTGTCTACTCTATGTAACCCAGGCCACGAGTGCTACCTTTGACACTCTCTGAGGAATGAGACCTCTAGTCTCCTCGAGAAACAAAAATTCTTTAAAAATGCTTCATGGACTTTGATGAAAGTCCATGAGCATCAACTTCAACTACATAGTTGATCACAAATCCATTCCTTATGATGGTATTCCAAAGATCGATGTATTTATTAGATTTTATTAGATTATATTTATGTTATACTTATTTACTTCTACTAAAAATTAAATCATGAATTTGATGCTAATAGGTTGATGAGATAACTTCGATTTGATATGAAAAATAATGTTTTTTGCTTGTGATAAATCCTGATGTAGTGTTTTATGGGTAGGTGTTACATGATAGAGTGCTGAATCAGAAGAGAGCTTTCCACTCCAGGATAAATATACAGTAGCCATAAACCACTGTAATTGTCCTGACTTATCAAAAAATGTTTTAGGGTTACTTCCATAAAAAAACTGTTATTCCAATATTTGCACTGTCCAAAATGTTTACCTGAAAACATAGTCATTCTAACTTATTGGCTATTCTGAAAATTTTAGACTATAGTGAAGTGAAGATGGTACGCATCCTTAACGCTGAACTCGGGGACACCATGGGCAACCTCCTTAGTCGCTGTACCGGCACCACTCTCAATCCTCGCCAAGAGTTCCCTCCTCTCCACCCTGATGAGCTACGGCATCTTCGTCTCTCTGAGTCTGGTGACAGACTTATTAGTCTTGTCGAAAAGCTATCAGGTATTCTAAAAAATAACCAAATCAAGAAAAATAAATATTGTAGGTCTCTCATCACTTGGCCCTGCTTTTGATTTAACCACTTATTCTGAGAAAACAGTGGGTACTATGTACCGGCTTAGATAATCAAAATAGTATATTCAATATTTTTGATTAGAAATACTTGGTGGAATTCCATTTTAATATTTCAAATAAAAATACTTTTTACTACTGTGATACTCGCCTACACAATCAGCCCTGATAAAAAGTTGCAAGCATAGCCTTTGATATTCTTTCAAGGAATACGACCACCAGCCTTTTTAATAAACTGAGTTCCTTCAAAATACACTCCTGAACTTTGTTGGATGCATTTATTATATTTTGTTTGATGTTAAGTTGCCATACTTGATTTCAGAGGATCGTTAATTCTACAATGAGGGTGTTTTCTTAAAGATAGTGAATAGATAACTGTGTATGGGCAAAGCTTGGTGCTGCATAAAACATCAAGTGTTATGCAGCACTAAGTTTGTCTGTAATGGATTGCTTTTGAATTTAAATATTTAAATTTACATGGCTGATAATTGATTATTCATTTGCTTTCAATGTTAATAATGAATGTTACTTTGCCTCCTTATTTTGGACTTTCAAACAGTTTGAGTATATTTTCAGGAGTTTGCGAGGAGTACTACCTAAATTATGAGTTTTACAAAGTTGCCGATTACGCAATGAGCACACTCCATGCCACCAATGCCTTCTTCACTTCTCACAAGCCCTGGGAGCTGCGAAAGTCTCCAGAAACTCAGCCTCGACTGGACGCTGTATTGCACCTGTCCTTGGAAAGCCTGCGCGTGTGCGCCACAGCTCTGCAGCCATTGTTGCCTCACACATCCGCGCGCGTGCTCACCCGCCTCCTAGTGGCTTCCCCGCAACGCTCTTGGCAAAACCTGTGCCCTTCCTGGCAACGAGGTCTTGTGAGCGAGCCCCGGACCATCTGTACTGATGAAGAGCTCTTGTTTCAAAAGGTTCACCTCCAGGCTCCGAAGGTCCAAGCTCCGAAAGCTCAGGCTAAGCGGTAACGAGCACAAGTTACAGACTCACAATCTAGAAAGTTTAGGAAAAAGTAGAAAACTTTTAATGGCAGTTACGGCTGTGTCTGGGTAGATATGTTACTCTACCAGGAAAATGTCCATCAGAGAAGTATTTTCCTTAATTTTGTATTTGAAGACAATTTTATTATTTTAACAGACCTCACCTGGATTCAAGGTCACCAAGCAAACATGCCAGCCACTGAATGATGAGGTGGCCTTAAGTTTCTTAGTTGACTATGAAGTATCAGTCGCATTAAAAGTTATTGTTTTTTTTGTAAGTTATTTTATTTATATTGTATATATACAAACAATAAATATAAATAGTTTTAATATTGTTAATAAAGATTTAAAACACAAATAAGCAAATGATTTCTTTTTCTCAAATGAAAATATTTTTAAACTATTCACTTCTATTAAAAATCCACTTTTTTTATTTAGTTCAAGTGGTAATCTCAACTCCATGAAGAAGTAGTCTCAGGTGATTTGTGTAAATGATAGCATTAGCAAAGTTTTTGAAATATTTTTGACTTACCAATGGTATCCGTAGTATAAATTTTTGGCGCTGACTAATTTTATAATGAAAGTATATTGTTATCCTTCAAGGTATATATATATATATATATATATATATATATATATATATATAATAGTTTATAGGTAAAGTGAGTGTATTGATTGATAATATACAGACACAATGGACTTGTAGACACAATCTTGTATTCTTGTGAATGTACTATTTTGATAGTTTCAAATGCCTGTTTTTGGGCTTTTAGGGTTCGCCCGGGACGGCAGGAATCCTGCATTTTACTGAGTGCTGGTATTTTGATGGTGTCAGCAGCTGTGGCATTTTAGAATCTGTGATTATATTACGAAGTAAAAATTTTTGGGTTGATTCTTTTTATGAAAATTTATAAATATATTTTGATCAAGTAAAAATGAAATGGTGCATTTAACAATACTTAAGTATAATAAATAGTTAATGCTTACAGTATGGAATTTGAACATTTTTTATACATACTGTTAAATGTTGTTTGAGGTGTATTGTAACCCCCCTACAAAACCATTAGGCCGACTAGAATGATGTTAATAACGATGATGTATTATTTTTTACCATTTTAATAGTTGTATATACAGTAGATTCACCAAATATGTTTTAAAATATATTACATTTTTTGTGATTTCAATGTCACATTTTACATTTTTAGTCTTGATTAAAGACTCTTTTTTTTGAGTAATCTAAAAAAGGCAATTTTGTCTGTACAAACGGATTTTTAATTTTCAACAGTAGTATTTAACATTATTTTTATTCAGATAATTCATTTTGTATATTTAACAAAAAATAAAACTTAATAATAAAAAAAAATCATTAAATAGTGCGCGACAAAACACAAGCGTATTATTTTCATCATTGTACTTATTAAAAGAGAAAACAGACATGCCCACGGTTAAATTTTTTACCTAGAAAAGTTTACCTAAGGCATGTAAATATAAGTATTCAATATTTTTGACTGAGAATACTCAGTGGAATTCAATACAATAAAGCAAAAAAGATGTCCAATTTCTTCTGAGCTGATTTATAAAAAAATTAAGTTCCAAATATATGACATGATTAAAAAAATTAAATTACAAAATTCTTTTATTTTTCATTATGTTACAGTAGGTCTTAGATCTAATGTTTTGGTGAGGTGTGTGGCTATCCCCGTCCTGAGTGCAAGTTTCGGGGCTTGCAATGTGTGACTTAGGTGGTAGTATTCATGATTTACTATAGTTACGATATTGTGTTATACAGGGAAAATGAGTGGGAAATATGACATTGTCAAGATTGCCTAATATCTTTGAGCACGATGGCAACACCGCGCCGAGCCGAGCCCAGCGAGCCGGCGGGAAGGACGATGGCAACACCGCGCCCAGCCGAGCCCAGCGAGCCGGCGGGAAGGACGATGGCAACACCGCGCCCAGCCGAGCCCAGCGAGCCGGCTGTCCCGGCCGAAGCAAAACAAACGATAACTTCACGAGCGACTGCCAAACATGGGGTCGGAAAGAGCGGACTGTGCGTTTGTTATATTTACGAAATAGTGTTTTATTACTAATATTACTCGTATATTACATTGGTTTTGTTTTGTTTTGCAGCAAGCTCAGAGACGAGCTTACTATGCATAGTTATAGACACCAATCCATACCAGCGTTTCATCCAAGAGAATCCGAGATTACTTATTAATTGCTTAGATTCAGTGATAGCATTCGCAAATTCACATTTAATGCAAAAATCGCAAAATAAACTAGCGGTATTAGGATGTCACCAACGCAAGAGGTAACGCTCTCGTAAATATTTTTGAACCTAAAAAAAGTAGGTTATGTTGCAACTAATTTTTGAATAACAACAATTCATTGTTGCTTTCAGTGATTACCTGTACCCATCCCCTGGAAAACCGCTAGAAATTAGACAAGTTGATGGACAATATGAATTATTTACACAAGTGGAGAAAACAATAAAACACAGGTAATTTAAAACGCACATTGTAATCTTTGATACTAAACCCAAGAATGATGATCTTCTTACAGAAAATATCGACACTATAATTCTCCAATCCCTATTGTGTCAAGTTTTTGTTTTTGCCGAAAGGATAAAATTGGCTATGGTTACAATAAATTTTTTGTCAAATTTAATTACCTATTTTTATAAATTCCAAAAAATATTTTCGATAGTTCCTATATCGTCTTATGTTGTCAGTCTTACTTTATCACCTGAGAATAGAGTAAGACTAAAAATACTCTTGGGAATAATAAAACCTTTATAATTTAAATTGCCATCATCTACAAATTATCAACAGCATGCTCTAGGATTAACAGTTCATCAATGAAATGAAAAGTCTTAGTTGTATTTGGTTTGACGATGGCTCTAGGAGAGCTCTCACTGCCTCAGTGATCTTGTGCAAAGCATTTGGTTTAATTGTATTTAACAAGGTATTTTCATTGCAGATTGGGCGAGTTAGTTAAGTCAGATGAGGATAACATTAACCTCAACCCTGGAGAATCATTATTGGCCGGCACCATAGCGATGGCTCTCTGTTACATAGCTCGGGTACACTTATACTTTATTATAGTCATGCATTTTTATCTTTATCATAGGATTATGTAAAGGGATCCTGTCCAACAGGTTGCAAATCTCTAGTTTCCACTCATCTCAAGATAACTCGTTAACCCTAGAATTCCTGATTCAGAGTCAGAGATATCTATTGCAGCTGAGCTCTTAACCTCTCCTTTTATATACTTAATATCTTTGGCTGGTCGGTGTTGGTATACGGATAAGATATCACGTTAGCAGCTTTGGTGTGTCCAAGTCATGCCAGCAGCTAATGGATTTATTTTAATATAACTTGCAGATGAAGCGACAGTGCCCCCCTGGACAGAAGATGAACTGCAGAGTTCTAGTAATTACCGGGAGCAGCGACACGGCTGCGCAGTACATCAATTATATGAATGTCTTCTTTACGGCACAGGTTATTATTAAATTCATACTGCGGAACTGAGGGAAGTGCGGTGTGAAATCAGCCAAATATTATCATCATTAAATGAAACCTATAAACACAGCTGTTGAATGCTATCACAAGAAATGGCTTTGGCACTCATTACTGTGGAGTTGAATTTGGCATTCGTGGACATAAGAGATTTTTAGAGATCTCGCTGCATAGCTGGCTGTACCTCTGTACATAGATAAATGTAAAAAACGATTCTTTCCTTTTTTTTATTAACTTCTAATGTATGTTTATAAGTTTGCTTTGGATTAGATTTGATGCAATGGCTGCTATAGGGTCCAATGGTGCTAAAAAGACTGACTTGTGATTTTTCAGAAACAGCAAGTTTTGATCGACGTGTGCTCTCTGGACAAGCATCTTAGCCTGTTGCAGCAAGGCTGCGACATCACAGGAGGGTTGTATTTGAAAGTGCCCTCATTGGATGGACTCTTACAATACCTATTGGTAAACATGTTCATCTGAAACCTTGTTTTGTATGGTGACATGGTTTTAAGAAGTGAACTTCTTTGTGCTAGTCTATTATAGTTTATTATTTTCCTGTATCTTGCTACAAATGATTTACATTTCCAGTGGGTGTTCCTGCCGGAGGGCCCAGTGAGGAGGAAACTCGTACTGCCCTTGGCAGGACGTGTGGACTACCGTGCTGCTTGCTTCTGCCACAGGGAACTTATCACAATCGGCTTTGTCTGCTCAGTTTGTCTTAGTGGTAAGTCGAAATTTCATTAATGCACTAATTTATTAGTTCAGATTTTTATGAGCCGAAAACTCTAGTTTATCTGACAACAGCATTCCAAGGTTTCAACACTCTTGTCGGGGAGCCAGTACTTAGCTAATGTGAACTTTTTTGCTTTATTATTTCTGACTATCGAAATGTTTTTTTTTATTATTCCAGTCTTCTGCAAATTCAGTCCCATCTGTACAACATGCCAGTAAGTAATAAAAAAATATCTTAAGATTTACTATGCTATTATCTGTCTATTGCTGAGTGAAGGTCTTCTTCCGTTAACACTTTCCCTCTTCTTGGCAGTCCTCTGCCAAGTAAGAACACAGAAAGACTAAATCCTGTCAATCCATCTCTTCACCACACTCGGTCACCATTACTCTGGCTATCAAAATGGAATTCCACCAAGTACTTTCTATTGAAAATATTGAATATTTATCCTTTCATTATGGTTAATCTACACATATGTATGTAATTTTAAATGATATATTTTTTTAAGCTATTTTTTTTATTTTCAGCACTGTCTTCAAGATTGGAGGTGGACTTCCAATAAAGACAAAGAAAAAGAAATTCAAGACATAGACTGTCTTTCAAAAGCTGAATGCAGTATTCAATCATGTTAATTGGTGCACTCTTGGAACCAAGAGAACAAACCTCATAAATAATTCTGTGATAGGCTGTTTTAGAACCCATACCCCCAGACTATGCTACCACTGTGGCTTTAGCTTAGTGAGAATTTGAAATGCAAGTGTGTAACCAATGTAAGTATTCTAGACAAATAGTTGATGAATCAATTACCTATAAACATTTTGTGAACATAATATACATGTATAGGTAATAAATAATACAATGAAGACAAAATAGAGAATCTTGCTCAAGATTAATAATTCTTGGATGACATCAAATATTTATCTGATGTAAGTACACAGGTTACACATGTGTATATAACAATTAAAATTCTCCCTTAGTTGCAGCGTCACAGTAGTCAAACAGACCAAGGTTCTGAGTTTTGATAGTCGGAAGATGTGGGTTTGAATCTCGAGTGTCACAAAAAAATTGGGGACTAAATTATACTACACTTTGTGTGTAAATCTTTATTTATTTCATAATTTTACCATTGCAGTTTGTGTTTTGAAAATATTTAAAATAGTTAGATCTGCACTAATAGGTACACAAGAAGGTGTCCATGCGAACTGCTTTGAGCAACCATAGTTATTTTTTTATTAATAAAAGTAGTAAATGCCAAAAATATAATAGAAAATTGTTTATTTTTGATATTTAATATTAATAATTTTCTACTTTCATAAAACTCTCTTATTTATGGTTATCACCATTGGTTTGAATATATATGGTTTCTTTAAAGTCACTTTCATCCAGAGGCAAAATATTGATTTTCATTTCTGAGCTATGAAAAAGATGCCTTTTAAAAGAAATACACACCGCTACTAAAAATCAAATCGTTAATATGCTCTGATCTGATTAATCAGAATTTTGCACGCCATATGGCACTAGTGTTTCATTTCCAATTTAGTTTTCGGTAATTCAGAAGTGATACCCGGTCAGATTCTGCTTTTTGAAAAGTAACGTGACTTTTGAGATACCGAATATATTCATGTATTACAAATCGATATAAATGTTTGATAACATATTCACATCATTCTGTATACTTTCTATACTGTCATAAAGTATCCAATTTATCTATAGTTTATGTTATTTAATTACAAATATTGTATATATAGTAATTTCATTAAAAAATATAAGTAAATTAGACATATTTGTTTTTTCTTTATTATTTAACAATCTGGGAATAATAAAACAATATTTAGATAGTTAACACCATTGGTGTGCGGCACTTACAAGTGGTAAATAAGTAAAAAATGTTGCGGCACTGAAATGAACCAAGCATTGTGCAAAGATTTTCCCCTGAGAAAAAAGTTAGGTTAGGTAAATTAAGAATTTCGCGGATTTTTATTTCACGTTTGGAAATTGTGTGATAATTTAACACATTTACACAAATATTTTATTTAGACTTCACAAGTTGCACAAAGCTTAGGGCATAAAATGTAATTTTCATAAATTGCATGTTGCTTACATATTACTATGATGTTGACTATGTTTCTTATTACTATGATGTATATTTGAAAATCAATGTAATTCAATTGGTCTAACATAACCTAAATTCAAAGTGCAGTTTCAACAATATTGAAAACTTTTTCAATTTCTTTATCGATGTCCAAACCTGAATCGTAAATACTGCCACTGTTTATGCTACCCCTTGAGGGTTTTCTCTTGTTCTCCTTGTTGAAGGAAGTCGAAGAAGTGTTCATGTCCACACAGTTCACACTAGAAACACTTTTGCTGGTTTCCCTGCTGTGAAGATTCATGTCGGGGAGTCTGTCCAGCTCTTCGGCAGAACTGCTCTTGGTCTTTGGGTTGGCTGGACTATTCTTCAGATAATTTTTTCCGTGAACATGGTACTCAATATTCTTCCGTTCGACTTTTTGCTAAAATTAAATTAATGAAATTAACAATGAAACAGCTTTAACAATTTTGATTTATTGAATTGAGATGTGCGATTTCAATTCAAATCATCAATAAATAAAAATCAATAACTGAGAATCAGCTTGGGGTTCTCTTGTCGTGATGGGAATCAAATTGACATCTCTGGGGTCAATAGGTCGGCACTGATCAAACGAGCCAACTACTTTAAAATGCTGGATTTGAAAATCTTAAACTTGTTGGAAATACAATAATTATTCTGATTATTATATAAAGTCCATGATTTTATCTGAAAGAGCTAATGCATTTTGTGAACCACAGATTTCATTTATAAGCAAGTAATGCAGCTAACAGCATAATAATATAGCAATCTGGAATAATTTGTACTATCATGCACTTAGCAGCTCTTAGTATGTTTTATCAATGGTTATATTTTTAAATATGTTTAATCCAAGTGATGTTGTCACTTCCCAGAAGTCGCCACTTCAAATGATATCAGTTTATGATAAGACCTAATTAAAATTCAAGCAAATAATATTTTTAATATAATATTGAACCTCTTTTAGTTTTATTCAGGTTTATTATCTATCATTTTAGAAATTCAATATTTTTGACAGAGAGTACTTGGTGGAATTCCATTTTAATATTTTTGAATAAAATACTCTAGTGATTTTCCACATGTTCGTTTTTATTTGTGACCACCAACCTTCGGTATTTTATTCATAAATATCTATCATTTTACATAAAAAATACAATTTAGCAAAATATTCATATTTTGGTTTATCAAATTTCTGTCTAATTTTAGTCTTAAAACTAAATTAATTATCTGAAAATTTCTAAAAGAACAAACGATGTTTAAGAAGGTTCTAGTCGTGTGCAAAAATAAAAAAACCTTTACCGTTTCTCCGTATAGGTCATTGCCAAGAGTGCCGCGGACTTTCAAGTTCTGCTTCATCCTGCCCGAGCGGGAGATGGACAGCTTCCGCTTGGTGTCGTAGGGCGCGGTGAACTCCTTGTTTTCGTCTTCTTCCAATTTGATTTTGTTTCTTTTTCTCTCTATTTCAGAGGAGTTTGGAGAAAAAATATTCTTGAAGAACTTTGCCATTGTCAATAATACGCTCTATTTGTAAATATATATTACAATTGTGTAATATCTCATTACAATAAATTTGATCAACAAATTTTATATATAAATTGACCAAATACCTGCAAAACCATTTTTATTTTTTGGCGTTAATTTAAACATTTATAATATTTAAAAAGAGCTTTGGGAGTCACTGTTCTCTGTTGGAAGCACATAGTCACATTTTAGTTTAGTTTAGGTTTAAATATAGATTACGTAAATGTATTTTAGTAGCTAAGATCAGTATTGATCACAAAGTTGAAATTGCTTTGTTTGGATGAGCGGTCACCTGTAAACAGTACGCCAACAGTATTCTCTATCACAGTACGCGTTATCTTCCTTATCTATAGCCCTGTTGAGGATCAAACTAATTAAGACCCGATAGCGTGTTAGCATTATTTCATGTCATCAATTTAAATTCGCATGCTACTTCATATTATTGGAAGGTTTTGTAAAAATTACTTTAATTGAAATTCACTGGAATGTAATTTCATTATTATAGGTATTAATTAAAATTTACTTGCAAAAATGTAACTTATCAAATTAGAGAGAGTTGAGATTATCTCCTTATTAAATTAACAAATTGCTATTTGTAATTAAAAAAGACTGTACACATTGCGTTATGTATTGAAAATCACCTTTTCAATAATGTATTCTCTAAAAGTTTTATTGCTTATCTTTAAGCAGTTATTAACATTAAATTATTGTAAATAAGCAAAACTCAATCATAAATTTGGTAGTATGCAGTTCAGATGTAAAATCATGTTTTGTAAGTTTTTTTCAAGGAAGCCGATTTTGATCCAGCAGAGCTGAGTCTGCAAATTACTTACAGATATAGTTGAGTAGGAATCATATAGTGTTTTTCATATTATTTGCGAGTTTATTTCATTGTTTATCTCTGATAGGTGATAAGATACCTGTCCATTCCATCTGCATTGATTAAGCAGTGGCCCAAGTGGCCATGAACATTTCTTTTTATTCTTCCATCACACCTTTGCAGTTTCAGTTCGTTGGATCATTTTAAGTGTCATTGGACATTTAGTGTTTCAACAAACTGAAATAGCTTTAGTATCTTATGATACTTCTAAATTTTGCTGTCTTACTTGCTTTGAACAAGTCGAGCAATGATTTTGTATCAATTAGGTTCCTGAATGATTAGTAAATGAAAATGGTTGGCCTTTTATCAATTATGTACTGAGCTGTAACAAGTGTTATTCCAGCGATTTCTTCAGATCTTCAGATTTTATAATTGTTTGGATTCATTTATATTATCAGCGAGCAATTTAATGTGTACTAGTTTTGTTTCATTTAGTTATTTGTCTAATTACTCGCTGGTAAATATGAATAAATTCAAATAGTTATACATCTGTACACAGTTTCCAATTATTAGTGAACCATTTAATGTGCACAGTTCTATGTGATAAGTAATGTGTACTCACAATAAAAACAAGAATGTGAAAAGATCACAATAAGAATGTTTATTTTAAAAATGTTTTGTTTGTAAGAATTAAATTTTTCAGGTTTACAAATCAGGAGAAGTTTCTAGAAATTTTCATTTAGTATTAATAGCTCTTCATACTCTCTCTACTAGTGTCAGTGAAAAATGAAAAACATAGTATTTTATATCTCGTTAAATATTTATATTGATTGTCTTATTTAAATCATAAATAGTTTAATATTTAAAATAAAATACAATTTTTTATTTAAATGTGAATGTCACTGTCAAAAATGAGTGAAATGGTAATTTATGTAACCTTCGTCTTACATTCTCAATCTTTGAGCCAACAACCCATTCACCAGTTTGTTATCACCGATTCGGATTATAAAAATAAAAAGTATTTGTTGTATGTTACATTTTATTGAAATGAATTACAATAAATACATTTTATATAAACATTTCTGCTTGAAACATAGTTTCCTAAATTTAAACCAGAACTGGATCATGTAAATAAAAGAATAACTAGAATAAGGAAATAAAATAAACAGAAAAAAACCAATATGAGTATCACTCTACATTATATTACACGTTAAAAGCATAATAATTAACAATAAATATTATGCAATAGTTTCTTTGTTAATAGTTATGAACAAAATAGTTTTCTTTCAAAAGTCAGCGACATGCAATGTATTTCAAAAATGAGCATGCAGTTGTTTGTACTGTGAATGCAATAAATACTCAATACTCTTGCATAAGCAAGAGTATTGAGCTCTCGCATTAATACAAGCAATATAATTTTTTTATAGCATACAATGGTTTATTACATGTATGGACTGCACGCCACTGGCATAAATCTCTAAGAACTCAACAGCGTGTGTATTACACGGAAGTCCACACAAAAAGAATCAGGTCAGGAGATTGCTTTTAAAAGGTAACAATAAAATTGTTTATTTCCGTAACTTAACAAGATTTGTGTTGAATGTTACTGTAAATTTGAATGGTTATTTTATATATTTTTTAAATACTTTTATGTTATTTACTGCATTTGTGCTTGTACATGTAGCCCTGTACCGTTGTGTACTATCGGCAGACTCTTCTTGAGCACAGAACAATTATTGAAATTATTTAAAACCAATTAGGTTACTTTTGGCAGAACACCAATGATGAGCTCAAGGTAAGTTAGATTAGGTTGTTTTTAATTGAATTGTGATAACGTATGAGATAAATGATCAATCTATGAACATACATAGCATCCAAATTTGAAAATTATTATATTGAACTGTTTAATTTTTAACGTAAATCGCATTTCGCAATTCCAATTGTGTATGTTCTTCAAAATTGGCAATGATTTTAGTTAAAATACATGTCATCTTTTACAAAAATCACTCACCGCAATCCATAAATGTCAAAATAATAGACCTTAATGTATTTTTGGTGAATATACAACATAATCACTCTTAAAATTACAGCACGCATCTCATACCAAACAATCATGTCACATGATTTATTTCTCTATAAGTAAAAAATATATATATAAATAAAAACTCCTAGTCATTAATATGATATTAACTATGCGGTATAGTATATATTTTGTGCAATATTCACATTTGAAAAGTAAAAATCCAGATATTCAATCCGTCCCAAAACAAGGCACCTTCAGTGCGTCTTGTAAAAATTACAAACTTATGAAAATAATAATTGGATTTTGTTAACTTTTATTTTAACTTCTGACAGTTTATTTTTTTCTGTATTATCTGGATACAAAAGCAACTGCAGTTCCGGGTTGTCGAAAGCGACCGCTTTTCGACCAAGTAGAAAAATATTGAATTGGATTTATTCACAACCAAATTTTAAGCGGACAAAATTAAATAATTATTAAAATTCAAACAATCATTGTTTTTATACTTAAAACAGGCACAAAATTTCTACAAAAAATAATACTTCAACAACCCACAGGTTTCAACAGAAATATGAAATGCTGACAGATTGATTTAGGATGAGGTGGAAGTGGAAGTGGCAGTTTTTCTTTCAGCAAATCTGTACATGAATTTTGGGTGATGGTATTGATCTCGTGTTTTCGATACTATTGAATTAAAAAAAGGATCATTTAAGTATTTTAAACATCGAGCAAATATGTGCCGTGTTGAACTTTCCATTTTATCTTTTTAACAGTATTCTTACAAACAGGAGTTGGATTTTTCTTTTTGTTTACTAAACCTTGTCCAATCTTTTGAAAGCATACATTTTTGAGTTCATACTTTTGAATTCTGCTTCTAAATGTTAATACAGAACATCAAGGTTTTATTAGTATCTGGATTTTTTGATGATTAAAATAAGTTTGTATGAAGAACCATTTTACGCTACCATAAAACCATTTCTTGCTGACACTGGTAAGAACAAGAATCTGACGGCGCAACAAGTTTGCTTGTACAAGAGAGTTGTTGAAGTTATTTCTTGAGGGTTTACGGAGAATATCATAATGTAAGTAGTATTTTTTTAATAGTTATATAAGTAGTGCAGCTTTAAACACTTTATATTTTAACAACCTAATAAAACCACGTATTGTTATAAATAGCATCTCATTTAGAGTTATATTATGTGTCTCTACAGTAAAAAAATGTTAAATTTAGAAAGACCAGACTTATAAACTATCTGCATATAATAAAATAAAGCAATTATTTATATATATTTTCAAAGAGCATACGTAAAACTTTCACTGTTGTAGATATTTCCTTGTATATTTAATATTGGGTCTAAAGATAAATGAAATTATAAATATATTTACAAAATTAGACCCAACTTCTATTTGATTGCATTGTTTTACATTCTCAATTCATTTGACTATGCTCAGTAGCTTTCTCAGTCAATTTCAAAACCAGTGCTCCAGTGTGCGGCCTCACCTGGTCAAGGGTCAACAACATTCATATAAATAAATTCAAATGTAGCTAAATATCAAATAGATTTCTACGCCTCGGAAGAGAAAGTTCTTTAACCAACCTTGGCACTTTCCATGGTATGAGCACAGTCAGAGGTAAACTAAACATGAATGTAATTACTAATCCATTTCAAATTTCTCTTTAACTCTTTTTAACGAAGAAGTTTCTCTTTAACTGTGCGTAAAGTATACACGCATCAACTGTTATTTTTTTTCACATATTAAATACAAATATTTTGTTGTGTGCAATATGTAATTTCAGTACATTATTAGTAAGATATTTTTAAATCCCTACTATTGTACACAGAGCTGCCTCAAACAAGCATCTTTTCCTGAAGTTGATTTTGTGTACAAAAATATTTTACACACAGCACGCCCTGAGGATTTTGCTAGTTGCCTTGGACTCCGCTCATTCCAAGGCACCAGTCTCTAAGTCTAACGATGGGCCTTATTTCGCTCAAGATTTCCACGGCAGCCGAGCCCTTTCAAATGTAATCTTTCATGAAAATTCTAATAAATAATATATCCTATATTACGAGCAGGTTTAAGATACCATAATTTATTAAGAAATCTATTTTATTTTAAGTATTTAGGAAGACCTATTTATGATATAAACTGTAAGATTGTACTGTCTGTCAGAAGTGTGGCATCAATTCATTAATATTTACATACTATATAGTATCTATTACAATTTTATATTTTTTCTCAAACATGCGATAAAATATTTGAAGAAAAACATAACACTATTGAACGGGAATTTGCTTGGAATTAACAAATAATTTAGATAACTGAATTTATCACTGTATTTCATCATTGAGAGATTTATTTTTGCCGATTCAAACTAAAATAATCTTTTTCAAAAATAAATTATTTTTAAAAAAAATTTGCCACTATTGTTAATAAAGTTTTTCTTGAAAAAAATTTCATATCATTTCACTAAAAAAGTATTCTGGCAAGATGAAATTCTGGCATTGAAAAATTATATATTTTTATTTAAAGAAAATAAAATTAAAACATTAAAATAATTTATTAGAAAATACATGTATCAGTCACACATTAAAATAGACACCAGTCTCTCACTCCGTAATGTTTTTGACTCGGATATGACAGATGTTCATGGCATGTCACACAATAATATAGAAGTAAAAGAATTAAGCTTATGGCAGTCTTTTCCTTCCAAAAGACACCGTGAGCTTTAAGCCCACTGTACATCACATCAATTTGTAAAAATGTTAGACCGATACAAATCCAAAAAGTTTATAATTTTTTTTACACATGTTGGTAAAAATGATGTTCCACTAAGTGAAGAATATGGAAATAATCAGTTATCAAATGAAGTTACTAATAATTACTTCAGTATAGTCACCGTTGTTTAGTTTGCAAACATGAGCAGCGATTGTTAGTAAATAAATGACTACAAATACGGGAGAACATGTTGTATAAATATTTAAAAATGATTTATTATTACAAGATTAGTGGAATTGGCATAAGAAAATACTAAAAAAATAAAGTTAGATAACAAATTTTTACTTCAGTGATGCACACCAAAATCACAGTCTATAATTTGAAAACTCCTCCGAATCCTAGCAAACCGTGAGTGAGCCTCATCAAGCGTGGATTATCAGTAAGCACAATAATATCCAATATTACCCTGAAAATTGCGAAATTATAACAAAAATTCATCTCATAAACATAAAGGGTGCAAAGTTAGAAATTAATTAGTTCATCTAAATTGTTGCTCTTTGACAGAAAGTGAAAGCATATTCTCCAAGCACTTTTTGAATGGATTTTTTTTTAATGTTACGACCAGTGCGTATGAAACAAAAGTGTACTCAGTAAGGAGACGTAATCCAAGCAGTGGTGCTCATAATCTAGGGTGTTTAGATTTCTGTCAAGCTGAGGCTGAAGATGAAGCAGCATGATTGGGTTGCTGGAATAGGAAAACTATTCTCACATTGTTATCGGAACACATTAAAAATAGATTTTTGGTGACCATCAGTCAATTGCGATTCACGCTAAACTATGTATATGTATGTGGCTACAAACAGCACAAAGTGGCTATCTCAATACTCAAACTATACAACGTTGAGACAACAACTGACATCTTACCAATCTGATCCAAACTTTCCTCACAAATCAGTCTGTCTCCCTCAAGCCATACAAATACATTAGATATTCATTTCTGGTCTGGTATATTTACAGAAACATATAAAAGAAAAAATGCCATAATTGGAAGCAAACAGCTCCAACAGATTGGTTGCGAAGTGTGGATTGAGCCGTAACCTTTGGGTTTCTTCATATCACAATATTCATTATTTGTTATATCACATAAGCCAATTGAATCCGATATTGCTGTACACGTGGAAATATAAAATTATAGCACACACAAGAACCGTCATATAATGCAGACAAATGCCATTGGAAAGGAGGGAGTCAACAGAGCTACATTTATAAATTATCTAAATGTTAGTAAATTTTTAAAACTTTTACTATCTACATTAAGTACTATATAAAAGACAATCCACTATCACATATTTATACAGAAAAACGTGATATATCTCAACACGCAAGTTATATTTCTAAAAGTGCGTTCCTTTAATTTTTACATGTTGATAGCTATAACAAATATCGAGTATTTAATTTGGCGCATCGTTCACAGCTTGTGGATTCTTTTGAGTATTCTCTCTTTCAGCAAAGTTTGTCATGCACTGAAGGCACAGTTTGCAACTGCTTAAAGGCAAAACACTGCACAAAAATATGCACAAATGCAAGATACACGCTGTTGACTTGCAATTATCAGTATATTATTTAAAGTGTGCTATAAACTGTGTGCACAATGGAACTTGAGTGCTGTTCCACAGATAGATCCTGTATACTCATTGGAGTAACATTCTACTGTTTTGTCTCCGAAGACACCTCAAGAAGTTATGTACTCCCGTGTATGCTGCATGTACCAGTATTGCATGTACAGCATACATGGGAACTATCCCAGAGTGTCAAGAGATATTTCTTGATATGGCTCATAGGACTGGGGATCTTGAAATCAAGATCCGAAGGTAAAAGAAAATCCTGGCAGACCCGAGTTGGCAACTGTACTGAAGAGGACCCCGGAGCCCTGGGTGTAATCAACTGGAAATCCAATTGTGTAGATGAGAAGGAATGGTGAAATACAGCAATGTAAGCCAAGATGGGTTGTGGCGCCGTGGATGCTTGTTTTGGGTATAGATCAAGGCATGAATCATTATTTTATTTTAAATGGCACTTTACAAACGTTTTATTCTACATTTAATACCAAAATTTTATGTCATGTTACTTTGAAGTAACAATTATTTTCACTAATTTCGTTTACTTTTGTTTGAACTATTTTATTGCTGTCAATCATTGCAATTAAACCTGATATAAAGATGTGCTTTTTCTGTCACAACGTTCTTACATAATTTTTTTTTATTTATTATAAATATTTTTATTATATCACATTATGATTTGATTGCATAAAGAGTAAGTCAAACTCTAATTAAATGCTGACAACTCAAGATCCATCACTGGTGACAGATGATGGTGATGCCGTTGAGGTAGAAATTTGGCAGAGGGTTTCTCTTGGCTTCAGCTAGTCAGAATCTGAGTCTTTAGCACCTGGCAATTTTGCATTTAATAAGCGTAGATATCGGCGTGTTGTCTATGCAATTTATTATAGGTACATAATATATACATAAGACAATGAAGAAACCTTTGAAATTATTTTACAGAGCACAAACAAGATTCAAACTCACATTTCTTGGCTTTTGTTGATTGAAAAGACTATCACTGGGGCATGGTAGTTAAAACACGTGTATTCCAACCTTACTTGTGTCCCGTAATTATTTTTAGTAGCTTTTCCTCACCATTTCACGTGTGATCTGTGTTAATCAAAAAATAATAAACGATTGCTATGTACAACTCAAGAGTAGAAGCATCAATACTATGCATAAGATTTTAGCATGTTCGCTGAGTAATTATAGGTGATCTGAACCTTGTGCTATTGTTAATTGACTCTAATGCATTGCTTAGAATAGACCGGAAAGGAGCATAACTGACAGAAGACACAGTCAGCGTAGGACACCATAATTTACAAAAACATAATACAATAATTCCTTACACCACCAAGCAACATAGCGAAAAATGATTATGATTGGAATATATTCCTAGTTACTTTGAATATTGCGTACAATGTATGGCATGAGGATGTGTAGTATGCAAAAAGAAAATAATGTATCGTAACCACACCGCACTCAGATCACAGGTTACCATCACCGCACATCTCATGAATTTATATAACTGTTAACTCAATGGGATTAAATAAAATAATTTTTCATGTAATATTTTTTGACTTATAATTTGACTTGCAATTACCTGAATATTATGCAGGGAAAAAGAGCGTTGCAGTGACCCGGAGATGCACCAGAGGGTGGATAGTCTGAAAATGAGATAACTGTATTGTGTCAACGGTAATCCCGTGGTTTGGGGGAGATAAACCAAAGAATAGCAGTGCCAAGCAGGGAAGGGCCTGGACCCAGCACAGGTTGCTATGCCAAAGATGATGTTAACAAAAAAAAATATGAGAAAAACGGGTAAAAACTGATATTCCTGATATATAAAGATTGAACATTCAGTAATTGCAATTGGTCTAGAAATGACTCTCAATGTATGTGAAAAGATGTCTTAATGTGTGAGAAGATCCTATGACTTTAAAGATGTGTTTATTGTCATATTGATGAAACTTTTGCCACTGATTTATCAACACTATGAACAGAGCTTTTAGTACTTTTGAAGCACCTGAATCGTCATAAATTAAGAACAAACATAAAAGAGGTAATTATAATATTTTCAGGTTTTCAAGATAATATGTCGAGGTAGATCCAGGGTTTATTTCAAAGTAACCGTGAATTAAACTTGCAAGTAAAAGTTCATGTTACACAGTTTTTTGCATGCCTAGATTTGATGTCAGCTACTTGCCACCGTCTTTACCAATAGTACATTCTTCCCAGAGCCACAGCAGATCAAGCGATGCGTTAAATCAAACGACCCGCTGTTCAGAGGCATAAGGAGACGTCTCTGCATTCCTGCCTAGCGTCACGCTCGAGGAAGCACCCGCGGTGGGCGCAACAGTCGGAACATTCAGATGATTCGCTGGCGTTCCCGTTTTATATAGGCGGATGTTTTCTTCCGTGTAGTCCAGGATTTTCCTTGTGGAGTGTCTGACGTGCAGTTTTTGCTTGTGGTAAATGTTCAGAGCACCCTTGATGACTATGAACGTGAGGCCTCCGAGGATGGTTCTGTGGAAGTTGTTCTTGACAGAGCTGAAGAGGATGCGGCCCATGAGGGTGGATACGGTGGGCAGGATGAGGGCGCCGCATAGGATGCGAGTTGGAGAGGTGTGTCCTTGAAGGAGGATCGTGTTGGACTCTGACATGGCAGCGGATGAAGGTTCTACGCGGTCAGGATTCGGTTCCGTTCCTTCGGGACTGAAAATAAAAGAAGAATTTAATTTAAAGTTACAAAAAATATAGTGAAAATAAATATCGGAAAAAAATATATATATATAATGTCTTCAGTTTATGCTTAAACACTGCATTACCAGATTATTTTCTTTTGAGGACATTTCCAATCAACAACCAATTGTGATTTTTTATTGTCACTGTATCAAAGTGTTCCTGAAGTGATTATTTTTCCCTTTCATATTAAATTGTAACTTTAGAGATACCATTTATAGGTTAAAAAGGGTTTCGAAACAGGTTTTATCACTTTTTGTTTTGGTAAGGTTAGTTAGGGAGTCACAATCTTTAAAGCTGAAGATATCGATAGTAAACCTCGGGGCGTGTTTAAATGATACTTCAACATAATTGTAATTCTTTTACTACTTTCACTCGTCTGCTCTTAGTAACCAGAGGGCTCCATCGCGACTTTTAATACTGTTTTACGTAGTTAGATCTGATAGGATGGTGTAAATACTCACTCTCCGAAGGGCAATAGCAAGGTAAGAACGGGGAGCTTGCGGCAGGTGCGTCGCAGAGCTAACAGGAGTGCGTCTTCCCAGCGCAGGGCGCGCCCGCATACAAGGGCTATGGGCACGGCTGGCAGCAGCAACAGCAGCACCAGTGGGTCTGCCGCCTCCAGCATCTCCAGGCCCTCCTTATGTCCCGCCACCTGTAAAACAGCATCAAACCATACAGTAAAAGTACAGGTGCTGAATGCGACCCTTGTGGTACTTCAGAAATAGTATTTTTAGAATAAAATGCTTGAGTGATTTTTTCCACATTTTGGTTTTTATTAGTGACCGGTTTCGCCAACCTTTCACGTTGGCATTATCAAACAGAGTGAGATTTTATATAATAATAAGCAATTAGGTAAACAATTGTTAGAGGGAGAGGTTGTTGGAAAGAGAGAGAGTGACTGTCAGGTGGTAAGGGCTAATGTGATTTTAATGTACCTGGCAAGTGGAGGATTCTATATAATTGCAAATTTTTGTGAACAAATGTTTTTTTTATATTAACACATTGTGATCGGGTGATTTTTTTGTCACCTAGGGGCTGAGATCGGGGGTTTTTTGGATATATACGTCTCAAATTACAGTTTCTGTAAAATAGCCATATCTTTCGAACTATTGGGTATTTTTCAAAAAAACTTTTAGTGTCTTAATCTAAAATAATTGCTTTATTTATTTATTATACATACATGCTTTGTACACAAAATTACTATACAATAAATGAAATGGAAAGCGAAAAACACACTTTTACGATCAAAATTACATTATTATAAAAAATCACAATACTTTTTGTAAATTTTTATTAGATCTAATC
This sequence comes from Atopsyche davidsoni, assembly GCA_022113835.1. Classification (NCBI taxonomy): domain Eukaryota; kingdom Metazoa; phylum Arthropoda; class Insecta; order Trichoptera; family Hydrobiosidae; genus Atopsyche; species Atopsyche davidsoni. Next base: position 8,532,012 of record JAILWY010000025.1, read on the forward strand.
AGAAACAAAACAACCTAATAATGCGTCAACGTATGATAGTATGACGAAAATAGTATCACAGTGTCACTGAAATAAGGGAGAGAGTCTCTGTTTATTTAGTTTGCAGTAATAACTATTGTGTTCTGTTGGTATAGTTTACCGTTATTTTTTATGACCATGGTTTCAAATACTTCGATATTTGTTTGTGTCTAATGTTTGTCAACAGCTGGCAAAAGATACGGCACCGGTACCTGCTCGGGTAAAGCGAGCGTTCATCCGTTTCCCGTACACTACCGCCAGTCTATGCAGAACGCATAAATGCGTCTCCCGGCCTCTACCGCCAGGCAGCGAGGAACGCATTTATGCGTTTCCCGATCACAATGTGTTAATGGGGTAATTATCTAAAGTAGTGGCTTTGGGGTGTAGCAGCAGTTATCCTGTGTTTGGGTTTGTCCTGTAGTGTGTTTATCTGCAAATAATAGGTATTTACTGTGCAAAAACCTATTAACAATCCCTCCCTCTAACAATTGTTTACCTAATTGCTTATTATTATATAAAATCTCACTCTGTTTGATAATGCCAACGTGAAAGGTTGGCGAAACCAGTCACTAATAAAAACCAAAATGTGGAAAAAATCACTCAAGCATTTTATTCTAAAAATACTAAAATGGAATTCCACCAAGTACTCTCTGTCAAAAATATTGAATTTCGTACTTCAGAAACTCAATAAACATTATTTAATATAAAAATTGTTTTTAAATGCGTGGACATAAAGGTGGCAATGTTTCATCATGCCTTTATTTTAAAAAAACATTATTTTTCTAAGCTCATCAACCCAAAAATAAAGTAAGGATGGTGTTTATGTTAGGGTTTATGTGACATGAAAGTTTTTACTTTGTAAATTGTTATCACGCAACGTAAATAGTTGACTGTAAATGATATAGTTAAAATAAAACATAACTTCAGAGACATAACTAACAATAAAAATTAAATGAACATATCACCTCACTGTACACCAGAAAATGTAAAAAAAAAAAAAAACATTCACTGATAAAATAAAGACATGATGTAATAAGTGATAGTAATGAAAAAAAATTACACAATTATTCTACAAGCGTGTGACATCTGAGCTCAGATAATGTGATAAACGAAGTCTACAACTACGCAAATCTGTCAGAGTTGTGTGGTCACAGGAGAAAAGGCAGGTAATTCCGAAATATTCAGAAACACTTGTAGCCGTGTACAGGCGGTGTATTCAAACCTGGGACCTCATGGTCTGCCAACAAGTGCTTATTTTAAAGTGATGATCAATGATGAATAATGTATGCACTACCTGCATGACAGTAACAGCTCCATAGGTAATGGCAGTCCAGTATAATGAACCGAGCATTACGCCGCCGGCGATAAAGGGGCAGAGTTTGTGTGTGACCTCCTCAGTGGCGTCGAGCGCGGCTACCAGAGGTCCCATGCAAGGGAACACAAGGATGTACTCGGCTTTGCACTGGGGGCAGTTCACCTTGCGCGAAATGTTTCCCTTTTGCATCTCATCCACCCAACGCTGCAGGCACGCTTGATGCACCTGAGAGAATGAATTTCAAATTGGTAAATAAAACTACTGACAATAAAAGGTCATAGATTTTGACGGTCATTGTTAATTGACTTCTTTTTTGAAAAAGAAGAAAAGTATCCGCATCGAAATGTTGGAACATTCAGAAAAAAATGATGTGGTTTAATACCCACGGTAGAAGTCAAAAAGTGTTGATTGTCCTAACAACAAAATAAGCTTTCTTATTTATTAAAACAATGAGATGCATTTTTACACCTCTTGTCTATTACAGCCAAAACTTTTCCATTTTTTTTGGTTCCATTTTGGTGTATTTATCTAAATTAACAAATATTTAATTTAATAAATATGTAATTTTATAAAATATTTGCACCAGTATGTAGAAATTGAATAGTCAGACATTTGAAACTAAATAATAATATTTATTAAAAAAAAAATCAAATTTCCACCACAGCCAAAATAATACTCTTAAATTTATCATAACTTGGACCTGTCACTGTATTCCGTTTAATTCAATATGTATTTATAGCAATGGTTACACTTTGAAATACTATCAGCCAAATGCGATCAGGCAAATTTGATTTCTCAAAATAACTTTCAATAAAGAAAGAAAACTGACTTCATTGATTGAAAAATTTGTATCAGTTCTCAGTCAATGATGCTTATGGATTTTATTGTTTTGATTCACAAAGTCAGCATAAATAAATTAGAAAATTGACGAAAGCTTACCATTATCATTAAATATTTAATAAATCCATATTTTTGCCTTTATAGGCTTATTGAGTTAATAATAAGTTTTTAGATAAGTTCAGGTAATAAATACTATATACACATGGTAAATTATTTTTGTGATAAAAGTGGGATTCGAACTGTAGCAACCCTGTAACTGAATGAGAATGGTTATGCAAGTGTGTACTTGATGTACCTATCCACGGTAAAAGTGTATAATTTTGAATTGGCACATGAACATTTTTTAAGTCTATTTCATTAAATAAAATACTATTGGATGTAAAATAAGATAATTCTAAAATTGCCATATTGTGAATTTTTTTATTAATATTAATCCGGAGTAAACTAAAATATTTTTATAGAATGTACAGTGCAGTAAGCCAGATAAAAGCACTTTTTAAATTGAAATTTATTGATTTATATATTAACAAATGAGTGAGAAAGACAAACAAACTAATTTGATCAATTTTGTAACAAAAATGGAAATAACATTTTTGAGTTCTGGTTTTTATCTTAAAAGCTTAAATTTAAAACATAATGATTTCATTGATATAGGTGTATATTTTAAAAAGACAAGCATTCTTTGATGTGGCAAAGGACACCACTTCAGTAGTAAGTTGTAAACGTGAACGCTATTCGAAGCCATACCTCCTGCCTAACGCAGCCTTAGTATTTTTAAACAGCACGGCTCTGTTTCATACATGTAAAATAATGAACATGTCAAACTCGTTATTTTCTACAGTATAAATAATTATGAAGTAAAACAAATGATAGGTTCAATTATCCATTCACCGAAAATAAATTTAAAGTAAAATATGCAATTTCTTATACTAGAGTTGATTTCCTTACACATCGATCTAGTAGATATATGGTATGGTTCTTAAATTCATGTATATGTAAACTTGATAAAAAAAATTGATACATTAATTTTTAAATACAGGTATCAATTTCAAAAAGGCCAACTGTAACATTCCTTAATTTTGATTAATTAAAACAATTTAAGTAATTTTTGGTCTTGGGTATTTTTGTTAGGAGAGAACTGTTAAATCAGGTTCATATTGTTTGTTTCCAGATAGATTACTAACATTCATTAATATTAAGAATACATGCCCATTTGCTGGTTCCTTTACAGTTGCACGGTTGTACCCAAGATGCCAGGGCATCGTCCGATTCCGTGGCGTAGCAAACCCAGCAGCACTTCTGCAAGCTCCCGGCGCTGGTCTCCGGCGCTCCCGGAGGAGCGTCCTCGCCGGCCGCAGAACTATCGGTCTCCGACATTATTCACTATTGTCGCAAATCACCTAATTGTGCAATACGAAGCGAGACGGGCATCTATTAGTGCTGCTGTCAAAAATATTTAGGTTACCCGAGAGAGCACGAGAATTGCGACATCGAGCGTAAATCACCATTCATATTCAGTTTGAAATACGATCTATTCGAATTTATAAGGAAAGTTAAATATAATTGTTATTTTTCGCGTACTTATAAGTTGTATTCCACCGGAGTCGACATTGGACCGATGGACATAAACATATTTGGCATTTTTTGTCGTTTCCCACGGTCGAGGGAGACGGCGTATGCATGTCGGACACGCGAAACAGAGAAAACTCACAACACCGACAGTGCTGTCAGACTTTACAACTAAATTTCCCTACATTTCTGCATTACAAAAATTATATAAGATAACATTATATTTCCAAATCGATTTCAAAGAAACGTACATTAAATATTTGATATTGTAATATCTTTTTATTTTCACACATAAATCTTATGCTTCCTTTGACAAAAAAAAAATAATTGCAACTAAAATTAAATTTAAAAAAAAAAAAATCGATGCTTCACTTGCTCCGAGCGGATTGGTCAGGTTTTTATGGTCTTATTATTATTTCGGTATAAGGCAACAGTAATTTAAGATTACAAAGTTTTATTACACTATTGGAATTGTTCAATTTTTAATCATAAAATGAATTGATTTGGAAAGTGCTCGTCTATAATTAATTCCTAATGTATTACACTATCAATTTAATTAACCTCCATAAAATTATTGATAAAGCTTGACGTTTTAATTTTGATGAAAAGTTATTTCAAATATATATATAATTTTTAACGTTTACATGTGGATAGTTTCAAATTTTCGTCATATTTATGAGTATTTTTCCATTAAAAACGGAAATCATCAAAAAGTGGTATCTCTTTTCGACAGTAATTGGTAGGCTGGTAGTATAGACGTCTCGAGAATGCGGCGATTTTGTCAAAGTTCAGCATGAAGCTAGTCTCACTCGGCCGCAAGTCGACGTCTGCGGGGCTCTGGCGCCGCGTACTGAACCCAACCAATATCATAGTAATAGTAAATGTCATCAAATTTTACAAGTACGCAACTACGCACATAAAGTGCATTCGGCCACTCGATTTGTTCAAGGACGACTCCTCGAGCTGCTCGCTGCTGTCACGCGCCGAGTGCGTCGTACAAATATTGTGGCTATCATTTCATCATTACTTCTAGAATCGTCTCAATATTATATTTATTTTAAAATTATACAACAGTTGCGAAATTAAAATAAAATTAATACAGGTTTTCAAAAAGAAAAGGTCAAATGCGATATGCTTTTTAGTCAAAATTTCATGTTGTGAAAAAAATATTTTGAGTTTGTCGTTTTATTACACAACAAAATAAAACAATATATTTATAGTCACGATAATTATTATTTAAAATGTCTCGTAAATGTAAAAAAAAATTCATGTCAATTTCAATCAAGTTAGATATCATTACAACAATTATTTTTTTTAGTAGCAGTGATTATGTTGAATTATTTACTCAAAGTTATTTCTATAATATTTTTATAAAATGATATATATTTTTTATGAATCTAACTTATATTTTTCTGTTTTAGTATTTCCAAATGTATTGTATTCGCTTTATATTGATACTTTGAATAGTATTTTTTGTATTATATAAAAGAACTTGATAGTTTATAAAATATCTTTTTGTGATTTTTCTACGTTTTTGGTTTTATTGTGACTAGTTTCGCCAACTTATCTTGTTAGCATTTTCAAACAAATTCCACCAAGTACTTTCTGTCAAAAATATTATATATATATCTAGTGTATACATAAAAAATTAGGTAATTTCCATTCATCTAAATAAATATTGTTATATTCATATATTAATTTGATTATGCACTTTTATAACATAGTTTAAAAATAAAAGACAGTTTATTGTGAGGTAATGTAATATAAGAATCAAGAAATCTACAATTTCATTCACAAAGTACAAACAGACGGATTATGGTAGTTCCTTAGTACTCCTATCACTTTTTATACCACTTTTAAATGACATTTAATTTTAGACTATCACTAATTTAAAGATGTTAGTTATATAATAATTTTAGATAACCTATATATTGCCATAGTAAGTTATCGAAATAACCAAAACTTATTCATTACAGAAAAAAAAGTCAAAATGATGCTCGAACCGCCCTCGTCTGATTGGTCAGACTATTTTAAGCATAAATTCTAAACATGATAAAAGAATTTCATTACCATTTTTGGAGTGAAAAAGCGTGATCAGTCAGATCAGAGCTGGTTCAGTGTCAATTTAACAATTTTGGTTTTTTGTAGCAGTGATAGAATTTTCTAGATCTAAAAAAAATATAGGTACATTGATTAATTTTTGTTTTGGATTTTAATAAAAATACAGGTTTCATCTTAAAAAGTAACAAAAAACAGTGAACTGACAAAGGAAAAGTACATAAATATAGATGATAAATAAGTTATATCTTTCTAATATAAATGTATTTTAAAGATCAGAATATTTCAATTAAGAAGCGCCATGAGAAATCTTCAAAATAAATTTATAATCATTCAATATTTTGAGAAGTTGGAAATGCGTTTTGAGTAATTTTATGCCAAGTTATACTTATTGAAAAAAAATTTAATGCTATGAAGCTATTGTTGTTTAAATATTTTTTAAAGATTTGTACGTATATTGCACAAATATAAAAGAAATAATAAAATTCAAATGCCATGAAATTGTACATATAATATAAATCAGTCAGTTGAAATATTATCTATGTTACTAATGTATTGAAAAAAAGTTCCATGTATTTTATACTACAATAAATATTATTCTATCAATGACTTTATTTGGTTACACTTTCTAAGCAATGGCATACATACTTAGTTAGTAAAATTTTCACACCGAGTATTGAATTTAATTTGGTATGATTGTAAAACTTAACACCTAAAACAGTTATTCGACATGTTAATAAGAATGTACATAATTTGCCACACATAAAAAATATTATTTATAAAAAATATTTTATTTTTTAATTTAACTGCTCGTCTTACGAGGCTTCTAATGCGTTTTTATTTAGACTGAAAGTTATTTAGTTTATAAATTTAAGCAATATGAAGTTTCATCACATTATTTCTAAATACCTAAATGTTATATATATTTACAATAATTATAGTTTAATGTGGAAAATTGTAGTTCCAAACATGACAAACTTAAAAATAATATTGCTCCTTTCTGAACTCTAGAATTGTGCTATAAAAAGAATTGGTTTTTTTAAACGTATATAAAAATAAAATATATATAGTGTGACAGCTTGCTTCCATTCCAGCTCGGGCAGATCCTCCGTCGCTCCAAAAATATAAAATAAAACGCGTGGAATCAAAATTCTTCCACCAAAAACTTGCTCAAAAGAAATTTCATAATTCTCTTTTGTTTAATAACACAAAAATTATATTATTACCACCTTAAAAGCGAGTAGATACACACCAAATTTAATTAACTACTTTAAACAACAACAAAAAGTAGCTATGAAAATAAAATGATGCTAGAAATGATAAACCATTTAATATTATGGTCTGGAGTTCCAAGTTGACATAAAACTGAAATTTTTTTTTTTTTTGATTATACTTTGACTGAAGAGCTTATTGACAAGTTGTGTAGATCCACCAATATATCTTCACATAAAAATGCAGCTAAGGCTGACTGCACTCTGCATAAATGAGAATTTAGGCACTGATGATACATGCCTAGGAAGCCCAAGTCGGTTGGGTCGTATGCTGCAGCGTACGGTATAAATTATTTTTATGATAAAGAATATGGGAGGAGAAGTTTTTGACTTTGAAATGTTCCAAACAAATAGCTAAGTTTCTATATCTACCCTTTAAAAATGTAGGCACTTATATGCAGTGGTAATAATAGTAATACACATATTAACTCTCTCACATATTGTGATCAGGCGTGTAAGAGAATAGAACTCGAATGAAATAGTAACAGAGGTCTTACAATTATCAACAACAGTATAGCATTATTGAACACAGTGAATTATAAATCTTGTATGTCTATTTTAAAAATTCAAACATTATAATACAATTATTACAAATATCAAAAATCTATATTACATGCACAACCAGAATGAATATATTGACTAAAATATTTTATACGTTGGCATTAAAAAGCAAGTCTTCATAAAATAAGCCAACATCAAAAAAAGATTTAGAGCTTAGCTGTCATAGAGATCTCTAACCCGAGTCAAGTTGAGCCAAATGGAAGGAGCCAGGGCTTGCGGCCCTCAGAGGGTGTAATGTTTATAGTACATCCAATATGAAGCTAGATTTGATGGAAAAACACAAGTGTGGCTTTATATTATTTCTGGAGGAATTTTCAGCCTCCCTTAAATCCAAGTCTCTAGAAAGATACTTATAGACCCATTAGCCCATTTTAGTGATTAATGACCTCACGCTTGGAAGTCGTGCATAAATAGCCTGGAGCGTGGGTGACAGTCCTTCTTCTGCAGCGTTCCGACTTATAACATCACTACATTTTAAAATATAATGAATGGACTATGATATCCAGCCAAATAGGTATTAGACTTTAGATTTATAGGGAAATATGACTCTTTGAAAAAAATTGGTTGAAAAATTGAATAGTCACAATTGGCTCTGAATACTTCTCACTGCTAGGCATGCAGTGAGAAGAGCCATATAGGTATGGCTCTTCTTTTGCCTTCCTCACTTTCACAGAGTTGTGTGGTCATAAACCCATGCTTTTAGATTATCTGAGTTTGGAATTCTTCCGCTCGAGAATAAATATACAACACTACGGGTTGAAACACTAAAGACAATAACAACTATATGTGACACTTAAAGAAAAGAGATTGCCTTGTTCAAAACAATATGATGATCTGGAAGAAAATTTTAAAAAAAATAATTGACTGGATGAGGTCTTATGTGCTTTTAATGAGTTTCAAGATATATCAATTTCCAGATAGCTTATTTCCTTGAAAATAGTTTCTATATAAGTGGCTGAAACATCAAGATGAGAGAATAATAGATCACGTAATAATGAGAACCTCAGAGATTTAAGGAATCACAACTGCATAATGGATAGAAATGCACTAATAATATTCCTCAATACTTCATTTATGGCTCTTATTTATAAACGAAAGAAGCATTTATTTATGTTATTCTACTATTAAATGTTGTCTGATAGATCAAAAATTTGAGTCTGCAAGTAGATCTGAGTATCTATTAAATATTTTTAATAAACTGGCATTTTTCACACATACATGCTTATAGTGTATAATATTTAAACAATCAATTCACACATGAAAGTTTTTTCACAACACCTGTGAGATTTGAACCCACAACCCACATTCTGTGGCTGCAATAGCCGTGAAGTCCCACCAGTATTGTGAAAAAACTTAGTGAGGTAACCCAAATATTGTGTCAATAATAATTAAACTATAAATAATATTTATTAGTATGACAGAAAACATAATGGTTCATCTATAACACTAAAATAGTTGTATTTATAAGATATTACGGTTCAGAAGATGAAGACTTGCCTTTTATGCTATACTAATCTGTTTTACCCCTATGTAATACACTTTAGCTACTTCATGCTATATTTTTTTCATATAGGAATCGATACTCAGTTATTACAATTACACAAGTCATCTGGAAAAACATTCAGTTTTTATATTAAATGGAGTTTATTGTGGTGAATTTTTTTATTAAGACATTAAAAAGGCTTTTCCAATCTTTTTTCATTTCCACCAACTCCATACCGCATAGGTCATACCCTGAAGTTCATAAACAATGGAATAAAAACTTGTGATTCATAACATCCTTATTTCAATAATGGTAACTCAATTATAAATTACCAAAGCAATGTGTAATGATATTTTATTAAATATAAAAAGGAGAAATACACTGACTAAATATTATTGCAATGTACCAACAATTAATTCTTAAGCTATGCTCCTACGTAACTATCACAATTTACATCACCTTTAGGTTGTTCTGAAATATTTGGTTTAATATTTATGATTGCATAATATTGTGGACAGCTTATGAACGAATTACATAAAAAACACTTAATACAATTTCTTTGGTTGGTGTGGAATGTAAAAGTAACATGACTACAATATCACTAGAAATAAAATTCAAAAAGTTTAACAACTCTATATACACAAAGGTAATACACAAATAATATGAACAATGCATACGTAAGTACATTACTTTTACGTACAGTACTTTTACGTTTCATTTCTTTTCACCCACGGTCAATTAATTGAAAGTTTCATAATTTTTAGCATCTCTAACTCTATTTACACTTCGCCAGGTTTCAAAATCTCAACTGCCATTTACCTAACCTCAACATGTTCACAGTATTCCTTCGTTGTCCTGCATTGCTAGGCCTTCAGTCTATACCGCATTCCGTACTTGTGATCTGCTGCCATTCACTCTCAAACACTAAACAAACAAGGAATTCTGAAATTTACAAGAATGCGTCTTCATTCTCTGTGAACGATTCCTTTACTTTCAGGCAAAGTGATTTTGAATCACTGTAGTAAACTGAAGAACAGATTTATTCTCAGTGTGATTTTGTTTACATGATCACAAGCATTTCAATCTCAAATTGTCACAAGAGCTCACACAGCTTGCTTTTGTGTTTTTGTGTCTTGTGTTTGGTTGGCACTACTGCGGGTGGTTTCTCTTTGGCCGCTTGCTCCTCCACTATCGTTGTATTTGACGAGTCTTCATTGTTGGAACTTCTTCTTTCTGATGATGCATTATACATTGATCTGAAAGCATAGTGTGATGTCAAACATAATAATAATTATAGAAATACAACCTACAGGTAAAAAAATATATATTCTCTCCTTTTCTTAAGTATTTTATATAAAATATTTAAAAAAATTAGCAACGTTTTTGGAAAAGTTAAAATAAATTGATGAATTAGGCTTCTCAGATGCTCGGCGAGACTTAGAAGATGCTATTTGTGGAATGAATCAATGTTTTGGATTAGAATGTTTTACATTGCTTTGAAATTATATCATAAATTACCTTGAAAGCCGTGATCGTACTGCTTTTCCCAAAGATCGACCCTTCCTAAGAGAATGGAACCTCGGGCGAGTGGATGTGGCCTCGTGTGCCGTGGAGCTGTGGTTGTCCTTGTCTGGATGGTCCACGGAATGGCTGCAGTTCAGCGTTGTCACCGTGAACTCCAAATCTTTTATTACTTCTGATGATGCTGAAAAAAAGGCAGGGTATATTAACAGATCGTATTGACCGAGCAGGCTGGCCTGTGGCGATAAGAGGCTAAGATGTCAGTTACTGATACGAAGAGGTCTGTAGTATATAAATGATTCCAAAACTACTGAGTATTAAGTCAGTACAGCCTTGCCACTTTGGTTTGTAATTGGAGTGGAGCCCGGCCAGGCTCTGAAGCATGCTTGTGGCTATTGCTCTGGAGGCTAAAATAATCTGCACAAAATGGTACCAATGTTTCGACAAAACGACATAAGAGAAAAGCTCCTTGAAAAAATTGGCAACAATTTTTCTCCATTTGTTTTTTTTTTAAATTATTTGTGTCGTGCCATTTATTTACTTTGATAGAGTTTTTGGGGTAGCACGTGTTTTATTTAAAAAATTAAATATTTCACTTCAAATATATTAATGATCATATTATAATTTTCAACTGAGTAATGCGTCATAAGTTGTGCATATGATGAATTCTTCTTAAGTACCTGAGAACTCTTCTACAGGCTTATCGATGGTATCATGGTCAATCCACGTGAGCCCCATCTCCACCTTCTCAGCCAGGTCTTGCCAGCGCTGTCGGTTGTCGATGGTCCCATCGTACAGTGGCATTATCCACGGGAAGCTGTCGGACAGCACTTTGTACAGCGGAAGGCATATCACATCTATAAAGCCCACTTGCATTTGTGGGAGTTCGTCTTTTCGTTCTCTGTGATGAAATAAATTTATCATATGCATTAACAATTAGAGATAATTTGATGCTTCGATTAATAAGTGCTTGGATATCATTAGTACTCTACCTGTCCATCATGGCAACAGGTTGTTGGTTCAGTTGCAACTTCTCTAGATCTCCCTGATCAAAAAATTCATCAGCTACCAACTTAGCCACTCGATGTTGAACCTCCCAAGGCTTTGCGATGGCCGACACGTCACACGCTGTCATCATCATGCCACACAGTACTGGAAATGTAACATAATGTGATAATGTGCCTGACATTGTTAAGAAGTTTCCATGGCAGCTGACTCATAATTTTCTTCTCCTTAATGATAGAATATTTATAGACTAAGAAAGACTAAGGATTTAGCTGACATGGAAAACTCTGGGTGGAGTTAAGTCCGTTGTGATATTTAGGGACGTGCAACTCTAAGAGTGCCAGTGTAATGTTCTGATAACATCCACATGTCTGGTTTATGCTACCAGATCTGATAAGATGCCACAAGTTCACCTTTTTGTTAATCTCAAGGAAAGATGTCACCAGTTTCCTTGATAAGCCAGAATCCTTAAGAATAAGCTTTAGGGACATTAGTGTGAGCATATCAACGCCAACATTAAAAACAATAATATTTCGAACATTCTTTCTTATCCTCGCTCTGCCAGTCGAATTCTCCGTCTTCAGTGAGGTCGTAGAATTTGCTCCGCTTCTTGAAATACATGGCCAAATCTGTGGAGAGGATGGCTGTCTCCACTATCTTCATGACATGCTTGTAGTCTACTGGGGACAGTGCCTAAAACAAGATAATAAAGTAATTCTTATTATAATATACATTTTCTACATTCAATTTAGAATAGAATAGAATAACTGTGTGACCACAGTTATTTATTTTTGACCACTCTCCAAATTTCAATACTTTTTCATCCGTAAATGAGATCAAAGACACTTTGTTCTTGTTTTTATCACAAAGAAGTATGCATCAATTTTATACTACAGTAATGCCCCGCTTTACGCGACCCCGTTATGCGCGGTTTCACTTTAACGCAAATTTCAAATTTCGCGTTACAATGCCTCGCATTACGCGAATTTCTTATTTAAGAATGTGTATGAACATAATGTAGTCATTGACTTCTCTTAACAATTAAAAACAGCGCTGGGTGTTATGAACGTATTTTACAAGAACGTAAAAGAAACGCTACCCAAAAGACAATAGATGTATTTTTCAGTAAAAATAACATGTAATACTGCATAAAGTGATTGATTCCAATGATTCGTATTTTTTGTATTAAGTTTTGACTATGTATGTATGTTTAATCGTAAACCCCGATATACGCGAATTTCATTTAACGTGATTTTTTCCGGAACGTATCCCTCGCGTAAAGCGGGGTATTACTGCATTTTGTATTCAAAATAGCATACAATTGATTAGTATTGAATTGAAATTTATAATTTTGAAAAAACCAAAATTTCTTGTACATATTATGTACAAGAAATAATAATACCCAGATGGACTATACGCCAGATGTATTTTTTAGTTTCATGGTATTTTTTCAGGTAGAAATATAAATTATGAGGTAAGTAAATCGTCTTTGTTGTTTTGATTAGGGCGTTTCAAGGATTCGGCTATGGTAGACCTGAAAAATGTTGTTGCTCTCGCTGTTGAGTATCATGACGCACTGGTCGAAGTGGTGGTGCTCCATGGTGGAAGTAGTGTAGAGGATGGCCAGGGGGCTCTCCGTCTTGGCTTGGAAGGCGTTGTTGGTTCCTCGGTGATCCAAATCATGACAGAGACACGCCACAAGTAAACCTAAAATCTCTAAGTCCGACATGAACCTGGAAATGATCATTATCAATCATTTGAGTTTTTAAATAATATTGAAAACATAATACGTCGTTTAAGGATTGATCTTAATTTTATATAAAACAGCTGTTATTTGATAGGTCATAACTTCAAAATCTGACTTATCGGATATCTCTCATATTATCTAAAGCTTTTCACAGTAGTAACATCGAGATATAGGATACAAATACGATATGGATATAATTTCGCCAGCTCTTTGGCCTATCAGACAACAGCATTTAAGAATATCAACATATTGTCTTTGGCTTTGTCAGCCACCATAGAAGTTTGCCCGAAATTCTGTTTCTGATAATTCATAATCTTTTGCGCGAAGAATGTGACCGATGACATTAGTTCATATTGACGTTTTCTCTTCGTCATTTTGGACAATTCGATCGTCGGATTGCTGATATTTACCTCTCCATTTTGCCAGTCTTCAGCATCGCGAACATCGTCTGCGCGACGTTGAGCGCGTGCCTCCAGTTGTGGTACTTCACGGGTCTGTAATTTTTTTTCACGCTCAGTATCCACCGGCACAGCACCTGAACGAGAAACGAAATTACACATCAACATTGCATGCCAAATACATAGCATCAAATATCGACCATCCCACCCGAAGTCGCTCGATTGCGAGTTTAAATTACTGCATTGTTTAAGAAATAAAAACGACAGGTTAAAAAAATTGCGAAAAATAGCGCGCCCCGCAAATAAAAATACAAGATCCTAATCATCCCCGAGCCGCGCGGACGGGGAGTCTCGCCGCCGAGCGAATCAAACAGAGCAGAGTTCATTCGGGGAGATGACTCCGCACTGAGTCGGCAGCTCCGGCCTCGGCCTCGGCCTCGGGACGGTCAAAACAATCTTCGCTCTGATCGATCTCCACAACCAGAGGGGTGGAGTTCAATCGAAGGAGTTCTCCGGCGGGGCATCACAATTTGTGATAATTAAATTGCATATTGCTCATAGTTAAAGTTATAAACTTTGATTCAATTATATCGATTTGAGATTATTTTTTCCAAGACAGGCTTCCAACCGGCTATACCACCGCTATAGTCGATAACCTTACAATTGAGCCGACAGTGTCCGAACGTTGAAGGCGCTCCCGACTCGCCTACTCGGCAATGCACTGGTGGTTTATGAACTTGGACTCGCCCGCTTCAGACGCTTCAGACGCTTCAGACGCTTCAGACGCTTCAGACGCTTCAGACGCTTCAGACGCTTCAGACGCTTCAGACGCTTCAGACGCTTCAGACGCTTCAGACGCTTCAGACGCTTCAGACGCTTCAGACGCTTCAGACGCTTCAGACGCTTCAGACGCTTCAGACGCTTCAGACACTTCAGACTTCAGCTCCTCGGGAGGCCCCCGAGCCTCGCCCGCCGGCGCGTGAATTTTCCAAACGAACCGCACCCCAAGTGTTAACTCACCTTCGATCGATAAATTTAAAAGATTCAACCGATAGTTGAAAACTCGGTGCCGCTTGTGAGCTCAGGCGTGCCGCAGTCTGAGAGGGAAGTTTCAGTCCTCGGGGACGCGACCCTCGCTAAGCGGCCGTCGCCTCTGCCGCCCGGACCCGGACACGAGGGTCGATTTAATTTTCACTCCGACTGGACGCCGGGCCGGGACATCGAGGACGACCGCCGTCGTGACTTTCAATCGTATTGATAAAAATGAATTCGATCGATTTGTTTGTGCGAAATTATTACAAGGAATTTTCGATGGACCGATGCCCCCTCGCGTGTTGCGCATCGAGAAGAAAACAAAAAATATATGAATTGAAGTAGAAAAATCAGGTCGCGGGCCCGCCGCAAGAGATGCGAAATGGCCAGTATTCGCACCCACGAAGCCGGGCCGAAGCCGAGAGGGCAGAGAGTGCTCACTACCTCCTAAACAAAAATAAATAAACTTTTTTTGTATCTCTCGATTTGTCGATCGTTTGTCGTCAGATTCTTTTGAATGAATTTTCGATCGGGTCCATCGCCGGTGCGTCGTTTCGCGGACCCCACCGCGAGTTCGAGTGACTCTAGCGGGAGAGCCGGCGTCACGAATCAGGACAGCGGGGATTCCCATTCGTCTGCGCTAATTACCCGGGGAGAGTTATTTCCCGAACGAAATTACAAGTTTCTTCGGCATTTGGAGGGGGATCTCCGGGGAATCCCGAGCTTCGCAGGGAGCTAGCGCGGATTAGGGAAGACGCCGGGAAATTATCCAACGCATCCTGCCTGACGAGGGGAAGTCCGCGCAGCCGGAGGGGAGCACTTTGGGGACTCACGTCGTAGGGAATGTGGAACTGCTGCACCAGGTTGCACTGCAGGAACATGCGCAGGGTGGCTCGGCAGGTGTCCTCGTCCGACAGGTCGAAGTCTGGAAACAAATCCCAATCAGAATACTGACAACGGCAATTGAAAATTCGCTTTAAATCGAAAGCACGAAAAGTCACGCACATCCGGTATAGTTTTGAATGCAGGGCGATCGGTTTCAGTGCATTTTATATCGCCTTCCCGGATAGGGTGGACTATAAATTTAAATGTAAAAAAAAATCGAAAAAGAATAAAATAACCAAAATTATTTTGAACTTCCCCTGTGTTTTATTTTAATATTGTGATATCGCCTCGGCGGGGAAGTGATGGCCGGGCACGCTTTCTCTGTTGGCATTCTAATATCTCGAATTCGGTGCTCATATTCGTCGAATCGAAATACATTGAATCGATCGAAGAACTCTCCACTCGAGTTTCACCCGGGTCGAGTATTCAAAGAGCATAATCATATCAGCACTAGTTTTTGTCTCACGACTATTGATTTTGATAATTTAGTCCATCGAGAGCAAATAGTGTTCGCACATTTGTAATTGAGGTAATTTTTAAGTGAAATTGAGTGAAAAAATAGACAATCGAAAGAGAGTCTCGAGGAGACTTGAATCAGAAGGGGACTTGCCGTGGAAGGTGAAGCTGTAGAGGTTGAAGTTCTCTGCGGAGGGGATGGTCTCGCGGGACAGGCGGCCCGTGTCGGCGCCCGAAGCCGTGGCGTGGTACGACAGGCACTCCAGCGCCACCTGCGCCACCGGCACTCGTCATTCACTCCACCCACTCCACCCACTCCACCCACCCCACCCCACCTCTATTTATATACTTCGACATTTACATTGTTTATTCAAATTTACAACCTTCAGTAAAAGACTCACCTTTTGCTTCGCCATAAGTTTGCAGGCGTTTTCATACATTTGGGTGTTGTGAATTCCGAGACCGCAGAAGATGGCGAAGGCTTCGAATATCGAAACGTCGTTCTCCGAAAATTGACTGGCGTTACCCTGAAAAAAAAACACCAATAGTCAAGACGCTCAGTCGAGCCGACCCGGGCTCTCTTCTCGCAAGCGCGAGTTTGCAATATCGAGCCAATTCGCAGAGTCGCGACGACTCCCAGGGTCGGCTGTTATTTATACTTATACCAAATATTTACTTAATTATTCTGGAAGCGTTTATTTGTATGCTCAATAAGTTGAATATCTAAAATTTAATAAGTCTTTCGAGGGGATAACGGCCGTTTCTCGCTTTCGGAAGCCCGAAAACCACACGAGATATGACGAAGCGAAGATCGCAAACCTTTTCCGCGTCCGCAAAGCGTAAACTGCAGCCCCCCCGGACGCGCTAAACATAACGACTTACAAAAGCTTATTTTTTTCTAATTTTTACTATAAGCGTTTTGTAAAAGGTAGCGTTTTCCTAAAATAAAGTTTAACAATTTTCGTTAAGCTCAAAAGTATTCAAAAAGGTTCTAAAAACATCAATCAAAAATGTAGGAAAAAATACACATTCGATACAAAAGAAAAAGACTACCCAAAGCGTGCCTTTTGTTATTAAAAAGAAAGCGCGCGGTGGCAGTCTTTGATGACCAATTTTAGTTTGGAATATTGCATTTGTGCATCAAACGTGCAATCGGCACGGTAACCCTGCGCGAGTGTTTAATGCGCATTTGTTGAATATTCAACATGCGCCTGACCTTTAACTCGAAAGGTAAACTCGGGACCTCGGTGGCTCCAAGAATGCGACGCAACAATAACCCATTAGGATCGAGCGCTCGCGGGACGGCCCATTGTGCCGGCGCTCCACTCCGCATTCAGTCCGCCCGACCCGCATGCAGGAGCGGATACTGGATCTCGGAGTGGTGCGCTCGACTCAACGCCCGCATACATTTTCAACATTCATTAAAAATAGCTCCAGAACCGGATTCGAAATCTCCATCGCCGCCTCGCCCTGGAGTGTTTCAGACTCCACGCGTCACCATCGCCATATCTAGCTCCCCCGACACCCCCGGCACCCGATCTGACGATCTGATCGGCATACAGCGGCCGGTGCGTGCCTCCTACCGAGAAGCTCCAGGTTCGAACCCGGGAGGAAAAATAGTTTTTTTTTAAATTTTGTTAATTTAATAAAGTTCAATGGCAAAGATAAGGAGTTCCTCCGATGCAAGTTTCCTTTGATTCCTATGTTTTAGTAGCTTCCTGCGATTGGTAAAGGTACCGAGGCGGGTACGGCCGCACTGCCGAGTCGTCTGGGCGCCTCCCGCGGTTTGTGCCACTATTTATTGTATGTACCATTGTATTGGGTCATAGAATCGATTCGATTTTTCCAGGAGGCGATTCCGACGGGTAGAGGACTTCCACATCCAAAGAAAAATATTTCGCGGACAGGGACTAACCTTGTTGATGAGCTGCGCCACTCCGATGACGTTCTTCTGGCCGTTGACGATGGGCATGCAGAGGATGGTGCGCGTGACGGGCGAGCTGTAGCCCTTGTCGCCGAGCCAGGCCTGCGCGTCGCTGATGTTGAGGCGCTGGCCCGTGGAGGCCACGTACAGGGCCATCTGCGCCAGGCTGGACTCCCGCAGCTCGCTCATGGTGGGCCGCGACACCTCCGCCTTCCTGCTGTCCCCGCCCAGCTCGAACAGCATTGTGAACCGGATCTTAGCGCCCTGGGAATTATCATCATAAATATTCGATTCCTGTGAATTGTGCAGCGTTTTTACTGTTTCGGATGCAGGACTGGTGCCATCTCCGTGGATTTGAAGTATGCGTGCAGAGGCATCCGTTGTATAGATTAAGATTTAGACTCTCGGGAGGGAGGGCGCCTCTCGTAAAAAATAATCAGTAGTCTATTAAACCGTAAGATAATTATCTTAATAATTATCTTAGATAATTATTTTTGTTATACTCAATTGTTTGTTAATTGTCAATATGTTATTTTCAATTGAGTATAACAAAAATCCATCCTTGAATAAAAATAAATATTTACAATACTATTAGAAATAGAAGGGTAATGTGTTTGTTTAGAAACTCAAAAGCTTCCCTTGTGCTTCCAGTTCAAACGTAATCTAAATCGCAATAGATTGTGGAAGACGAGACGGAGCGCGTCCATCAAAGTCACTTCGACAATCAATTACAAATTAATTAGCAGTAAAATAAAAACAAAATGGCGCATTAAATCTAAATTAAAAACGCTCTCTCTTATTTACGGCTAAATTGACGATCGCATCATTACAGCCGTCCGATGGATGGAAGGCCCTGAAGGTCTGGGGAGAAAGGATGTCCCGAGGGGGGCGGGGGGCGGGGGGACTCGAGGGGCCCGGGGGGTCCGGGGGGCCCGGGGGAACTCGGGGGGACTCGGGGGGCCCGGGGAGACTCGGGGGGACTCGGGGGACCCGGGGGGACTCGAGGGGCCCGGGGGGTCCGGGGGGCCCGGGGGAACTCGGGGGGACTCGGGGGGCCCGGGGAGACTCGGGGGGACTCGGGGGGCCCGGGGGGACTCGGGGGGCCCGGGGGGACTCGGGGGGCCCGGGGGGACTCGAGGGGCCCGGGGGGTCCGGGGGGCCCGGGGGAACTCGGGGGGACTCGGGGGGCCCGGGGAGACTCGGGGGGACTCGGGGGGCCCGGGCGGGCGCTCTGGTGCAGAGGCTGCGGTCGGTTGATATCTTTGAGCGAAGCTATCTTGTAAACTTATCAACGTTTTGAAACGGTTGGAAATAGACTGGTTACCTGCTGCTCCAGGATCTCGTCCACGTCCACGTTGTTGCTCTGTCGGCGCGAGAGCGGGCGGTGCTCCGGCGCCGCGCGTCCCGGCCGCTCCACGATCTTCTCTAGGTGGCTCTGCAAGGAAGCGCGATCTCATTACCAATATGTGTACGATATGGAGATGATCGATTCAACTACTAAACGAATAATGAATACGGACATCCTCTGTGAGGATTCCAACCTATTATTTCAGAGTAAAAGAAGGCGCGCCCTGCCCGCCGAGCGGAACGTGCAAAACTGCAACAGAAATAAATCTGTTTTTTTATTGACGACGATGACTCGAATCCGTTTTTGAGCAATCTATATGTTTTAAAAATTCGCACTCAACAACTTATTTTATTCTAATTTGAATAAAATTAAAAGGCAATTTAAAAATTCAGTAATCTGATCGTCCCGCGCGGCCTGGAAATCTTTTATTTGGCAAATTTGTTTTCGGTTTCGTAAAATTATCCGCGAATTCCGATCTTAGCAGGGTAAATAATTTAATCAAACAGTGAAAAATAATGCAAACGAGTTTTAATGGAAAACCGACGTAGATTTTAGACTCTACAGGGTATTAAAAAACTTATGGAATCTCCCGAAAAGGGATATTGGTACATTACATATAGCAAAGAGCATTACAAAAACCCGGAGAATGTAAAATTTTCTTTTTTACTTTATCTAATAACTTGCTCTTAAATTTAGTTGAGTTTGTGTATGTCTCTGGCTGGAAAGAAGTAGAAATAATTCAGATAAATTTATGCAGATAACCAGATACGTCTTACGTTCAGTTTTGTTTAATTTGATTATATATATTTCAAACATGGTCAACCCAAAAAACAAAAAGACATATTATACTTTATTCTATATCATAAATCTTGAGGGTTTTTTGGTTACCATTTTCTCTGAAATCGAAGGTAGTTTTTAATATTTACAAAACTAAGAAGAGTTCGCACTCTTTTCCGATTTAAATCACCGTGCAGTTTAGTTACGAACTGGTACAGTTTTTTGTTTGAAAGTAGGTTGTAAAACAACCTAAAAATAAAAAAAAAACATAAACTATGTAAATGTATATTCAAGGACTAAAAATGGTTTTCCCCGTGACCAGGGGCAAGCAGCACTTGCGTCTCGAAAACGCAGCCTCGCAACTTGAAAACACTCCCGAGAGCCCTGTCTTTACTCTGAATATTAAATTATCCAGCAGTCAGTTTGGGAGTGGGCAAAGTTTTATCGTTCAAAAGCAGAATTTTAATGAAAACTTTTCCAGGAAGTTCCCGGAGAGCTGACGGCAAATGAAAATTTGGCGATTTCCCAAGAAGGCGTCTCCGTCTCCGTCTCCGTCTCCGTCTCCGTCTCCGTCTCCGTCTCCGTCTCCGTCTCCGTCTCCGTCTCCGTCTCCGTCTCCGTCTCCGTCTCCGTCTCCGTCTCCGTCTCCGTCTCCGTCTCCGTCTCCGTCTCCGTCTCCGTCTCCGTCTCCGTCTCCGTCTCCGTCTCCGTCTCCGTCTCCGTCTCCGTCTCCGTCTCCGTCTCCGTCTCCGTCTCCGTCTCCGTCTCCGTCTCCGTCTCCGTCTCCGTCTCCGTCTCCGTCTCCGTCTCCGTCTCCGTCTCCGTCTCCGTCTCCGTCTCCGTCTCCGTCTCCGTCTCCGTCTCCGTCTCCGTCTCCGTCTCCGTCTCCGTCTCCGTCTCCGTCTCCGTCTCCGTCTCCGTCTCCGTCTCCGTCTCCGTCTCCGTCCCCGTGTCCGTCTCCGTCTCCGTCTCCGTCTCCGGGCTCGGGCGCGCACTCACCGCCTCGCCGCAGTCCATCTCCAGCAGGTACACGGAGCAGCGCTCGCACTTCAGCAGCTCCCGCGCCTCCGTCATGATCTTCGTCACGAGGCACTCCAGGTTGTTCTGCAACAGAGGGCGGCGCTTGTCGATTATCGATTTCGATTTTGACTATCGATGACATTTCTCCAAGTCATATTCAATTTTTAAATTAAACCAAACCGAACAGGATCAACGCGAGACGAGAACTCGCTCCAACCCGACAACAATAATTATCGAAAAACCACTTTGGAGTTTCAAAACACAATAAGTTCTTGAGTTGAAATAGAATATTAAGAAATGATCAACTGCTCCTGTCCTCTACAGAAGTTTGCCCCGAGGCGCTCGGCGGGGGAGTTGGCGTCCTCCGCGTCATTTAGATTTCTAATTGGACTTTTGATCCAGGTAAAAAGTCATTTCCAAAAATTTCTTTCCAAAAGGTTTTTATGTATTTTTTTTATGAAAGTTGAGCGTCACTCCTGAAGCAGTGGACGACTCGAGCTTCGAAATAAACTGAAAGGTAAGGGCCGGAACCGATTTACGGGACATTTAATTTTGAAATATAAAATCGAGGGTCAGTCGAAGGTCTAGTTCAGGGGTCGGCAAACTTATTAACCAAAGAGCCAAATATGTACATTAAAACGTAAAAAGAAAAATTGGGAGCCAAATCTGTTTATTGATTTAACAAACCTCTATTATTTAACACTTCATTAAATAACGGGCATACCGAATAAAACTTAATTAATTTACAGTAATACCCCGCTTTACGCGAGGGATACGTTCCGGAAAAAATCGTGTTAAGTGAAATTCGCGTATATCAGGGTTTACGATTAAACATACATACATAGTCAAAACTTAATACAAAAAAACGAATTATTTGAATTATTTTATGCAGTATTACATGTTATTTTTACTGAAAAATACATCTATTGTCTTTTGGGTAGCGTTTCTTTTACGTTCTTGTAAAATACGTTCATAACACCCAGCGCTGTTTTTAATTGTTAAGAGAAGTCAATGACTACATTATGTTCATACACATTCTTAAATAAGAAATTCGCGTAATGCGAGGCATTGTAACGCGAAATTTGAAATTTGCGTTAAAGTGAAACCGCGCATAACGGGGGTCGCGTAAAGCGGGGTATTACTGTATTTATTTACTATCAAACAAACGCCCTTTGGGCTTTAAAGTTATTATAATACAATTTTGAAAAGATAAGAAATAGAAAGTTTAGTAAAATAAAAAATAATTATAAGAAATAAAGTTTTATAAAACACACACACACACAACACTTTATTTGTAAAAATAAATAAAGTGTTATTAATTATATGTAAGTAATTAAGATCAAAATATCAGAATACATTCTCTATGAGTCGTACATAAGAATGAAAATACAATAATCGATGAAGTCGTTCTTAGTAAAATATTTAATCTATAAATTTAGATCATGATAATGACCGACAAACATTTAATGCGAACGATGTCCTTGCATCTCCTTGGAAAGTTTAAGTAAGTCTGGTTTGTATGTTGTTAATTTGAATTCTATTATTTGTGGCAGAGCCGCACTTTGCCGACCCCTGGTCTAGTCGATATCGGGCGCCGCGCTTCCTCACCTGTTCCTCGAAGATGCTCCGGGCCAGGTTCAGGAGGATCTGGTTGCGGCGGTACTCCCGCACGGAGGTCTCGAACAGCTGCGCGTTCTGGATGCCGATGCCGCAGAAGGTCAGGTAGCGCCGGAACACCTCCACGTCGTGCTCCGTGAACTCCATGGAGCCTGAACCAATCCGATTACGAAATTATTTTAATATTTCGGTATTTTTAACATCGACAGTGCGTTTATGTTTAAATAACTGAATTAAAATAAATATTTACAACGGAAAAACACAAAACAGTCTGTTTTTCTTGATGTTAAAATATCGAATCGAGTATTTTATTTTATTTAAAATGTTAAAATATCGCATTGAATATTTTCCCCCTCGAATCGCGCGTACGTTCACCGGGCTCGAGATGCAAAGTACTTTCGGTCGCACAAGTATTTATTGCATTCTCTCATACTTTCCTATCCATCATTCTTCGGCTGCAGCTTCTTCGACGCAAGTTGAAGCCGAAGGCAAACTTTCTGATGCAAACTCATGAAGCAACTTCTGTCGGCCAAATGTAACTTCGTGCGCGTGCAGCGGCAGGAGCCTCAGCTCGAGAGCCAAAGCGAGGAGAACGAATGTCGATGCAGTTCCTCGTCTTTATTTAAGAAGTCGCAGGGACGCACTCACCGTTGGTCTTGTTGATGATCTGGGCCACGCCGATGACGTCCCCCTCGTAGTTGCAGATGGGCATGGACAGGATGAGGCCGGTGCGGTAACCGGTGCGCTGGTCCACGTCGCCGTTGAAGCGCGGGTCCTGGTACGCGTCCTTGATGTTGATGGTCTCCTTGGTGAGCGCCACGTACCCCGCGATACCCACCCCGAACGGGATCCTGATCTCCTCGGAGCGAGCTCTGCTGACGGCGTCGTCCAGCTCTGTTTTAAAAATAAAAAGGCTATGTACGGATTTCAAGACGACAAACCGAAACAGACGTGTATCGTCAGTTCAGGATTTGCCCGACAAAACTGAGACTTTTCAATCGACAGTCCACGGTCTGACCACAGAGCCAACTGCTACCCTAACCAACAACTATACCTTTGAACCTTCTTTAGATAAATATATAATAAATAAATAAATAAATATATATATATATATATATATATATATATATATATATATATATATATATATATATATATATATATATATGGTATATATATATGGTATATATATATATATATATATATATATATATATATATATATATATATATAAAATGGGAGATCAATATTCAGTGGTCATTAGTTCAATTGTGCGTAAGGGGTGTTTACAATGAAGTAGGTTAGTCTGTCGCGACACTTGCGCTGCCTCACCGTGAGGGACGTGCAACTCGACAGTAAACAGTCGACTCCCGCAACCCAGTAGACTTATCAAACTAGATCCTGGGTGCGGGGTGCAAATGCCACAAAAAAAAAAGTAGCCGCCCCTGCCGCCGCCACCCCGCAGCCCCGCAACCCCGCAGCCCCGCAGCCCCGCAGCCCCGCAGCCCGGTGGGCGGAAGAGGGCGTCCATTGTGATTGCGTCGTGAGCCGCAAGTGTTATTGCATAAATCTCGTGTTTATGGATACTGACAAATAAACTAACATTTATTGTAGAGGATTAGATTTTGCAGAAGTACAATATACAATTGTAATTCAAATCGAGCAGACTGAACTCCAAGATTTATCCCCGGCCAGGGGGACCCGCTCGCGCTGGGAAGGTATCGTCAAACTCCACAGGGCGAAAGAGCTTCACTTCAGTGTTAGTTATATTTATAATCATTTTTTGGCAGAAATATGTTAAAGTTTATTTATATATATTTAGGCATGCGTGCGTAACGAGCATACGTCGGGATCAATGTAGCGAGATGTGGCAGTTAATTCGCATTAAACCGAGCAAAGCCCGCGGCGCTGCGCTGGACGATTATCCCGGCGCCCCCCTCCCCCCCCCTCACCACCTCACCCCCCCTCTCCCCGCCCCCGCGGGTCACTCGTCGCATTAGGCCCAAGGCGAGGGGTTCTCCGCCCTGTGTAGTTTTTTCTAATTATTTGGTATGATAATATTTATTTCTTTTTCATTCATAAAAAGAATTTTCGTTTTCCTGTTTATTTTTTATTTTACATACATTTTCAAAATTAAAATGTGAGAGGCCCGCAGGGGAGCGTTCAGAATCGATTCGCAAAATACATCTCCGGTGCCTCCGCCGCCCGAGTCGGAGGAAGAGTCTCAGGACTCGTTGACTGCCACACTTCCCGAGCAACGCCGAGGTTTTTCTTCGCGGGTAATCGAAGGCTGAAGAGCTCGGAAGACATCGAATCGTAGAAAAAAAAAAAATCTTATAATACGAAATTAAAAATAAAATACGGAAATAATGTCAAAGAAATCACCTTTGCGCGAAACGTATCCAACGTGGCAAACAAAAAGAGGTATACTTTTGTATTTAATTTTAATAATTTTTACACCTCAAATTTGAAATTAAAACACAACACACCCTTTCAGCAGTCCAGTGCACCATCGCCCACGCCGCCGCCCCGGAGCCTCCCCGGAGCCTCCCCGGAGCCTCCCCGGAGCCTCCCTCTCGCACTCTGCTTCCGGGGCAGGCTGATGACTTTCACAAAGTCAACTTGTATGGGATATTTTACTTTTCATTAAATACGAACTAAACTAGGTCAACACATTTTTTGGGTTTTGATTATTTTTTCCCTAACCTCAAAATCTTAAGTAATATAGAATTGATTCATCTGTACTCATCTAAGACAGACCTGTCTGATTTGTTAAACTTCATATTATTTAAATAACAATATAGAATAGTCAAACGATGAAAAACTTTTAATCGTATTTATCAGTTAGTACTATCGCTTTTCAAGGGCTGCTCGCCGGGTTGCTCACCGGGTTGCTCACCATGCTGCTCACCGGGTCGCTCACCGAGGTGCTCACCGGGTTGCTCATCAGGCGCTCGTGGCTGCCGGGAGGCAATGCTGGTGTGCAACTAAATATATGCGTACCATAAAAAAAAATCATTTTTCCGCGGGGGACTATTCAGCACAATTATGCACGATTCATTTGTTTTGGTGAGTTTTTATTATTTTAATCTCATTTAATTAAGCATTTGTTTACTATGTATAATTCGATTTATTCCACTGAAACTAAGATCGAGGAGGCATGGAGACGAGGAGGCGTGGAGGCGAGGAGGGGAGGAGGTGGTCTCGTGTTTGCTTCGATAGTGAGGTTTGCCGCCAGCTGGAGTCCATGAATTCGAGCCATGAACAACAAACGCGTTAGTTTCATCAAACGAAGAGAAAGTCGGGCGGCGCGACATGCGGGTCGTGGGTTTACTTCATATAAAAAAAAAGGTTTTGAACGTTTAAGGACCGGACTAATAGACACATACATACATATATAAATTTATATATTATGGGATGACATTGAGAGTTGGATAATCTGAAAGAGTTTAAAGCAGGTTCAGAAGAGAGTTTCATTTCAATTTAATTTACAATTCAATGAAACCTGAATTGCTGTGTTGGATGCAGAATCTTTTCTTACCAACAGGGTCGGCCCTGGTGACCTGTTTCATTAGATTACTTATTTATCATAATCGCGACATTCTACCCTCAGAAAGTTGTTTTCCTTATAGACTCGTCGTTCTCATTAATTGAGCTCGGATGTCTTCCGTTTGTAGAGTGGAGCTTATAATGATATATTTAAGTCAAATCGAGATTTTTATTTACACATTATTCATCTCAAATCAGTATACCGAACGGGCCTGGAAATGCTCTAAAAACATTTTTTTAGATATTGAAACGTTTTTTGCGTCTTTGAAATCTCATTTAGACCTTTCAAAATGAGACTTTTCATTTTCAAAACCGAACGCTCTTTGCATATTGAAAAAAATATATTTGCGAATTATAATGTATAGCGGGCTGCACGGCCTCCGAGTTCTGACCGTGTCTCGAAATAACCTTCTGGGAGTTTTCTCGTTTTTCCTGTGCTAATCGACCGTTCTCCATCTGCGGGTGATAAAATTATCACAAAAATGTGTACTTTTTTTGTTTCGATTTGTTTTTATTTTGTGTATATTTTCAAATTTGAGGTAGTCGAAAGGACAAAAGCTCCAGGCGCGGGTTTGAGTCCCCCCTGTGCTCATTCGTGGATATTTTGGGATCGATCATCTGGAATGCCTGCGAAGCTATCGGTAGGATTCCAAAACTTCGCACGGGTCGACGAGTTAAATTGACGATGGCGCAAAGTCGGTGCGCCGAGAGCCGCCAGACTTCGAGTACAAGCTGATCTGAATGAGATCAAAATACTCACACATAAACAAAACGCACTCACACATATTTCACCCAGCAATTGAGCAATATCCAGGATGAAATAAGCGAGCACACCTTTCCTGGCCGGTGAAGCCCCTGGAGAGTATTCGGTAATTTTGTAGTGTTTCGTAGCGTTATTGCTTTACTGTTGTGCCGGAGAATGCAAAGAGGGAGGTGGAGGTGGAGGTGGAGGTGGAGGTGGAGGAGGAGGGGGAGAGGTCGGGAACAAGCTCGGCTCACCCGTGTCCTGCGTGACGTCGAACAGCTTGGCCTGCAGGTAGCGCTCTCCGGGCGGGCCGCGCGCGAGGAACAGGCTGCCGCGGTCGGCCCGGGTGAGCAGGCCGACGTTCACGAGGATCTTGTGGCACAGCACGTCGATGTCCAGCTCGTTGGCCACGTCGCGGATCAGCTCCATGAAGAGTTCCCCCTCGTCCAGCTGGCGCAGCTGCAGGCGCGAGGCGGTGCTGGGCGTGCGCGCGCGCGAGGCCGGGGAGCGCGACCGCTGAAACCAGACACCACAACACAACTATTACACAATACATGATACACAATAATACTAATACATGACCTAACCCAAGGGTCGGTAAACTTATTAACCAAAGAGCCAAATATGTACTAAACACGGTAAAAAAAAAAGGTGGGAGCCAAATCTGTTTATTGATTTAACAAATCTCTATTATAATCTAGCACTTCATTAAATTACGGGTATACCGAATAAAACATTATTTATTTATTTATTACTAAACAAACGCCCTTAGGGCTTTAAAGTTAATGTTGTTGAGGGACAAGGCATTTGCATGGTGAAGATCCATTAATATAATGAAATAAGTAACTTTTTATTTATATCTTCACATTGAAGATATAAATAAAAAGTTACTTATTTCATTATACTTTAAAGTTAACATGATACAATTTTGAAAAGATAAGAAATAGAATGTGTAATATAAAAACTTACGGCTACTGTAATATAAAAAAGAATTGCAAGAAAGAGAGTTTTATAAAACACACACAGACATTAGGGTGTCCCTTAAATTTCAAGTTCGATATTTTTTTACGCATACCTTCTTAAAAGTTTAGTAATAACCCTATATTGTCTAGAAAAAAAATATTAGTTCGATTTATAAACGATAACCCGTGCCGACTTGCGATTTTAACTTGTCCATACAAGTTGCGTAAGTACTGCGCTGTGACTTGTAACTGCATGTTTTATTTGTCATTTCATACGTGATTTTTGAGATTAGTAGTGCTTCATTGTTTAGTGCGTTGACATGTCGGTGGAATTACGGAGTGTTAAACAAAATAATTTCCTTATCGGTTTGCCTAGATATCAAATAAATGGTGCAAAATTACCATCTAATCGACAATTTCTCTCGGTCCTATTTTACAATATTCTTGAGGTTAAACTGACTGTTAGTGAAAGTGAAAATCTTGTGATTAGGGAGTGCATCATATATTGGGAAAAAGCAAGAATTCCAACAAGGGCATTTCCTAACTGCGTGAAGAAAATTGTTGATTTATATCATGTTTGGAGAGAGATGCAAAAAAATTGTAAGAAAACTCAGGTTACGTTCAAGAGCCGTGAGAACAATTTCAAAATTGATCTTGATAATTTGTTTGATATTGCACATGCTGATGCTTTTGAGAGAATGAAAATAGAGGAAGATAAATTATTTTTAATGAAACAGAGAGAGCCAGGTCGACCGGGATGCTTAGGTGGTGTTGATAAAAAATTGGCGGAAAAAGAAGATAGATCTAAACAACGACGAATGGAAGAAGAGGAAAGGGTTGTAAGACAAAGATAATCACTAGCTGCTGAAACTAGAAAATCAAGGGCAGAAGCATTAAAATCTGACTTCCAAAACAATGTACCCGACGTAGTCACAGTCCATTGGGATGGAAAACTATTACCCAGGTTGGATGTACGAAGTTCTAAAGAAGAACGCTTGCCAGTTATTGCTTCGTTTGACGATAAGGAACAGCTTCTTGCAGTGCCGAAACTAGAACATTCTTCTGGAAAACATCAAGGTAAGGCTGTCTCAACAGCTCTTTTTGACTGGAACCTTCACGATAAAGTACAAATAATGTGCTGCGACACAACAGCTTCCAATACTGGCCATATTAATGGAGCTTGTGCTATTTTGGAGCAAACTTTAGGAAGAGAATTTCTGCTTTTGACCTGTCGTCATCATGTTTATGAATTGGTCCTAAAAGCTGTCTTTGAAAGCAAAATTAAGCAAATTACTAGTAGCCCAGATATTTCAATGCTTAAAAAGTTCAGAGAAAATTGGAAAAACATCGACGCTAGTAACATTGAACCATCTCTTAATTTCGTAAAACAACGTGTTGCCGAGACAGACATTCAAGCTTTGTTAATATTTTATAAGGCAGCATTAGACAAAGGTTATGTAAGAGATGACTACCACAAATTGGTCGAACTGTGCGTAATAATTTTGGGAGGAGACACAGAGGAAAAATTAAAACTAAGGCCCCCCGGAGCCATGCATCAGGCACGCTAGATGGCGAGAACGATCTATTCTTTAAAAAAAATTGTTTACTTCAGTCACAATGCAGAATAACTGCGAAGGACAAAAAGGCTCTACAAGATGGTTTCTTATTTGTCGTGATATTGTATGTTAAACCTTGGCTCGAATGTACAGTGGCGATCAAAGCACCTAACCAAGATTTGCGCTTCTTGAAGATGTTAAAAGAGTACGAAAAAGTTGACGCAACAATTTCTAATGCTTCTATAAGCAAGTTTAGCCATCACTTGTGGTATTTATGTGAAGAGACAGTTATTCTATCACTGTTTGATGATGAAGTTGATAACCAAAATAAGAAGAAAATGATTGCCAACTTCAACCGGGACAAAACCTCAGATTTTAGCAAACGCGATGACCCGTCAAAGGAAGAACTTCCTCAAAGGTTGTTTGGTAAGTTAAATTGACTTTTTGTATATTTTATTTAAATATATTTAAATTGTTGTAGATTTTTTTTGTTATTTGTCTTATTTTTCTTTTTTTTCCAGACAAAACACTGCATGATTTCGTATCGGAAAAGAGCAAACAATTTTTATCACGACTGCAGATCGACGACAGTTTTCTAAAGCAAGATGTATCTTCTTGGAATAATAATGCTGCTTTTCTGGAAGCTAAAAGAAAAATAAGTTATTTGAGAGTTGTGAATGATACTGCTGAAAGGGCTGTTAAAATGATGCAAGATTTTAACGGACTTATCACGGCTGAAGAAGAACAAAAACAGTTCTTGCTGCGCTGTGTCCAGGAACATAGAAAATTGTATCCGGACTGTAAAAAAACAACTCTAAAAATAAGTTACCCTGACTGATTGTTATTACTTTATGTTTTTGATTAAAAATTAATGTTCATCTAATTGAATTTTTACTTTTATTCACTTAATTTATTGCATTTATAATGATTTTATACCAGACCGAAATATCAAGACAAAACACGTTTTTTACTAAACTTTGAAGCTCGGTCGGCACTGGTTGCATTTATGCTAGAAAGATGAAATTTTATATTTAAGTATCTTATAGCATTAGTAAAAAAAGTAGAGGGTATGCATTACGAAATTTGAAAAAAAAATTTTTTTGGTCATATAAGGGACACCCTAATATATATATATATATATTAGGGTGTCCCTTATATGACCAAAAAATTTTTTTTTTCAAATTTCGAAATGGGTACCCTCTACTTTTTTTAGTAATGCTATAAGAGTCTTAAATATAAAATTTCATCTTTCTAGCATAATTGCAACCAGTGCCGACCGAGCTTCAAAGTTTAGTAAAAAACGTGTTTTGTCTTGATATTTCGGTCTGGTATAAAATCATTATAAATGCAATAAATTAAGTGAATAATAGTAAAAATTCAATTACATGAACATTAATCTTTAATCAAAAACATAAAGTAATAACAATCAGTCAGGGTAACTTTTTAATAGAGTTGTTTTTTTACAGTCCGGATACAATTTTCTATGTTCCTGGACACAGCGCAGCAAGAACTGTTTTTGTTCTTCTTCAGCCGCGATAAGTCCGTTAAAATCTTGCATCATTTTAACAGCCCTTTCAGCAGTATCATTCACAACCCTCAAATAACTTATTTTTCTTTTAGCTTCCACAAAAGCACTATTATTATTCCAAGAAGATACATCTTCCTTTAGAAAACTGTCGTCGATCTGCAGTCGTGATAACAATTGTTTGCTCTTTTCCGATACGAAATCATCCAGTGTTTTACAAACATAAGCAAACATCTTGTAGAGTCTTTTTGTCCTTCGCAGTTATTCTGCATTGTGACTGAAGTAAACACATTTTTAAAGAATAGATCGCTCTCGCCATCCAGCGTGCCTGATGCATGGCTTTGGGGGGGCTTAGTTTTAATTTTTCCTCTGAGTCTCCTCCCAAAAATATTACGCACAGTTCGACCAATTTGCGGTAGTCATCTCTTACATAACCTTTGTCTAATTCTGCCTTATAAAATATTAAAAAAGCTTGAATGTCTGTCTCGGCAACACGTTGTTTTACGAAATTAAGAGATGGTTCAATGTTACTAGCGTCGATGTTTTTCCAATTTTCTCTGAACTTTTTAAACATTGGAGTATCTGGGCTACTAGTAATTTACTTAATTTTGCTTTCAAAGACAGCTTTTAGGACCAATTCATAAACATGATGACGACAGACGAGCAGCAATTCTCTTCCTAAAGTTTCTCCAAAATAGCACAAGCTCCATTGAAACGGCCAGTATTGAAAGCTGTTGTGTCGCAGCACATTATTTGTACTTTATCGTGAAGGTTCTAGTCAAAGAGAGCTGTTGAGACAGCCTTAGCTTGATGTTTTTCAGAAGAATGTTCTAGTTTTGGCACTACAAGAAGCTGTTCCTTATCGTCAAACGAAGCAATAACTGGCAAGCGTTCTTCTTTAGAACTTCGTACATCTAACCCGGGTAATAGTTTTCCATCCCAATGGACTGTGACTACGTCGGGTACATTACTTCCAAAGAAGTCAGATTTTATTGCTTCTGCCCTTGATTTTCTAGTTTCAGCAGCTAGTGGTTATCTTTGTCTTACAACCCTTTCCTCTTCTTCCAATCGTCGTTGTTTAGATCTATCTTCTTTTTCCGACAATTTTTTATCAACACCACCTAAGCATCCTGGTCGATCTGGCTCTCTCTGTTTCATTAAAAATAATTTATCTTACTCTATTTTCATTCTCTCAAAAGCATCAGCATGTGCAATATCAAACAAATTATCAAGATCAATTTTGAAATTGTTCTCACGGCTCTTGAACGTAACCTGAGTTTTCTTACAATTTTTTTGCATCTCTCTCCAAACATGATATAAATCAACAATTTTCTTCACGCAGTTAGGAAATGCCCTTGTTGGAATTCTTGCTTTTTCCCAATATATGATGCACTCCCTAATCACAAGATTTTCACTTTCACTAACAGTCAGTTTAACCTCAAGAATATTGTAAAATAGGACCGAGAGAAATTGTCGATTAGATGGTAATTTTGCACCATTTATTTGATATCTAGGCAAACCGATAAGGAAATTATTTTGTTTAACACTCCGTAATTCCACCGACATGTCAACGCACTAAACAATGAAGCACTACTAATCTCAAAAATCACGTATGAAATGACAAATAAAACATGCAGTTACAAGTCACAGCGCAGTACTTACGCAACTTGTATGGACAAGTTAAAATCGCAAGTCGGCACGGGTTACCGTTTATAAATCGAACTAATATTTTTTTCTAGACAATATAGGGTTATTACTAAACTTTTAAGAAGGTACGCGTAAAAAAATATTGAACATGAATTTTAAGGGACACCCTAATATATATATATATATATATATATATATATATATATATATATATATATATATATATATATATATATATATATATATATATATATATATATAATGAAATAAAGTGTTATTAATTATATGTAAGTACTTAAGATCAAAATATCAAAATATATTCTCTACGATTCGTACATAAGAATGAAAATACAATAATCGATGAAATCGTTCTTAGTTAAAAATTCAATCTATAAATTTAAATCATGATAATGACTGACAAAAATTTAATGCCAACGATGTTCTTGCATATCTTTGGGAAGTTTAAGTAAGTCTGGTGTGTATGTTGTTAATTTTAATTTTAATTTTATTAAAAACAATACCATATTAACAATACAATATTTGTGCCAGAGCCGCACTGGGGTCAAAGAGCCGCATGTGGCTCCGGAACCGCATTTGCCGACCCCTGACCTAACCTAACCTTACTTTTTATAAACGGTTTTTCCTTGAACACATTGTGTTTATTCGCGGAATACATTGCGTGGAGGTCGGCCTCCTGCCTGGCGGACTCGTGGAGCTACCCCGAGGCGAGGAATACGAGGAATACGAGGGGCGGTGGCCAGGGCCTTCTTCACATCGGCACAGAGTGCCCGTGGCGAATATGTAGCGACTTATTCATGTTATTCAAACTATTGAAGTGAGAATACAACAAACAAGAGATGTGGTCAGGGCGCGCTGTCGACAGCCTCCAGCTGACCTGTCGGGGCTGCAGAAGACCGGCGCTACCGAGAGCCAGAGCCAATAAGCAATCAAACATCGTCCAAACTGTATTCATTCTATTGAAAATTCTCTAGGTACTGATCTTTTGATAATTAAGGAAAGTGTGTTTGTTATAAAAGTTTGGTTTAGTGTGTGTCTGCTCGCGAATTGTTTTTTTTTCTATTTCTTTACCAAGAAATGAGTTATTTCGCTGTTACGCACTATTCTGTGCGAGCAAACACTTAAATAAACACCAGGGTGAGTGATTTTTCATCTACTTCTGCATATCCTCGACCTATCCTTGCCCCATGCCCCGCCCTGCGCCCCCGCCCGCTCCACCTTCCGCGCTTTATCCGATATTGTGTTTTAAAGGTGTTTTTTTTAAATAAAATTTTAGGAAAAGAAACAGCTTTTCTGAAAGATTCCAAAGAGGTTTTTATTCAAATGACGGCCGGCGACCCGGAGCGGCTGGTCGTCTCGAGCGCGGCCAGGTTAGGCTGTATTCGGGTTTATTTACTATTTCTTGTTATCTCGAGATACACAATCGCTCGGAAGCTCCGAGGGGAAGGGGCGCGGGCGGCAGATGTCCTGCCGGTTTGGATTGGGGTCGTCATGGAAATTTGCAAGTGAGCTAAGTTCTACTGCAGACTCAATAACTTAAAAATATTTAAAAAAATAAATTAACAAAACTTAAAATAACAAGTTGTGAAGAGGAAAAATTGATATTTTAATTTTAAGCTTATTTTCTTACGAAATTTATAAATTCACCAATAGCCGGTGATTTTGCGGAACTCAGCTCACGAAGGGAATGCACATTCCCTTTCAATTTAATTCTTGAAAAATACTTGCTGTTAAAAATCAAACTATTTTTCGGAACGGTCTGCCAAAATAACTGACCAAAAAACCATTGAGGAGTTATTGTAAGACAAAATCATTTGATTAAAATAAATTGTTGTGAAGAGTTCCATTACAGCAATTTCAATCGAGTGTTAATTAGCAAAGTGATTAAACTGAAAATCACCCAAACGAGGACATCCCCTGACCCCCGGGACATCCGGTTTCCGGTTGTGGCGATTATAATTACGATCACGGGGGGAGACATTCGCTCGGATATATCTCGCGGAGCTTCAGGAAGGCGGAGTTCGGGGAGCGGACGTCGCGGGGCAGTATTGGCATGGAAACAGACACTGCCATCCCGGGACGGCTTTCCCTCTCTAACTCCCGCGTCTTTGCACGGCTGTAAATAACGCGACGTAATTCGATAAACGTTTCACTTGTTATTTGCGTTTAATAATGTTAAATATGTTTTTTTAAATAAATCCAAACTGAAGATTTTTGCGGAAGTAACATATTTGGATAGAATCAGGATCGAGTACTCGCCCGCTCCCTCAGCGGTGGGCGAATTAATCGGTCTCACTGAACTTAAGCTTTCATCATTTTTAATTCATTTTGACATAACGCATTTGAAATGTACAGATAACGCGGTTGGAGTAGAAAAAGTCAACGAGGTTACCCTCAGTTAATGAATTCCTGTCACAGATTCACCCAGCCCAGTAAAAATGGAGCGACCCCTCGCGCCGCTTTCTGGGGTAATTATTTTATATATTATGGCTGGCCGAAAAGCCAAAAATTATTTAATGATGCCCCGAGAATCAAACTATCGGCATGTCAAGTGCTATAAATATATATATATATATATATATATATATATATATATATATATATATATATATATATATGTATACACTTTTAGATATAAATAGTGTTATGTCATCTCAGTTCTTCTTTATGGAGTTGAACCTGGAAACTTCAGCTACAATGCGAAGCTTAAAAACCATGGGTTGACAGCGTCACAAATGAGTCTTGCACAGAATGCGCAAATAAACAGAACTCCCGACGATTGTAAAAAAGCGAAAGGTCTTCTATTTTGGGCACATTTTTCGATGAAATAAATATAGCATCCTTCAGTTGATTGTCCAAAAAGAAATAAACTTGTTAATCAAGTTTTTTCGATACTCGTCTGTAAGTTTATTTTCCATGAGACAAATCTTACGCTTTATCTCCCTATCCGAGTTGCCCCGGGACGCCCGGGCAGCCTCGCGGGAACTCGGGAGCTCGGGAGCTCGGGAGCTCGGGAGCTCGGGAACTCGGGAACTCGGGAACTCGGCGGGGAACTCCGCTCCACGCCGGCTCGGGGCTCGTGTTCGGGTGAAGCGGCAATCCCTTTTCAATCGCGGTAAATTTTCACTCGTCATGAGGAAGGTCACCGCTTCCAGGTGAACCTCTCTGATGCTGCTCGATGAACGAAACGAGCTGAACAAAACCCGCCTTGCCGCGGCCTCGGAGCCGCTGCCCGCAGGTCACTGCCAAATTTTGTATTCCTCTTATTTATTAATTATCAGTTACTTCATTTTCTTGTGTAATATGAAAATCTACGAATAAATTGATGTTGATTTCTTTAATTTTTCCTAAATATAGCAGTTCGGCCCCAAACGGACTACCCGGAAGGGTTATTTTTGCTTACCTCCGGACCAGGCATTTTCCTAAGAAAAAACCCCTTTTTTTGTTTAAGTATTATTTTAATATATAAAATATAATAAAATATTTGAGTGATTTTTCCACGTGTAAATTTTTATTAGTGACCGGTTTCACCAAACTTTCACGTTGGCATTATCAAGCTGAGTGTCGTCGGTCAAACCGGACACACCGGTCACCGATAAAAATTAATACTTTAAAAAATCACTCAAGTGTTTTATTATATTTAAAATATTACAATGGAATTTCAACAAGTAGTCTCTGTAAAAAATATTGATTATTAAAGTATTATTTCTTCCCCTCCCCCACGGTGGGATGTTTAAACTCCTCGATCGCTTTACCCGGCTGAGCATATCTTTTGTTTACAAGTTTTACGATGAAATGCAATGAACTTTAAAAGTATTTTGTGTTTTGAAACCGTCTCTATATTTTATACAGTATTGAAACATAGAAAGAGGAGCCATTTAGTCAGATTGAAATGATGACAAATTGTTTTAATTTTGTTTTGAATGCATCAAAAATATTTAATATTAAAAAAGGAAAAAATCCAAGATTCTTGAAAAATTAAATATTTTTCCAAACGCTAGTCATGGAGCAGGCGGAGCGCGAGGAAAGTGATGAAAGTGAGGAAGGTCTGAGACTCCGAACCCCGAACGAGGCACCCCCGCGCAGCTTACTCTTATTCAAATCAAAATTGATGTCTTCCATCTCAGCTCCGAGAGCGGCGGATATATGACGAAAAATGTCTATAAAATCTAGCTTGTCAAATATTAATTAATAAATTGTTTATATTTACCCACACTGCCTCCTGAACGAAATCAGCCTCAAAAGTTTCAGAAAAATTGCGAGCACCCCCTACTCCGCGAACTGCCTTCCACAGGTGAGCCTCGCCTAGTCCCTACATCCCCTAAAGCTTGGTAAACACCCCTATTTATTTTGCACAGCCTGCGACCTATTCCGAGAACAATGCGTCTATTTTTGGAGGCTTTTAGCGCCCTCGAGCGGAAGACGTCTCCGCCGTTCTGGGCTTTTTTACAATTTTGACGTGAACGTGTTTTGTGAACTTTTGTGTTTGCTTTTCTAGAGCACCGCCAAAATGAAAAGCGCTTCAAATGTAATACATGTGGGTATTTCGGTTCATTTATTTGTGTTATGAAAAACACTTCAATACGATACTAAAATATGATTTTACGGATTTTTCAATAAATTCCCATTTAAATAATCAATATTCTTGACAGAAAGCACTTACTGGAATTCCATTTTAAATAAAATACTTAGTTTGATAATGCCAACGTGAAAGGTTGGCGAAACTGGTTACCAATAAAAATTAAAATGTGTACAAATCACTCAAGTATTTCATTTAAAATATTAAACTCTTATTTCTTAATTTGTTACGATAGAATTGTTTTAAGGTAATCGATCTACACGCAGAAGTGAAATACCCTCCCTACCGCGACCTCCCCTGCAGGCTTCTCGGCATCCGTTTGATGCTTGAATCGATTCCAGATCGTTTTAAATACAATAATCCTGTATGAATGTTACTGAATACCAATCGATATCGTCTTCGCTGAGTAAAAAAGACGTTAATATTATTAATATGTGAAAAATAAGCGAAAAATTCCTTATACGTAATTAAAAGATCGGTCGTTTTATATGTGAATTGATAAAACATAAACATACTGTACATCAGGGGTCCCCAACCTTTTTGTACCCAAGAGCACATTTCAGGATTCCGGTCTGGCGGCGGGCGCCACATACCTTGGAAAAATATGTTTCTACTCCCGAAAGTAGTACCAATGCCGGCTAAAAAAAAAA
The DNA here is from genome assembly GCA_022113835.1 of Atopsyche davidsoni. Classification (NCBI taxonomy): domain Eukaryota; kingdom Metazoa; phylum Arthropoda; class Insecta; order Trichoptera; family Hydrobiosidae; genus Atopsyche; species Atopsyche davidsoni. The sequence goes on from JAILWY010000025.1 coordinate 8,570,088, forward strand.
GTATGTTTTTAGGTGCGCTACTAAGTTTTTGGCTTTCACACATAGATGGCGCTAACGACGCTAGACAACTATAAACTTGTGTTGTTTTATAGTTTAGATATGTCATTAATAAGCTACAACAAATTTTGGAAAAAAAGGAGGCCTATGGAAAACATGCACTATCGAAAAATCCCTGTGAAAATTGGTTTAAACGCTTCAGAAGTGGCGATTTCGACATTAAGGACGCCAATTTGTAATCGATATTGGATGAAGATAATATGCAAACACAACATCAACTTGCGGAGGCATTAAAAGTGTTTCGCCAAGGTATTTTCAAACGTTCACATACCATGGGAAAAAATCAAACGGAAGGAAAATGGGTTCGGTATGAGTTGGCTGAGAAGCAGATGGAAAATCAAAGAACCACTTCTGAATTTTTTTTTTTGCGGCACGTAAGAAAGAAGTCCTGCATCGAATTGTTACTAGCAATTAGAAGTAAATTTATTTCGAGAATCCTAAAGGCAAAAATCGTTCACCTGGCAAAGAATCATCAACATGAAAAAAGTCTATGCTATGCGTTTGGTGGGACCGGAAAGGAATCCTGTACTATGAGCTTCTGAAACTAGGCGAAACTGTCAATGGGCAGCGCTACCGACAACAACTGATCAATTTGACCCATGCAGTGCTCGAAAAACGGCCGGAATGGGACACGAGACACGTGTAATGATATTGAAGCACGACAAAGCTTCGTGCCATCGTCCAGGAAACCATCAAAACGCTGAAATGGGATCTGCTACCGCACCCGCCGTATTTACCAAACCTGGCCCCTTCCGATTTTTATTTGTACGGTCGATGGCGCGTAGATTGGCTGGGCTACAATTGGCCAATTTCGAAAAAGTGGAAAAATTGGATGGATAAATGGTTTCGGTCCGACGCGTCGTTTTATCGTCACGGTATTCGTGTACTGCCAGAGAGATGGCAAACATGTGACGATACTTTGAATAAACCATTTTTTGGTATTTCTTTTAAAATTATACACTTTTCATTGATAAAAATAAAGCCAGAAACCTAGTGGCACGCCTAGTTGGACTAAATGGAAATGGAAAAAATACTCAATTCCAAGAATATAATTATGAAATATAAAAATTATTTTTTATGTTAAATAAATAAATAATAAGTAGTAGTAAATAATAGTATGAAAATTCTGGTAATTGGGTCGAATTGGGGCAAGTATGCAACGAATAACCATTTTAAAATGTATATTTATAGCCAAAAATTTCAAACAACAGGTTAGAATACGAAAAATATACTGCACCAATACAAACAAATTAAATCCCAAGAGATAAATGCATTCCTTTTTCTAAAGGAATTTTTTTTTTATTTCTAATAAATTTACTTTTAATATGATAAATATGTGTTTTCCCGATTGATTGGAGATTATTATGACCGACGGATTTAAGGATTTAGGTGTCCTTTTTTAAATTTGAAATAAAAGATTACACATAAACCTTAAAAAATTAAATTAAATTAAAAGATTCGTTTAAAAAATAAATCAATTAATTTTTTTAACAAACTTTGGTTTTGAAAAATCGTAATTTTATAAAATTTTTCAACATCTTCAAGACTTTATTTGACCATGTAAAAGAACGGAAAATAAATAATAAAAAAATATGTAAATATAATTTTTTATAATATTCTGTAAATAAACCAGCTTTCAGCCCAGTAAAGTGATAATTAAATAAATGAAATAATGAAACGATTTCGATTTCCGAGTGAGAGCCTTACTGACGAAAATGGGTGTATTTCTTTTGGTGTTTTGTATTTGAAATGTGTCATCATATTTTTTTAACTGTCGATTTATTTTTCTTTGTTGAAAGTTGGTTTTTTTTACAGAATATAAAAAAAGCTATAAATAATATGTATATATTTTTTATCATTAAATTACCGTTCTTTTTTAAGGTAAAAGAAAGTCTTAAAGACTTTTCAAAACCAAAGTTTGTTAAAAAAAAAATTGTTTTAATTGTTTACCTAATCTTTTATCCTAGGTTTATTTGTAATCTTTTATTTCCAATTTAAGAAAAAGACACCTTAATGCTTAGGGTTCTAGATCTTTCGGTTATAATAATCTCCAAATTCCTAAACTTTAATCGGAAAAATACATATTTATCATATTAAAAGTAAATTTACAAGAGGTACAAAATCATGTCTTTAGAAGAAGGAAAGCATCTAACTTTTAGCATTAAATTTTTTTCTATTAATGCAGTAAATTTTTCGCGAAAAATGATAAAAAAATTCAAAAATTGACCCATCACAGGGATTAGCCACCATAAGATGCTATTTCAACAGACTTTTTTATGATTTATAACGATATATTTATTTTCGCTTACATTTCTCATTTTTATTACTACAATTTTTTTTTCTTAAATAATTTTTTTTTATTGTGGTCGGACAAGAAAATGGTCGGCGGGCGCACGGAAAATGATCGGCGGGCGCCATGGCGCCCGCGGGCACAGGGTTGGGGACTACCGCTGTACATATTTATGTAAATAATGAGGATATTTATCCTCAAATTATATACATAGTAAATAAAACAATTAGCCATCAATGGCCACTGTTTTAGCAGTCACAAAAAGATGCAGTTCTAGACTAAAACAGATGTCACGAAATTCCAAAAACTTCTGTGACCGGTAAAAATGTCTCCCGCTCGTAGAAAGAGAATGCCGACAAGTCAAACAAACTGCTGATTCTGATAAATATACCGAAGAGATCAATAGCTCCTGAGTAAGACTAATGTGTAAGACTTTTCTATGACTACAAAAATGTTACACTGAAAAATAAATTCACCAAATAAACGTAAGCGTTTTATTATTGGTTTTTTGTGAAGACCATCTCACAGGAAGTACGATTTTACCTATACAGGTAAATTGTATTCACTCAGTACTTTGTGTTAAAAGTCTAGTATTGCAAGTCACACAATATTTAATTAGGCATAATAAGAACATTGTTTCATTTATAGGATATGATTATTAAAAATTCTTGTCTAGTACTAGTGATTCGTTAGCATAGTTGGTAATGCACCTGCCATGTAAGCGAGGGGATGTGGGTTTGAATCCCGCACAAATCACGATGATATTTTTCTAAGAGTTTCTTTAATCAATTTTCAATATTTGAAAAAATGTACTTAATCATTATTAAACGTAAGCGTTTTTCAATATTTATTCGCCGCGGCAAAATCTTTCAATATATTCGACGGTTATATTTTAGATAATTTAATGGCTGGAAAAGCGGGAAAGAGTTCCCTTTGAGGCGCAAAGAGCACACGCCGAGGATGGAAATAAGACGTGGAGTTTAGATCAAAGCCGCAAAGCCGGTATCGACATAAATACGCCGCCGAGCTCTGCTCTCTGATGGCAGCTCTCCGGGGCGGGGTGTCTTCTTGCCTACAATAAGTCTGACGAAGGTTTTGAAAGGCGGGAGAAAATAACAAAAAAGTAGTGGATCAAATAATCAATGAATAAAGATGGCAAAAAAAATAATTATAATAGAATTTCTAGAGATACAAGGACGACCTTTAAATCTGAGCTCAGGTTGCAACCTCTCCTACTCCTGGCCTGCGGGGAGGCAGTGCGCGGCCTTCGAGCTGGCGAGCCCATAAATATGACATTCTATGGAGTTTTTTTTACAAAACCACGAAATATGACACAATCCATCTCGGTTGAGGGTAGCGGAGGCGGAGGCAGACGCGTGGAGGTGGCCCGGCACCACTCTCGCTCGCGAGGAGGATGGCGTTAATGACCATTTAACATAGAAATAATTTTGAAATACCAGATCAAGATTAATTCTAAAGTCTTTGAGCACGATGCTGAAATAAATATAACCAATAAATAAAATTTAACGCTGAACGTAAACTATTATTCAAGCATATCGTACTGTTCAGGTGCGAAACTATCCCGAGACATCTGGACATCCCGAGGCGACTGACTCGGCAACTGTGCTGGATGCCAGCACAATGAGCGAGGGATTCCTCGAATGAAAGAAACGGCACCTGCACACGTCTGCGAGTAGGGACAGGCGCGAGGGAGCGCTCGGAGCCAACGAAGCTAGCATCGCACAGATCACACATATACCTTTACCGGTGAGGAAGCCAGCCAGAGTTGAAAGAGTTCCGAGGTCACCGAGGTTCTCTTGGAGCCAGAGCCGACTGCGGGCTGTTCGGAGAGGGCGTGCACCCTCCTCAGCACGTCGGGAGGCGCCTTCTCCCGCAGCCACTTCTCCAGCAGCTCGGGGCGGCCGCACAGAGTCCTGGCCAGCGCGTCCACGTCCTCGTCGGACACGTCGGGCGCGGCGCCGGCCCCCTCCGCGGGGCTGGTGGAGAGCAGCCGCGGCGGGCTCGCGCGGTTGTTGCTGTGGGCCGAGCCGGAGAAACTGCGCCGCTCCGTGTTATTGTTCGGAGACACCTCCCGGGACTGCGGGTACTTCAGGGGCGACATGTTCAGCAGCAGCGCGCTCCTGCTGCCGGGTGGCAGGAGCTCTCTGGGGACGGAGGACCCGGTCAGGACGTTCTTTTCATTTTTCCTGCACTGCTCGTCGCTCTGTGATGCGTTGTCCGTCGGCTGCACTACTCCGCTGCAGACGCTCCGGTTCAGCCTCAGGGCGTTGTTGGAGTTCATCACGTCCTTGAGCGACACGTTCGTGGTGGCGTTGAGCAGGTTGTTCGACCTCTCCTCCATCTTGGCCCGGGCGTGGTCGATCAGGGTGGCCCCGCTCATCGCGTCGTCGCTCATCTTAGTCGAGTAATCGGAATCGTTGGATATCTTCTTGTCGAGAGGTTTCTTCTCTTGCCAGGCGGACTCCGAGAAATCCGAGGGCAACTCGTACACCAGACGCAGCAGGTCGTCGGAGGTCCTCTTCGAGTTCCTGAGGTCCTGCAGTCTCGGAGACGTCTCCGTCCCGTTGACCTCTGGATCCGACGACGGGTTGGACTTCCGGTGACCTTGGTTGTCGTTGTTCCTCCCTCCATCGCGATTATCCACATCCGGGACGACGCTCATGGTGATAAATTTAGCTAACTCCCTGGCTGAGCGCCATCCTGCGTGGCTTCCCGCATGGTTGACAGCTGTCTGGAAAAGCAAAAAAATGTGTTTTAAAATTTAAAACAAACAAAATTACTTTTATAAAATAAAAAATGCATAGTAAAAACGACGATCAAAATAATTTACATTTATATATATATATATATATATATATATATATATATATATATATATATATATATATATATATATATATATATATATATAAATATGTATATATGTCTTGTATATAAATACATACAGACATATAAACTTCGCGGTGTTTAAAGCCTTGGTAAAGTTTGTATCATGTAATGGAGCAGGAGAGCACACCTGTAGCACATGTTGCCGTTAAAATATTTAACGGTGTCGTTAAAGTAGATCTAACGCTCTAGCACGAATTTGCAATGTGACAGCACGCAGGCACGCAGGCACGCAGGCACGCGGGCACGCAGGCACGCAGGCACGCCCAGCCCGACATGAGTGCCCTTGCGTGACATCTGTAAGCATTGAGGGAACACGCGCCTCTGCCGTCTGCCAGCCCTTTGCTTGTACTCGGTCGCGGCGGCACCGACGAAGCCTCGATTTATCAGCGAAATCTCACAAAAACTCCCGATATTCGCTACACACGGGACAACTTGTTGATCAACAATGCGATTTATAGCATTGTGTGTGGGGCGCTATATCAAGCCGAACTATTTGCCCTCACAGCAAATAGCAGCGCGAGATGAGATGAGGCTCTTGTGAGAAAATCAGTCTCGGTATTTGATTTTAACTCTCTTCAAAACCACCCCCAAACAACTGTTGCCGACGCAATAACAATGCTTTTGCAACTGGTCTAAAATATTTATGAAAACTGTTTTTTGATTTATATAGGAACATGTCTAACATGAACATGTCTAACATGAACATGGTGGTTAGGTTATTGAAAATTGCAGTAAAGATGAAACGACCCGCGTGTTAGAGACAGAAACTAGAAATTTATGCATGGGTCATTATTATAGTTGTTTGGTGATTAATGTTTAGAAACTTCAGTTTCCGCACCATGCTCCTCGTGAAATGTGTAATTTGCCATTCCGCGTGTCATGATAAGCCTTACACTGCATGCGGTGAATGCATAACTTTTGATTGATGTGGGTTTCGTAGAGTTTACCTTAAGCTGTACAATTATTTGAAAAAGGAATAGGTACAGTTAAACGATATTATTATCGATAAATAAAATATAAAGCATTTCAAAATACAAGAAAATGCGGTGGTAACTACATTTTATCTATACAGTCACCATTTTTAAGTGACATCGTGGGTTTCAAAGTAGCATGTATAAAATATATGGTATACTCATTTGTATGATATAACACGCGCTATGCATTATAAAGAGCTCTGCAAGAAGGTCATGAATCCAAAGATGGTCTCGGCACGAAGGCTCTTCCGAAAGGAGACAATCTATTACCATGCATATAAATATATATATGTATATATATATATATATATATGTATATATATATATATATATATATATATATATATATATATATATATATATATATATATATATATATATATAAATAAATATTACAGTAAAGAAGTGAATTGCGACCCCGCGGATGCCGCCAAGGCCTTCTTGCCATTTTAGTTTTGTTGTAAATTTTTTAAATCAATATGTGTTTATACAACGGGTTACTCATAAAAAACAAGAATATACAGCAGTAAAGTTTTTTGTTTTTATTTGTCTTTTAAAGATTTGAGTAAAAAGTTAATTCCCGCTTTACGCCTCCCTCCCGGATCGCCGCCCGCCGCTGGCCTTCCGCATTGTTTATTCACGGTCAGTAATGGAGGGAAGAAGTCCTCTGGGAGACACTCAGAGCAGGTGAGAATAGCGGGATCTCTGAATAATGACCGAAACCAACAGGTTAATGGACAAGCCGGTCTAATTACCTCTGTTTTATCCACCTGGGTGCATTTTTATATTTCCATCCAACATATCAGCTCAACGGTATACGAAATTCAATATTTTTGACAGAGAGTACTTGGTGGAATTCCATTGTAATATTTTTGAATAAAATACTTGAGTGATTTTCCACATTTTTGTTTTTATTAGTGACCGGTTTCGCCAACCTTTCACGTTGGCATTATAAACAGAATGTTTGATGGCGAAACCGGTCACTAATAAAAACAAAAATGTGGAAAATCACTCAAGTATTTTATTCAAAAATATTTCAACGGTATACAGTATCTTTAAAACCCGAAGTAGAAATTAATGTATCGGATCACAGGAGAGTGAGGTAAATCTACCACGCCGAGAACTACTTCCGGTCACTTGTTTAATATGGTGGTTTGATAATGCCTCAGTAGACAAAAGCGGTGTAGTAGTAGTAACGACTGGATACCCGGCCGAGCAGTTTGAAATGTCAGGTGATGGATGGAGCTGACGCGGGTCGGTCGCGCGAAGAGTCGCCGGCGGTGCGAGGAGACCCGAGGAGCGAGCCTGGAGCGAGCCTGGAGCGAGCCTGGAGCGAGCCTGGAGCGAGCCCAGAGGCAACGAGTGGCTAACATGAGAACGAGCAGTTTTTCTTCGGAGTCGAGCGACGTAAATCGCGCATCGGCGGTTTCGAGTAAGAAATAAATATAAATTTATAATTGTAAGAAATAAATTTTTATTTGAAATAATAATTTTTTTCTGATATTTTCAGTTTGTAAATCGGTGTGAAAATGGCTTTACATTATTTTTGTCTTATACTATACGGTGTGTGCATTAATTTTTTTGAATTTTTTCGTGAAATTGGAGCTTTATTATAAAAAATTGGTACAATATATTCTATTCAAAGTATTGTCCATCGCTAGCCACTATTTTTCCCCATCTTCGGGCAAATTATGGATTCCATCCCAAAAGAACTGTTCGTCTTTTGAGGCCAAGAAAGAATCAAGCCAGTTTTTGATACCCTGTTCAGAAGTGAAGCGTATTCCAGAAAGGGCATTCTGCATCGATTGAAGCAAGTGGTAGTCGGAAGGAGCAAGGTCTGGGCTATAAGGAGGGTGAGGCAGAACTTCCCATCCACTGTTTTCCAAATAGGTTTTAACCGATTTAGCAACATGTGGCCGAGCATCGTCATGATGGAAAGTTACAGACTCGTGCCTGGTCGCATATTCTGGCCGTTTTTCTGCCAATGCTCGCTTTAAACGCATCAATTGTTGTCTGTAGAGCTCGCTTGTGGTAGTTTGGCCTGGTTTCAGCAGCTCATAGTGGATAACACTCTTTTGATCCCACCAACTACACAGCATTACCTTGGCGCCATGAAAGTTTGGCCTGGCAGTCGATGTTGATGCTTGCCGGGCTTACCCCATGATTTTTTACGCTTCAGGTTGTCGTAGTGTATCCATTTTTTATCACCAGTGATGGTACGATGCAAAAATGACTTCTTTTGTGGCGTTCAAGCAGCATTTCCGAAATGCAAAATAGCCTTTCGACGTCTATCGGCTTTAATTCATGTGGCACCCAATTTCCTTGCTTTTGAATCCTTCCTAATGCTTTTAAGTGTCTTGAAATTGTTGCTCGATCAACTCCCAATGATTCTGCGAGTTCTGATTGCGTTTAACACTAGTCTTTATCGAGCAATGCCTCTAATTCTTCATCTTTTCTTCAATTTTCTTGGTTGGCCTTGACGTTCTTTGTCATCCACATCGAAATCACCATTGTTAAAGCGTCGAAACCAGTTCTCACACGTTTTTTGCGATGGAGCATGTTCACCATAAACTTCACACAGCAATCGGTGACTTTCAGCTGGTTTTTCTCTTCCAATTGAAACAGAAAAGTAAAGCTTCCCGCAAATTGCGTTTTGTTGGTACAAAAGTTGACATGTTGAGAGCTCAAAAAAAAATGTTGTATACACTTCAGCGATATGACATATATTGAAAACAAAAGCGCTACAATGACGCTCCACAATGAAATGTTAAAGTATAGCCTGATGCGATTCAATACTTGTATCTCTTAGAAAATCCGAAAAAATTAATGCACACACCGTATATAATTAGTCGTAATGTGCGTCATAGCATTTGTTGTGTATTTACCGAGTAGTTGTTGCATACGTTCGGGACTGAAAAAAGTGAGCAAAAAAAAGGTCGTCTGTTCGGGAGTGAGGCTGCGGTCGGCCATCGATTGACTGTCTTGTTCACAATTTGCATACGAGAAGGAATCTCATTAATTTCATTAATAACTCAGAGAGGCTCTTCTCTCCGCCAACACCGAGTGCTCCCGACTTCCTTTTATTTGAGTTAGAATTCGGTTTTTTCGGGAAGCTTCGGTTTGTGAGCTCCGGTTTCCGGCCTCCGGGCTGGACGCGGAAGAACGCAGAGTAGACTATCCGAACTCAAGTTTGAGATTGAATAGATATGGGAATATGAAAATATCATGATACAGTTCACAAAATACGTTCTCTCATAAGGTCGCAGAGGGTCACTAGGTTTTTACTTAACGAGCTCAACTCGATATAATATTCCCAGGCAATCCGCTCTGCGCGAGGAGAGGAGAGGGCGGGCAGCCGCGAAGCGAAGATGCGGAGACAGGAGTGCCTTTTTTCAAATAGTCTTTGAATATCATCACCGACCGACGATTGATCGAAAATATCTCTCGCGCGAGGCGGCAGGCAAAAGCGCCCGAAGTCGGGGACGCCGGGGAACATCGTCGCGTTCAGAACTCCTCGTTTCCAGCATTTCGGAGACGCGGACCATTTCCCGAGGAGTTTCATTGATAACCCAGATAACCCTGTTGACTCGCGCGGCGATAGCGCAGATCCGCGGGAGGCGATAGCCGGCGCGACGAGAGCTCGCCGCTGACGAGTCGATGGCGGAAAACTATGGAATTCTCTCACTTATTTCAAATAGCAGATTTTAATGTAACAAAATCTCAAGTATTAATAGATTCTTCTTTGTTTGGTGTTTCAGCGTTGAAAGACTGAAGCTCCGGTTCAGGGCCCGTCTTCGGGAGTTGAAGAAAAATCATCCAAAAACCTAATATTATTTTATCAACAAACCTTAGAACGCATTCAACAATTTTTTTATTAGAATTGTCACTCGGTTTGTTATTTCTTTTTTGGCCTGAACTAAACGGGGGGTCAACTCCCGAAAAGTCACCCCCCGAGGAGTCACCCCCCGAGGAGTCACCCCCCGAGGAGTCACCCCCCGAGGAGTCACCCCCCCGAGGAGTCGCCCGCTTTTTTTATACAAAAACCGCACGGTCGAGCAAAAGTATCACCACACTTTTTTATTTACAGAACATTTTAAAAATGCAACAAAATAGTTGACCGTAGAGAATAAGATAAATGTAATAACAAAACGGTACAATAAAAAATTGAGTTTTAAAAATTAAACTTAATATCTAATTATGTTAATGTTATCTTTATGTATCCAAGTATATTTATCGTTTGTTATATATGCTAGTACCTATTCTTTATCTCATATCAAAGTATGGAGATAAAAAATATTATCTCAAAGATTTTGTAAGATACAACTGAACAATATTTTCAAAAACTATGTTAGTGTTTGTCAGAGGGGAAACGATTGCGCGCATAATTAAACTATATTTTATAATACAGTTACAAAATAAATAGTAATCCTTTGTATTTTACAGGCGGTGCTTCGTCTTGTTGTCGTTATCTTCGAGCAGAAAATTTTCTATCCTCCTGAAATTACAAAACATTTCTGTAGTCAACCTCACTGACAGCATCGTGGAGATGGGAACGATCCTGCAGTACAGGAAAGTGGCGATGGACGAACATTGCATATCGCCCCGATAGCGTGCTCGGATTTTATCGGAGAACACATTTCCTGAGTGTGCTGCTGATTAGTCAATTATTATTGACAAGTGATTTGGTAAACATATTTCTTGTAAACATATATCCACTGTTAACTAGAAATTGTATATAATTATTATATATTCATTGCACTCTAGCTATTGAACTCACGAGTTCCCAACACAAACACCGCTTATTTTCGACCGCTCGTGATTCCGTCGCCAGCAAGCTCACTCGCCATAATGATAAGGGAGAAAAAATAAAACACTTTATTTTTTAGCTTCTAAAATGTTTCAATGCTTAAGAGAAGGGAAACCGCTTGAGAAAATACTCATCTGATGCCGGTTTTCTGTGATTTCTCTGGATTCAACAAGGCGAATAGACGCGTCGAGGTGGACCTCCTATCCTCACAGAATTAAATACAGACTCAGATTATCTGACCTCGTATGTCTTCCGCTCGGTGAGTAACAAAACATCGTCTTTAAAAAAAAATGCCGTATGAGTACTTGATCGCAATGAATAGTGTAAGTTTTAAAAAGGTTAATATAAAAGGTTTGTTCGTTGAACCTAATATATAGTAAAGGTTTTTAATATTAGTTTTTTGCTTCCCGAAACGTGAATGAAATACAATGGCGCGGCCGCATCTGTGCCTCTGGGCAGGGCGGGTTCGAGTCCCACCAGTGTCGCAAACAATTTACAAGGATTTTTCTCATCGTTTTGTGTGTATTAAATATTGTATAAGCGATTGAGGTGTGCGAGAGGAAAATGCAGTTTCATTAAAAATATGTAATAAAAATATTTCAGTACTAAGTCTTTCAGTCGAGGTTATGTTAAGAGGACTTGAGAAATGGCTCCGAATGTGATGATGATTTTCTTTCGTTGATATGTGTATTCCTTGTCTGTGCAAGAACCGTCACAATGCGCCGGGGGCGGGTGACAATTAAAGTTTTCCATTGCCATGGCGACGCTCCCACCAAAAATGTGACAACCGCCATAGCCGAAATGAGCTGCCGGACTAAGTTGAGTCTCTCCTAGAATAAGTATTTTTAACGTTTTTACGTTAAAAAAAAATACTTCTCATTCTTTAAAACAGAATCTTTCGTATAAATTGCATGTTATTTATTTATTTAGAAAGTATTCTTCAAACGCTTCATGGCATTTTTATCGTTGATGTTTTAGAAGTTGAATGGTGAATGAGCCATATCAAGGGATGTCCCGCAGTGGCCGGTGGGCATTCGTGTAGATTGTATAATTTACTTTTAATGATTATTTTTTTACTTCTGTATAGAAGTTAATTCAATTGGGGTAGAGCGAAGTAAATAAACACGGTTTTCGACATCGACGCCAATTACCTTTTGTATATTTATAAGAGTAACGAACTGAGATAGGCTATAAATCGACGTGACATTAGACATTGACATTAAATGTATCCACGACAGCTAAAAGCCGAGAGATAAAAGTTGGTTAGATATACAACTGGACATTAAAAATTTTAGTGCAGTTTAAGTAAAATCCAGTCATTAGCCAAAAAATGGACTGTTAAGAAAATGAAGTTCGAATTATTTTTGCATTTCATGAGTGAACTGTTAGCCTGAACACTGTCTTCACAGGAATTATCAAAAGAAATAACGAATTCGGATATATCCAATCATCCATAAAGGTCAGAGACCTCGTGAGCTTCGACCTCCGCGGGAGAGCCGCCGGGAGGAGACCTGCTCGCGGGGGGACGCAGCTTCCGCCCTGATTACACCCCACAAAGAGCGGGGTTTTAAATAACTTCAGAATAATGTCCAGCCACCCCGTTCTACTTTCGGTGTATTAAAAATCGATAAAATTAACGGTGTACCGACCGAAGATTAGTTTTCACAAAAAAACAAAAAGATCTCCGACGAAGAGGCCGAGAGCTTGTCTCTCGAGGGATCAATATATTGAATACGTTTCAATACCTTGACAATTTTTTAAGACGAGAAAACCAAAAAGAATATCCATAATAACTCTTATCAATAACACTCGTTACTCTCGGTTTGTACTAATAATATGTCGAGGAAAAGCGGGATGTATTGTGAGGCGTAACAACCCAACCGGTGGTTGTAACCTGAATGGGAAATCCTAATTTCAATAAAATTTATTTTTTAATTTTTTTATTACGAATCGTAATATTTTCATTTTTGTAATCAAATTTAACAAAATAAAAAAAATGTACAGAAACAACGCGTCGCTGGGCCTCGGGGCGGGCCTCGGGGCGGGCCTCGGGGCGGGCCTCGGGGCGGGCCTCGGGGCGGGCCTCGGGGCGGGCCTCGGGGCGGGCCTCGGGGCGGGCCTCGGGGCGGGCCTCGGGGCGGGCCTCGGGGCGGGCCTCGGGGCGGGCCTCGGGGCGGGCCTCGGGGCGGGCCTCGGGGCGGGCCTCGGGGCGGGCCTCGGGGCGGGCCTCGGGGCGGGCCTCGGGGCGGGCCTCGGGGCGGGCCTCGGGGCGGGCCTCGGGGCGGGCCTCGGGGCGGGCCTCGGGGCGGGCTTCGGGGCGGGCCTCGGGGCGGGCCTCGGGGCGGGCCTCGGGGCGGGCCTCGGGGAGGGCCTCGCGGGCGGGGATCTCTTGCAGAATGTCACTGAAAGAACCGAGAAATTCGGAGCGAAATTTCCCGATGTGATTTTCCTACCTCTGATTTTTTTATATAAAAAACCTTAACGTTTGATATTTCTGCGGATTTCAATTTTAACTATTTGAATCCAAGTTTTGCAGTATTGGCAAAAGGGTGTGTGTTTATTTTGAGATAATGTAAGATTTGGCGGTCCGAAAACAAGTCTCGACAATTTTGAATAATTTTTTGACCATTTCCAGTAAATATATTTTCGGAATAATTATTCACCCACGAAACGGTACTATCGAATATTAAACAATAATTCGCTATTATCGGTTCGCGTATTCGGCTATTCGAAGCCGGGACGAGGTGCCGACCCCGAGCCTCGGCCGTGCCAGCCCGCCAGCTCTTGGAAAAGTGTGCAGAGAATAAGAGAGTTTCAATAGAAGCATCGCTCGAGTGCAAAATGACCGTCACGGGACCAAAAATGATCCGGCATTGTCTGTCCCGGCAGCTCGCAGCGGGCAAAAACCATTTTTGTATGAAGTATTTTTATTTTCGGACCCCTCGAAAACAGAGTTTTTCGCGGATATTGTTGATCTGATCCGTGTTTTCTTTTAATTTTAGGGTTTCCGCATGCCCCGAAACTTTTTATTCTTGAAAATGTAAAAAAACCAAAGCTTTTTTTTAAAATAGAACGCTATTTCTATTTTTGTTTTGGGGAATTGCAAAATATTTTCCCGTCTCGACACCCATCCCCGAGCGCTCGGCCGGCAGGCTGAAAAACGAAACTGGGTATTTTCATTTTCAATACGGCACTCGAGTACTCGTTTTCCTTCCTCTTTTCTTCCTCGTTTGCCGCCATTTTTTCCCTGCCCCCAAAAATCGACGGCTCGCTCGACAGCCGAACGCCGAGGAAGCGGGTGCTCGCTATTTTTTGTAAAAAAAAATTATGCGCTCCCGAATGCGACTTCTCCTCGTCCGAAAGCGGAAAACGCAGCAGCGAGCGAGAAGAGAACCCGCGCGAGGACGAAGCGCGCCTCCGACGCGAGGAATTTTGTTTATTTTGGGGAAACTCCGACGCTTCGGGGAAAACGCGGGCATCCTTATCCATAGCAAAAAACGTTCTCAACCCGGGCAGGAAGACCGGCGACGCCTCCTCGGGAGCGTTCGCCGAGGGAAGCGAGGCGTACTCACTCATTTCCCCGGCGAGACGGATCAATCGGCGCCGGCCCCCGCGGGCCCGGGGCGCGGGGCTCGGGGCTCGGGGCTCGGGTCGGCTCGGGTGAGGGGCCCGGCCCAGGGCGCGCCGCCGCGGCCCCTCACATTCCCGCAGGCAGCTCCCTCTGAATGTCAAAAAACAAGGGAACACCGACACCGCGACAAACAAAAGAGCGCCGCCCGTCTCCTCCTATTGTCTTTCAACAAAACAATGCCGAGATTTCACAAAAACGAACGTATCGCGAATCACCTTCTCTGTATTCACTGAATCTGCGCGTCGATTTTAAGATTCTCGCGGTCCGTCGTCGTCGAAGACGCTCGGTGCGCGATTTAGTCCGGCTCTCGGATTCGCGAGGGAGCGGGCGCGGGCGCGGACACAGACACGCGCTCTCGCCGCGGCGTCTCGCGGCGGACTGGCCCGGGAGCGCCCGAGCGCCCGAGCGCGCGAGTCTCCGAGTCTCCGAGTCTCCGAGCGCCCGAGTCTCCGAGTCTCCGGGTCTCCGAGCGCCGGACCCCGCGGGCGCCGGGGCGCGACTTTCGAATTGAGGATGCCCTCGTCTCGAACCGATTGATTCCACTCCAGAGACTCCGCTCCCCAGCCGCCGATCGCTCGGGAACCATTTTACTAAAATTCAACCAAACTCGGCCTGATTTTATTAAAAGGCCTCCCGGATTCTTTTGATTCTCTCTAGCGAAGATGTCAATTTAATGAAAGAGATCAGAATAAATGTTTTAGGTCTCGGGCGGAGAGGGCTTCCGGCTTCGAGCTGGATTACGAGCTCCGTCCCTGCTCGACGCGCTGTCTGCAGAAGCAGGTGAGTGCAGTTCTTCAGCCGACGTGCAGAGCAAATCGGTGACAGAGACTCTCAAACGGTATCGGGAATCGACGCTGATCAGTTTCGGGAGCGACAGGGTTGAAACACAGCGGGAAGACGGCTATTCTATTTCACCGGTGAGGTAGTCGTCGAATGACATTTTGTTTTTCATACGACGAGTTTTCAAATATTACTTCGATGAAATAAATAAGCCCAACGTCACTTTTGTAACGTTTAAACCGGAGGTCCCCAAACTTGTTGTCCCGTAGATCCCTTGTCGAGTTTTCCCGTTTTTCGTAGACCCTTGCCTTGCTAATATTGAACTTTTACAAATTCATCAACTTCAAACATATTTTGACATCTGATATAGAACAACTCACTTTAATAGGGTATACTGTACAGTGAATTTAAAAATTAAAAAGGTAAAATACATGTAAAGTTAACGATTCCTATATTAATTAAAAACACACAAAATTCAATTATAGTTACATTCACTAAAAAAATCTATACTTTTAATGGGAGGGATGGGTCTGATGCTTTGATAGCAAATTTTTTAATATTTGGCTTCAAATAAGTCAGAAACCTTAAATCTTCTCGCCCAGTGATTTCCAATCTTTTTCTTTTTTTTGTAAGAAGATTGACAAACGTACTGAAACCCCTTTCCACGAGGTATGAAGATGGAAAAGCTATCAAATTTTTTTTTGCAATAGTCCATAATGCAGGATAAATAGCATTATTATGTAAGTACATAGGTACAATCTGTGTTAGGTGCATTATGACATTTACGGAATGCCTAAATTTTGGTGACCCCCATTTACAGTTCACGCACCCCCAATTTAAGTTTTAGCTGTCATCGACCCCTTGCAGGGCGGAATCGACCCCTGGGTGTCGATATTGACCACTTTGGAAACCTATGGTTAAAACCAATTTTCGGTAGTTTTCGATGGTGCATGTTTGTCGGAGGCCTCCTCAAGCAAACTAAGCGCTTCAGCTGCATTTTTTTCAAGTTAAAGCAGAATAGCAAGCCTTGCCGCAAATGCTGTTTTTTGGCTCAAAACTCGACATCTTCATTGTTAGAAAAATTATTATTGCGTTGCGATATGTGTTGGTATTATGACTGCTTATTGTTTACAGATATGTAGTCTATAATAAAAAAAACACACAAGTTAAGACATGTATGTCGACTACATGTGTCGTTAGCGCCATCTATGTGTGAAATCCCGAAACTTATATATATATTTTGCACCGCCCCACAGCGAGTAGCACTCGCTCCCGCCGAATCATAAGGTTGATTAGGGTGCAGTGATTAGTTTTTTCATTAGTTCTGCTTGATTTCAAAAAATACTTTTCGGTTTAAAAGATGAAGCCACCTCTTTCTGTGATTTTCTTGATACAAGGCAAACACCGGAAAACAAACTAGACAGCCGCAATTGTTCTCTACCACTCGCCGCCCCCCTCTCCCTCCTCTGCAGTCTCTTCTTTGATAATGTAGGCTCATGTGTTATTTATTTAATGTTTTTATTAATTCAGTTTTACAATATTATTTCACCTTAAAAATTGAAAGTTTTGAAAATTGTTACAATAATTCATAAAGACAAAATTACGACTCATTTTTCAGGAACCACATTTTTATACGTCACGTCCAAACAAACAGCGCAAGACTCAAAATAATTTTTCTACTTTTTTAAATGTAGAAAAGGTAATAAAAAAAAACCTGTCTCGATAAACCGTCGGCACAAAATAGCTCTCTATTGGCGCCTCTGTCCGAGCACACGGAGAGCCTGAAACAGGCTGGTTATAATAATGTTATATTATTTCTTTAAAGTGGCTGCTTCGTAAATTCCCTTTAATACCCATACTTGTGGTGCTCTGCTATCGAGCCCCCTCAGCGGCGCCGCAACCGTTATACTTGCTTTTGTTCAATTGAACTCGTACAGCCTTATATGCGTAATATTATATTAACTGTGTATTGTTTGACTGACAATGTTTCGTGTTCAATTCGGTCAATTTAATATCAGTCGTATAGTGTACAAATATAAATATATATATATATTGTACTCGAGTTATTTTTGATCTATTTGATTACCGCATAGTTGGTGTTATCTGCTTAAATTTCGATATCTGACCGCATCCACCTTGGGTGAGGGGCGAAAGCAGAGTGAACGCTTCTTGTTGATAGTCAAAAATTAAAATGCAACCAACAATATTCGCATTTTGAGAAGCCCCGTTCGCTTTCGTAGACAAGTGGCATCGTAGACCCGCCGTGGGGATGTTTCCGACTCGCTCTCCCTCGCATAATACCCGTTCCATGTATATTTGCGTCTCCCTCTCTTCTTTACCGTCTGAGAGCCTCGTGGGGAGTTTTCTCAAAAGTCAGCGGTGCGCGGGACAAATGATTTTGCCAAAAAACTAATTAGATTTAAAAAAAATCCACCATAATTGTTATTTTATCTCTTATTCAAATGAACGCAAAATACAAGTTGAGAATATTTTGCATCTCAAGTTGTGGTCATAACGATGGTGTGCGTTCAAGGGAGCGACGCAGCTCTGCGCACCGGAACATTGTGCATTGTAAAAATACGCATCTCTTTTTTTCTTTTATTTCTTTCAGGTTCCCTTTGGGGCAGGTCGTGTTGAAATACTGAAACCAACAAAAGAATATAAAAATCATTTTCATGGTAATTTTCTTACTGCCGTGCAGTCGACATTTACGTTCTGAAATGACACACAGTTCCAATTTTTTCGGATACACGTTTTGACTATTACTCTGATGTCTAAGACTTGATAATTTTTAATTATGTAATTTTTTTATAAAATTTAAGTTATTACATATCGTTTTGAATTAATTAGGAATATTTGTTTTCCGTATCTTTGTAAAAAATCATGCAACATACGAACACTTTTTTTTTAAATTTTAAACATAATAAATTAAAATGTTGTATGTCTAAATCTTTAATACTAATTAACTATGTATATTTGTTTAAGTATAATAATAGTGGGGTTTTATACTAAAAACAGTCAAAATAATCAAAACAATTGTAGTATCTCTGTGACCAGGTCAATTAACTAAGAAAAATAAAATCACCCCAAGGCTTAAAGCAGAAAACACCTCAAAAACCACGTAAAAAGTGTTCAAAACCTACCTTTATAACTATTTGCCCAAAAGCTCAAAGTAGCACACCTAAAACAATTACAGCCTCAACTCCAAAAAGTTGTAACATTAACAAAATAACCACCCTAGAACAGCTCGTATGTAAAAGAAATATACGATACATTTTCCTCTGTGCAAATTTTCACCTAAGGATAAGCAAAGAGCTTTACGAATTGTTTAAAGATAATTCCAATATGTGCACTGCGCTACTCGCAGTAAGGCCTACAGTCGCTTGATATTTAGTATTTTTACACGGAAATGCTACCAAATTTCGTATAGCATCGCTGAGTTTCGGACGTTTTGCTAGACTCGAGATGGCAAGCGAGGGGGACAAACGCATGCAAAATGCGCAAGTGCGAAGGAGAGGTGCGCGTAGTTTACGGGAAGCTGTTGAGTGAGACGCCGGTACGGTTTCGCGAGCTGTGCGAGAGGGAAGACGATAATTCAGCCGGGACATGAGCAATATTGATCCTCGCGGATGGCAGGGAGAGCAGATCGCTCGCTCGGCGGCGAAGGACGCGACTCGCTTCTCCGAGGTGCATCTTCGGAAACTGAACTCTTCTCCAAAGATTTTCTCTCACTTTGATCTTCTAGGAAACTTTTAGTTTTTTTTTTAAATATTGCTCAACTTGGGGTAAAAATATTCCTCGCTTCTGGTACACTGTCATTTTGCAACGCACATCTTACAGATGATTGTTTAATAAATACATTATCAATCAGAAATTCAATATTTTTGACAGAAAGTACTTGGTGGAATTCCATTTTGATATTTTTGAATACTTGTGATTTTCCACATGTTCGTTTATATTTGTGACCGGTTTCGCCAACCTTTCACGTTGGCATTATCAAACAGAGTACTCTGTTTGATAATCACACTCTCATTCCTCTTCCGTACGGCCGTTTTGAATATTCAATGAGTGTTTTTTTTATAAACTAAGTTGATTCCGTCTCGAGAGAATGCAAAAAATTTAAAGGCACTGATGAGATATTAAAAACGGGAGAGAAAATAATTTTTCAGGGATTTTACAAAAGATCTCATGTTTTTAAAATAAGAAACGCCTTATTTGATAATGCTGGTTGATTACACGCTTGAACGGCCAGCGGAATCGCCTTCGCCGTTCAAACAGACTTCCACGACGTCGGCTGGTGGCTGCGGGGCGAGCAGGGGCGAGCAGGGGCGAGCCGGGGCGAGCCGGGGCGAGCAGGGGCGAGCAGGGGCGAGCAGGGGCGAGCTGGGGTGCGGCGCCTTCAGCCCGCCCCGACTAGGGGAGCCCCCGGGGTCCGAGGTCCTCGAGGTATGTGTTTTATGATGAAATTATGTCACGATGAAACATTTATTCAAAACAAAACATTATGTTGTTAGATTACGCGCGAGCGTCTGTCGCATTTATATTCATTGCGATACAATGTTTTCCTTTAAACGGCTCACAAATAAAATGAAAATGCTCCAGAGCGCGGGCTCCGGGATTTACGGATTCGTATTTTACCATTTTTAACGTTTCGATTGTAAATCGATCGCTTTAAACGGGGTTTACAATATAATAAGTCAGGTAAAAAATACAAGTTACGGTTTTGTAGTTGTAGGTAAAATGTAATACATTTTAATAAAATAACATTTCAAGTGTTGTTTCAATTTTTTATTTGCTGACGCGACTAGTTTTGCCGACACGCTAGGTTGCCATCTTCGAACGGAGCGGAGCCACCGGGACGCGTCCGCGAAACTAGTCGGATCAAAACGTAAAAACTTGTAACCTCCCTAAAAAAATGGTTTTCAAAAATATTCAAATAGAATTTCACCGAACGCTTTATACGCGTTGATTATTTTGCGTGTAAAATTGTCATACAACGGAAATGAAGTACAATATGAATGAATTCTGTACGGTGCGGTGTCAGGGCCTCTGCAGCTCGCAGTCGTACACGGTGGCGGAGGTCTCGGTGTACAGGAGCTTGCACACGGCCGCGTTGTTCTCGAAGCTCTGCTCCGCCACCTTGAGCTCGGGGTTCACCGCCACGCGCAGCGAGTACGCGCCGGGCTCCAGCTCCGAGATGTCCACCCACTGGCAATCGATGTTGTACTTGTAGATGTCGGAGCAGTTCACCGAAACTCCTGGAAATCAATTAACGTATTGTTTTACAAAAACATACTCAGCAGAGAAGTTTGATAATACGAGCAGCCCGCTCCCTGCCGGGGCTGAGGGCCCTCCCTGAGGGCTCACCCTGGTCCCCGTAGGCGGCGCAGGCGTACTTGGGCGCCACGCCGGGCAGGCAGGTGTTGTCCTCGAGGCAGAAGGACGCCTTGTGGCCCTCCGCCACGCGCCGGCCGCCCGCGTCCGTGATGTCGAACATGGCGAACACCTCCATGCTGTGGTAGTGCCTGCGGAGAGCATACGTCATCTTACGACTTTTGGAATTTCCTTCCCCTCGAGTGCTCGTTGTGCGCATTGTAAGCCGGAAGTAACGGCGAAACACAGTTTGTAATCTTAATTATATAACGGGGATATCCTTACATATGGCACATGTGCCACTCCCACATGTGCTTAGGAATCGACGGTCTGAAGTCTGCGGTTCCAATGTTGAGGACACTCGCCGTGAACTTCAAGAGCCTCCTCGTCTCCGTGAACCAGTCCTCCTGCGTCCGCTGCATCACGTACGCCTGGCTGGCCAGGCAGTTCTCCTCCATGGCGCACTGCAGAGCGAACATCTGCCTGTCTTCCAGGTGCGCCGTCCTCATCAACTCGTAGTGGTCGAAGACCAGGTCGGCCATTCGAGTGACGCAGATGACGGCCGCCAGGTTGTCTCCAGTGCCCGGACAAGAGACATCCCCCAGGCTGTCGTGAAGGCACTGCTCCACGCCGAGTTCCGTGCCGTTGCACTGCACTCCGCTCAGGACGGTCGTGGTGTGGTTTCCACCGAAGAAGGACGTCTGAAACGCACTCATCGCGTAGCCGAGGCCGAGACTCTTGCAAACCACGAGAGCCTCCAGCAAGGACCAGCCGTCTCCGCAGATCGTGCCCCATCTGTCTGCATATTTCACCTGTAGAATATTAATAAAGGCTCAGCACACGCGGTCAGCGGAACCGGTGAACGCAAGTGGACCGAGGCGCTCCTGGAGACTGGAGGCGCTGGACTGCCGCGGCACAGATTGGCCACAAACAACTTTGAGTACATTGTGCACATTTTGTTGGTAAAAAAGGTAATCGTGATCTAACATAAATATATTGCTACAGCTTTTTGTGTAGTAATTTTTGCAACTGTCAGTAAGACTGAATTTCCAAAGGCTGTACGAACGGAGGGTGTACTCTGGACATATAAGCAGAACGCGCTTGCTGCCTTGAAGTGCTCTTGAGAAGCAAACCCAAAAACGAGAGTTTTATCCAACTTGCCAAATTTTGTGCAAAAAAAAAAATTTGTTGAAGGGACTGCGGATTGATTTAAACTGTCTCACCAAACCTCGGGAAAAGATTTCTAATCAATGTATTCGACTCTCGGCAAATCCTCTCGCGCGCATCAAGTCAAGTCAATTAGGGGTCGCCCTGTCGTTTATTTATTTACAACAAGCCACACCGTGAAAATATCGGACGGTAATATCCGATACGTATCGAGAAAACTTCTTATTTTCCTAGAGGTGGTGAAGAAATAGACGCTTTACCAATTCTGAATAAATGAAATCTTTCTTTTAACCTCCACCCTCCCTTCGGTGGCGGTCCGCCCGCCGCGCAGCCGCACTCTCACTCCTTCCGCCACGTCTGATATGCGGCGCTTCTTCTTCTTCTCGGCCTCCGTCAGCCGTGGCTCCTGCAAGTCCGACTCCTTGCTGCCCAGGCAGACGACTCCGGCGGCTTCTTCCGGAGTGCAGTCGCTGGAGCCCCAACCGTCAAACCGGCACAGGCCGAGGGAACTTTCATTGCCCACGCAGTAAATATTGTCCATCCAGTATTTTCCTTTAAAAAAAAATGACTTAGGCAACAAAGACCCTGAAGACCGCGCGGTTTACCACGAAGACACTCACTGCTGGCGAGCCCGAAGCGCGCGCTGTGCGTGTGCTGGACTGGGGCGCCCAGCTGCAGCTGGCGGCAGACCACGGCCGCCTCCTGGGGCCCCCACTCGTCGTCGCACGCGGCGCCCCACTTGCTGTTGTGCAGCACCTCCACGTTGCCTGCAACCGTGCTTAGTTTTCTCGACCGGCAGAGGAACCTCCACTAGGCATTGGATTTGCAAATAGCCATCGGTGCTCACCCAGTCGCAGCGCCAGAGTGCCCGACAGGAATATTAATTTTTTGTAAAATCTCACAATTTCATTTACAAATCTTATACATACTTGGAAGCGTTTCTTTTTAATGAAAATCTAAATGGCCATTGATAAATACGTGAAATTGAAATACGACCGAACCCTCGAACTCGCTTTTGCCCCCCACTAAGCGCAGGGCGCCTTCCTTCTTCTGGAACTTCTTGAGCATCTGCTGCACCAGCCCCGCCTTCCTCTTCCTCTCTTCTTCGGACAGTCTCCTGACGCTGTCGCTCTGCGCGCACAAGGTCAGCAGCAGCAGGAGCGGCAGGATGAGCATCGCCAGGTGCTCGTTCTTTAGCAGCATTGTTCCACTATGACTTTCTTACACACATCATATCTATCAGCATCCTTAGGTAACACTCGAATTTCAGTTTCGAGAAGAATTCTGATAACAGAATGTAGCGTTATACAACAATTTACAGCGAAGAATTTATATTTACCGACGGTTTTTTTTTGTGTTTTTCTCTTTCTTTGGTTAATTACGAAGTATTTGGTTAATTACGAAGATTTTTGGTACGGAAGCTTATTTCAAAGATTTTATAAAATAAATAAATAGATAAAAACACATCCAAAATATACATAGGAGAGGTTCGCTTGAAAATCTAATAAGTAAGAATAAAGTAGCTTTATATAAAATTTAGGATATGCTTTTGGCATCTCAAAAATATATTCCATATTTATTTAATTATGGTTCGATTTAGGAATTGAAATCATAAAAAAAAATTTCTTACTTTAAAGTAACTTTTTTAAAAGAGTATTCGAGAGTTGCTGGGTTAAAAACACCCTATTTCGCGGGGCGCCTGAATCCAACGGGTGTTCCTAAAGTTCAAGAAGGGCCTCCACCTCCGGCAGCCCGCGGGCATCTCTGGCAAGAAGGGCCGAGGATGCGCCTCCCTGTATGGGGGCCCTGTGTGGGGCCCTGCATGGGGCCCTGTATGGGGCCCTGCATGGGGCCCTGCATGGGGCCCTGTATGGGGCCCTGTATGGGGGCTGCCGCGCACCACGAATATACTCATAACCGACGAAGTGCGGCCCCGCATGCCGGGATGGCCTTTCCCGAGGGGTCAGGCAGATGGACAAACGATCGGGTTCGGGCAAACGAATTGGCCTTCGAATTAATTAGTATCTGTCAAATACCGAAGGAAAATCATCGAAAAACATTTACATCGCCTTCGGACTTGATTCACATGAATTGTAATTATCACACCGAAGAGAAAACAAACTCTCGGGTGACTTACACAATCACATAAATTACCACTACTCGCTTTTGCCAGAGGTCAGTCAGTAACTGTGATATTTTTTGAAAAATTATTTAAGGGAAACATTGACTACTTTAAAACAATCTTTTTCCAGTAACAATTTATAATAATTCAAAGTATTTATAAAAATACTCGAATTCTGAAAAACTCTGGCGCAGTCTGATTATGGTCAAATCAGATATTTGTTTTGTTTTTTAATAAAACATAAGGATTTCTGTACGATAAGTTAGTTAATCATCATATCAATGATAATCAATTTTTCGAGGATAGGCGACCATCGCGAAAGGATCGAAGGAGATCTCCGATCTATCTACGGAGCTGCGGCGCGCCACGGGGGCAGTTCACAAGCTCCAAGTATTCACAGCACTCAACAGTGTTTTACACAGAAGCGATTCGGAGTCGGCGCTCCGGCGACACTGACTGCGTGTCTTCTGCCGCGCTGGACTCCGCGCTGGACACCGCCCCGCCCCCCCCGCCCCGAGCTTTAGATTCACTCTACAAGTAGACTCAATTCGAAGGAGTCCCCCAAAAGTCATCACACTTTTTATTCAATCACGCGCGACTCGTTCACTTTGGGGACGAGCGCAGCGCCAGATGTTAATTGCCGCGCGTAAATCTCGCTGGCACGCGTTACGTAATGCAGTAGGCAGGGAGCAGGGGGCAGGGGGCAGGGGGGCAGGGGGGCAGGGGGGCAGGGGGCAGGGGGGCAGGGGGCAGGGGGCAGGGGGCAGGGGGGCAGGGGGCAGGGGGGCAGGGGGGCAGGGGGCAGGGGGCAGGGGGGGCAGGGGGAGGCTCATCACCGCGTGCAGGGCGTCTCGGGCTCTCGCATTGTGTGAATTCGCGGAAGGACAAAATGGAATAATTCATCGACCGACCTTCTCTCTCTTGGCTATTTTTGGATGGCGATCGTCCTTTTGATTGAAGAAATTCTCCGTTCAATTTGCAGACGGCGGCCGTCCTCGGGCTCCGGGGCCGGCGAGGGTCGGGAGTCACCGTCGAGTTGCGGATTGCGTAGTTTAAAAAAATATATATCACCCGGTACTCAACGATAGAGTTTTAAACAAATATTTTCCATCTAGTGCGATGCAGCGGAGAGCGCAGCCCGCATGCCGGCGGGGGGTCTCGGGGGGTCTCGGGGGGTCTCGGGGGGTCTCGGGGGGTCTCGGGGGGTCTCGGGGGGTCTCGGGGGGTGTCGGGGGGTGTCGGGGGGCGTCGGGGGGTGTCGGGGGGGCCGCGCGGGCCACGTCGCCGGCGCCCGACGCGTCCGACTCGACCCGCCCGACCCGCCGGCCTCGGTCTGCCGGCGGACGTGCGGATAGTCATGCATTTTGTAAAAAAAAAAAGTAGTAGGTATCCTAATAGTATCCGTGAAATGCTGTTGTTTGATAAATCAGAATTTTGAGAATCAAAGTAAGAATAAGTAAAGGAAAGTAGGAATCGAATAGGAAAAAGTAGGAATCCAATCAAAGCGTGTCAAACTTCAGTTGAGGACGCCTTTATTGATTTTATTTGCTATAGAAAGTATTGTTTGCACTATTGTTCTGAAATAGGAGATTCAAATGTTTTCAGTTCGTTGTTGATAATACCGGGCGACGCCAAAATCAAAACTTTTGCTAAACTAAAACTAAACTAATCCAAATTGAATAAATCGTAAATAACATATTATTTTATAACAATTCATTGAAAATGAAAAAATACTCACTGAAGAGCAATTCTGTCATTTAAAATTTTTTTAAATTATAAATTTTGTATGCATTAAATATAACCCCGTCTCGCCAAATTTGCCGTGATGCCATTGTTGTCCAAATGTTGCATGTTTTTTGCATCTATATATTGATTTGATTTTCAGTGGTGGTTATCGTCAATAAATAAACTTGACAAAATTGTAGTTAACAAAAGTACTAATTTTAAGTAATGATTAAGATTTGAATATCCCTTATCATCCATGTAAATAAAAGTATATTAAATAATAACAGTGAAATTAAGATATCGATACAAATTGAAAAGCAAAAAAAATTCCAATGAAAAATGTTTTAAAAGTATAAATACACAATTGCTTTTCAGATAGCCTTAATTATTCTTGTCGCGTGGCAGTGAAGCCATCATTTCTAGGCTACGTGAACTTTTTGGATGCGATACACTCTCACTGAACGTGTAGTTTCCTTGATCGAGGAACCAAGGGTCGGTTCTCTTTTTAATTTTGATCTTTTTAAATTTCCCAAATTAAATTATTGCTGAATTTCGATATTTCAATATTTGTTAGGAACTATTTATGTATTTTGAAAATAAAACTCTTTTATCTTGCTTAGTAATAAGAAAATCAAGGAATGGCCTAAAAGTTCATTGCTATGTAGTTGAAGTTGAGTTGCCATCTTTTTAAGATTTTGGATCTATCAAGAAAACTAGTGGCCTTATTCTTTGAGAATGTATAAAAGGCCGAACCTGCAACCTTCCAACAGATCTCAATGGGAGGAGTAGGCGAGTGAAGAATCCCGAATCCCCCAGTGGGATTGTCTGTTCTTCTCTCTTAATTTTGCTGAAATATGATCTTCAACTTTTTTGAGATAAAATTAGTCTTCAAGATAACGAAGGAAAAGATTTGATAGATTCTTTACCTTTTAATCATGTTTTATTGTGTATATTTATATTCTTTAGAGAACCAAAAAATGAAACATACACACACACACACACAATGAATATTATTATAGTAGATTATCAACACAGTTTTTGTATGTATTTATTGCAAGTATATTCTTGATGTACGAATGAATGTAAACTAATGAATGCCAGAAAATTAACAAATGATTCCGTGGTCTATGGCGTGGTAAAGTTTAACATTTTGTTCAATTATAAAATTTTCATTTATAAGAATAAGTATGTTTTGTATGCCAATTTCAATTTTCTTTGCATATATATATATAATATCACCCGAGTAATACTCGCATATTTGTACTTGTTCAATCCTGCTTTTCATTGACAATGTGTAGCATTTAGAAAGCCCATTTTTTATTTTACATACTCAAAATCATAATCAGGCATAATCTTTGACTGTCTCATGTTCTAGTGCGGGTGTGGCCAACCCGAGGCCCGCCTGACCATTTTTCCCGGCCTGCCTTGAACATTTTTCCGGCCTGCGAGATTCATCACACTTAATGTAATATACACAAATTATATTTATTTTATAATGGCCAAAGTAGTAAAAACCAATATATTGTACTTTAACAACATATTTAAACAACAGCCAGGTAATAACTCCTCTTAAGAAATTCAATATTTTTGACAGAGTACTTGGTGGAATTCAATTTTAATATTTTTGAATAAAATACTTGAGTGATTTTCCACATTTTTATTTTTATTAGCGACCGGTTTCGCCAACCTTTCACGTTGGCATTATCAAACAGTGAGATTTTATATAATAACAAGCAATTAGGTAAACAATTGTTAGAGGGAGAGGTTGTTGGAAAGAGAGAGAATGAGATTGAGCCAAGAAATTTTAGAGATCAATCGCATAAAAGATAACACACCGGAGCACCTGCTTAATGACCAGGTTATTTTCAATAGGTCTCCACTATTACTAAATCACATCTTTAAAAAAACATTTACTGCGCAAAAACCTATTATTTACAGATAAACACACTACAGGACAAACCCAAACACAGGATAACTGCTGCTACACTCCAAAGCCACTACTTTAGATAATTACCCCATTAACATAAAAACCTTTGTTCACAAAAATTTGCAATTATATAGAATCCTCCACTTGTCAGGTACATTAAAATCACATTAGCCCTTACCACCTGACAATCATTCTCTCTCTTTCCAACAACTTCTCCCTTTAACAATTGTTTACCTAATTGCTTATTATTATATAAAATCTCACTCTGTTTGATAATGCCAACGTGAAAGGTTGGCGAAACCGGTCACTAATAAAAATAAAAATGTGGAAAATCACTCAAGTATTTTATTCAAAAATATTTAACTCCTCTTAAATTAAAAATGACTTTTAATTTATCGATTAAAAATATATATTTAATATCTCTCTTATTTTTAGTATGATTGCAGAGAAAAGAAAAATCGTGGATGAAAAAAATACAGCAACCTTCCAATATTGTTAAAGCAAGCTAATCTGTTTCATTTGTGATTGCAAATAAAATGAAAACATTTTCGGATGGTGAATTTGTAAAATAATGTTTGGAAGCTGTTGTGAAGGATGTTTTGTTGTATAAAAATAAACTGTTTTCGAAGGTAAGCCTATCTCCGCAAACAGTGTGTCGTCGAATTAATGACATTTCAAATTAAATTATCTTAAAAATGCGCGACAGAATTTGAGATTTCAAATATTTTTCCTCGGCATTTGACTAGCAATCGCTCCAAAAGGATTTAATTATAATCTTCTGTTTGATTCATCAACAAAATTTATGTGCCCAAGTATTATCGATGGATCATGTTATCCAAGTAGTTATGCATCGACAATTAAAGGAGTTCCTGAAAGGAGTTGATTCTGAATATGGTGACGTTGTATACTTCAGTTAAGTCAAATGGTTTAGTCATGGAAGATGTTTACAGCGGTTTTATAAGTTACGAGAAGAAATTGACTTGTTTATGAATGATAAGCAAAGACCTGTAACAGAATTAAGAAATGATGAGTGGCTATTGGATTTATGCTTTTAAGTGGATATTGTGGAAAAACTTAATCAATTAAATATATCATTGCAAGGAAAAGATCACCTTATAGTCGATACATTTAATCACACAAAGCATTTCACAAGAAATTGTTGTTATTCGAATCGCAATTGAAAAGTAATAACTCAAATTAATCAAGTAACAAATCAAAATGTAACAATTATATCAAATATGAAAATAAATAAGAAAACTTACAGCTGCTTTTGAAAGCTGATTTAGTAATTTAGAGTTAGACAAATACAACAAAATTCATCTCCCTTTCATATTGGAATTGAGTCGGCCCCAGAATATCTCCAAATGGAACTGGTTGACTATTGAATTAAAACACATTTTTGAAACATCAGAATCAAAAATAGATTTTTTTTAATACTCACGTTATAAAAGATAAATTTTTTAAATTTGAGAAATCTGGCACAAAAAATTTGCTCTTTTGGTTCAACTTACACCTGCTAATCTTTTTTTCGAAAATGAAATTGACCAAACACACTTAAACATAACAAATACCCAAATTGAGATCGATTTGCAAAACCTAATTGAAATAGTGTAGAAACAAATATCGCACTAGTAAAATAAATATTTTTTTAAAGATTTCATTTTTTTTTATCATTTTTATTTATATATTTGATTTTTAGTGTTATCCAATGTACGTTTAGTATCATTATTATTATATAATCTATGTATACATGTAAAAATAATAATAAACACAATAATAATAACTCATTATGTGTATCTAAATCTAATGCGGGGATATATAATTTTATATGTATAAGTGGCCCACGAGGTCATTTGGGTTGGCCACCCCCGTTCTAGTGGCTGACACACAAGCTTGCAGATTGTGAGATCTCGGGTTTAAATCCGGGTAAAGTAAATTATTTTTTCAGTTTCACATTGCAGTCATATCAACTGCCTTATAATTCTTCCTAAATGATTTTTTTCCCCATAGAAAAGTGGTCTAGTGTACTAAATGCAAAGAGGTTAAAACAGATACATAAAATAAAAAAACATGTTTGCCTAATTTACTAAAATTTATTTCATTATAAATTTGCACAAATATCAATATCATTTAAATGAAAGATGTACTTGGACATATTCCGCAAAGAGCATGTTGATTATTTGATTAAACTGAAAGTTAGATGGGAGCACAAAGTCTTTTATAAGACCAGGTTAGACTGTGAGAGTCAGTCGGCTTCAAAGGTATGGTGAATTAGAATCATTTTGCTCAATGATTTATTATTAATATAAGGGAAAGGGTCTCTTTCTAGTGATTCGATACTCCTCTCTTGTATGATAAGGCGTGTACGGATCATCCACATAATACTTAGGTTTCCTCCAGAACTTTGTGACCATGGTGTCTAATAGCCAATTCTGTTGTGAGTTGCACAAAATGTGCTGTCTTAATCGTCTCTTTAGAGCTGGAGATTTCTTAAATAACTTCTTGTGTCGACCCGCCCTTGTTCTAATCCACCCCCCCCAATGTAGACGAAAGAATCGTTTTACAACAGGCTTGACAGATTTCCTTTTTCCTTTGAGTAAGGAGTATTTGATGAGAGATCTTGAAGGAACTATTTGCGAAGCAATCTCGTTTATTTTAGGGTTGAGTAAAATGTTTTGGCATGGGACATTATTTATAGTTTTGGCTGCAGATAGAAACGCAGACGATTTGAAGTTGAGTGTACTGAATGATAGGTTTCGAATTGTCGATAGAATCCGAGGTATATTGGTTATGCCATCGCGACTGCAAGAGATAGCCTTATGGCTGAGCCCTAAAATCATAATAAAACATTTTTAAATATTGTGTATAAAATGGATATAGCAAATACCTTATATGGTTCAATGAAATAGAGCATACCACCAAAAAATAACCTAAACATTTTTTCGTAACAAATGACACTTGTATATCATGGACAATATTCATCAAAGATAATATATTCATTATTTCATAAATAATATGAAATAATGTAAATTATTTTATTCAAAAATATTAATGAACTTTTTATTGAATAACATAAAGTTTAACAATTATATAAGATAAAATACGAATATATATTTTTATAATATTAAATTTATGTAATTTTTTTTAAATAATCAATATTTTGACAGAGTACTTTGAGGAACCATTTACATATTTAAAATAAAATAAAATACTTGAGTGATTGAATTTTTCCACATGTAAATATTTGATAATGCCAACGTGATAGGTTGGCGAAACTGGTCACCATTAAAAATTGACATGTGAAAAAATCACTCAAGTATTTTATTCTTTGTTAGATATATATTTTTAGCTTTCATTTTTGAAAGTTTTTTTGAGCATACACAATTGGCATTCCAAAGTTCTTAAAAAAACAATTGCTCCAATCTAAACACAACATAAAAACCTCTCGCTTGACTGATAAAAAAAACTACCTTCAAAATATTTAATCTTTCGGACAAATACGTAATAATTCATAATATTAAATTGCGTGGAAAAAAATATTTTTAGTTACGCGGAGTGTTTTAAAAGTGTGAATTTGAAAAATCATATTTAGAAATTGTGTTTTTACTGTTTTAGTAATTTGGAATTATAAAAAGTGACAATATTTAAAATGAAATACACATGTGTATATGTATTAAAGCAAAAAATATTTACAGATATCTAAAAATAAACTACAACATCGAAGGGGTCGAAGTTTATTTAAAACCGCCAACGAAACATAATTTTTGTTTAGTTTTCTTATATATGTAGCGTCAAGAATTGAGGAATGACTAGTAATTGGACCATAAGATAGTGATTCATTTCATGGTTTGGAAGCAACACCGGCTGAATTCGCACTTGATTGTCTATTAATTTGACAGTTTCCGAACATTCTTATGTCACTGACAAGCGCGGTAAGTTTTGTCCGAGCCTTATTACAAAATAAATAAGCATGATTCCGACCAGACCTTCGGGCAGGAAACGTTGGAAGCTTCAAGGTACGAATTTTTGAAATTTTGCTTTACTCTTTGTTATAATGGTGTTCCAGTTGACATCACCCATTGACATATTGTTTATTTTTGGTGCAGATGGTCCGAGGGGCTCTCTGAGGCGTCTGCGGTATCAATTGGCTGAAGACGGATGTATGGACTCCCAAGTGCAGCTAGCCAAACAGTTGTTAGAAGAAAGATGCGGTAAGTATTTTGTAAATTTAACATAGATTTATTCTCATGAATGATAAGTTTACAACAAATTACAGGTCGACGGGAGTGCGGGAGAAAGTGAAAAATTTGAGGATTTTTGAAAAATGTTTTCAGTAATTATGTCAGCAGAAAATAAGCTGATACAGACGTCATGAGATGGTGGCCTCTTCACCAGGTGTGCTTTTTATTACTTATGAAAACATTCAGCATTCGTCTAAATCTCTAAATCAATTGAATTGTTTGTTTATTAATTAATTATTATTTTAATAACAAGAGAGTGCATCATTGCAACCATCAACCATTTTGAAGAGGAAGTTTTTGTAGTGCCGAGTTGGCGTGTGTGTGATGCCACCGTGTGCTCACTATGGCCTTAAGATTTTAGCGGTTCTATAATTTATTAATTGGTGTATTAGTTATTATAATTACAGTACAAACTGTGACAATTCAATTACTAGGACTGATCTAGAAAATATGCTGTATTGGAAACATACCACAAATAGTTATACTCCCCTTACCTCTGTCCACGCCTCTGATGGTCCTCTGTGTCGCCTTCTTCAGCAAGCCTGCTGCTTTTGCTTTGATCTCTACAAATAGAAAACGGATCCTCATTAATGCATTTTTCACTTTTGGAAACAGAGAAGTCGCACTGAACGAGATCTGGTTCTTCCCACAGGCTCCCAAGAACCTTACTATTAATTTAATTTTTATGTGATTTGTATGTTTCTTTTAAGTTAGTATTATGTATTTTGTTTGTGTACAAAAGAATGGTGATTTATAAATTTTATTAGTATGACTAATAAAATTTATAAGGAATTTTTTTTTCTAATGTGTTAATTTGTTTTTATAGAACTAGAGGCAGACAGGCTCAGCAATTTCAAGCAGGCTATGGAGTGGCTGTGCTGTGCCACGGAGCAAGGCCACAAGGAGGCTCGCTCCATGCTGGGGAGGTATGTAACTTCATTCACCACAGAGTGTGGCGGTCTCTCTAAGCAACTGCATCCCTATAGATCTTCGCTACTCAGGTCTTTCCTACGCAGATCTCATTAAGAGCTGCTGCATGTGTTTGTTTGAATGATGGATATAGTAATGAGTGAAGCGGTACTTGCGATGTGCCAGGAGTTGTAACTTACTTTGTTGCAGAGCTAGTATTACCGAGTGATCTGTATTGCAGAATGCATGTAAGTGAATTTGAGAAAACAAGTAAAAAGTAAACATGTTAATTAAGTGATAAACGAAAAGTATCAAACGACACGAGGCAATTTTGGCCTTAAGCAAAAAGCTGAGTACATTTGGGTCATTCTATCAGGTCAATATTTTATCAATGGACCTGTAAAAAGGAAGGTTAAAACAAGTTGAAATGCCAGTTAGGTCAGGTTAAAAAAGTATCACGGTTTTTTATTAATAGGCAACATTCTGGGTGATATT
Source organism: Atopsyche davidsoni (assembly GCA_022113835.1). Taxonomy (NCBI): domain Eukaryota; kingdom Metazoa; phylum Arthropoda; class Insecta; order Trichoptera; family Hydrobiosidae; genus Atopsyche; species Atopsyche davidsoni. The sequence goes on from JAILWY010000025.1 coordinate 8,603,496, forward strand.
CCGGCTGCAGAAACAATCCGCATATATATTATAATTGTTATTATGATTTCAGGTGTGTTCAGAGCGGTGTTATGTCTTCGCAGACAGAGGTGATGGCCCGAGCCAAATCCTGCTTGGAGGCCAGCCAGCAGGAGAATGTCGCAAGAAAAGCAGCCCGAGACCTGTTCGCGAGGTAAGCTGAGTTTTTTTCCTTATTTGATTGCATATTGTTTTTTTTTCTTGCTATACAATTATAGTAAATAATGATAGTTCTCAAAATAAGTAACGCAGTAGTGTCATTTTAGTTTTAATTTTTAAATTGACTCAATAATGGTTTTTTCCAGTTTATCTAATGGAGAAGAGTATATAACCTCTGCTCAGCTAGAAAAGCGCATGCGAGAGATTTGGAAACTGGGGCAGGGAAAGGAAGACGAGAGCTCTTCAGAAAACTCCCCGGCTGAGACTCCAGAGGAGGATCCTCCGCTGGAAGCCGAAGCGCCGGAGAACGCAGAAGGCAGCGCACTGGAACCTTCCAATCATCTCTGCGGACATTACAATGGGATTATCCATGGCCGAGGAGATGAACTGCAGCAAGGTAATGACAAATTAATAATCACGGGAATTGTTTTAAATTGCAATGGTTTATTTTTTTGTATCAAAGAATTGAAGCCATAAATCTTTCACTCATTAATGAACAAGCAAATGCAATATTTCTAGCTTTGTCAAAGAAATAAATTCATTATTAAAGGCCACCAAAACCTACAATTTTTCATGTTGTTATTTAAGAATTAATTTTATTTAACATAGATAAAGAATATTCTTTTATAATGTAAACTATTTAAATAACTTTCAGAATACCGACCGTCACCTGAGGACCGACATATCCTTAATATAACAGAAGATAACCTCGTATCGGCGGCAGTCAACTATTGTCACGGCCAGCTCCCCATCGTCAGCCGTGACCTCACTCTCTCCGATCCTAGTCTACGAGCTTTAGACACCGTCCCCTACATGCACCGAGCCTTCCTGCATCCGATTGTGTTCCTTCAGATTATTTACCTCAAGCTGTTGTCGTACTTCTCTGCATTCTCCTACCGAATGACAAACCTGCAAATGCTGTTGCTGTTTTTCGCTCACTCAATACTGGGAACTGAGAATATCGTGCTCTTTTTCCCGCTGATTTTTTATTACTTGAGCTTCATTCTCATGATTGTGTGTACATTCAAAATGCTGCACACAAAACGAGAATTCATTGATTTCCGCAAGTGGTCAGGATTATTTCTTCGATACAGCGAAGGTAATTTAGACTCCGAGGAATCCGAGCAACAGTTTGTGAAAAACAACTTCAAACCTTACATCCACTTCTTTGTTGCGCTTCTCGTTCATTTGTCTTTTTATCCAGTCGTTGCAACGCATTGGATTCCGCTCTCCGAATTCACCGTTATGGCATTCTGCTTAACATTCTTTACGCTCATAACTTTTTGCACCAACAATTCCTACAGCCGCTTTCCGGACTGGCTTTCTTTGCTGTCATTTGGGATAAACGTTCTTGCGAAGTATCCGTACGAAAACGACACGGTTGTCAATCAGGGTTGGAGATATTTAGATCTGCAAATACAATCTTTTCCCTCTCATATTGTGGGCAACAGTGTTGAGTTTTGCTTAAATTCACGTGTTTTATTTTATTTGATGATTCCGGGGATTCTCCTGGTCATGGCACGCCGGGAAAAGTGGCAGGGATGCTTTAAATATGCGATTCCTCATTGCGTTGTGTTGAGTTGGTTGCAAATCTTTATAATCAACTCGCAGGGTGCTACGATGTACGGCTTTGTTAGAGGGACGTTGGCTCTGGTGGGCATGTTCTTCTTCCTTCCTATAATGGGTGTCACGACGATTTTCCTGCCTGTGTTTGCTGTTGTCAAGTTGATAACACTGACTGAAGTACTTTATTTGGCGAGTCTGTCCGGGGGCGTTTTGGTGCTATTGGTTGCCACATGTCTGTTGGCCAAACAGGAGTCCATGAAGAAATATGTAACTCCACTGCAGGTATGAAAAAACATTATGATTTTTTATTTAATTTTGAGAACATCTTGATGAAAATTATTTGTTAACACCTTTGAAAAGGACTCGATGGAGTGAGTCAATCTTGCTTTTCCGAAGCTTTATGTGGCACCGTACTTTGCCCATACATTGTCATCTATTCAGTATCTTTCATAATGGTCTCCACTTTAGAATGAACAATCCTTATGAATCAAATATCCTAACAATATCTAATAAATAATAAATATCTTTAGAACGGCTTTATAGTCAATTACTATAAGTTAAAGTAGGCAGTCTCATTCCTGCAGAGTATCAAAACAGAAGCCTTTTATCGGTTACAGTTTCTTAGAGCGTGTGGGAGTGAATGGGAGTGTGAGCATTATAATTGTGTAAAATAATCCTGTAAATATTGCCTGGGCCAATTTAAAAATAATTCGTTTTTATTTAGCCTAATATGATAGTGAATTTCAATTTCAAAGTGTAATATTATATTTAACATTTTTTTGTGATCCCGAAGTTATATCCTGCTGCCTTTTTTGTGTGATACTGTGGCTTTTGAGCCACTCTGTGTAAATAGCTCAATGCTTAACACGTTGACTGCTGTGTCAGCCACCGATGACCGACACGGAGGTATTCCAATTGGGCCGCGTCGGCCACCGGTGGCTGACACGACATACCTGACTTTAGCTTTCATTCTGCCTGTCGGCCATGCGCCCTGTATTCAACTACTATTGAACATGGCCGGCACGGCCCTCTTCTATCTTCCTTCGATTTGGCCTTAGGATATCTTCATAGTTCTCAAAGATATGCTCTTGAATGTGATAGGTATTTTGGTTGAAATAAAACACATGCATGATGTTTATATAAAAGTGATTTCATTGACATATAAAAGTTAACACTATTAGTATGATTAAAAACAAACATAAAACAATCTAAAAAAGTTAAAGGTAGAAAATAAACGTAGCCAAAAATTAAAATTTATGTATTTTATTGAAACATCTTATACAATAATGTGGTTGAGTTGGACATACTGGACAATATGTTTTGACTCGAATGGTTTTATTCCTGGCGTATATTCTGCCATATTCTTTTACATTATCATGACTATATTGCCGGAAACTAATTCGCCCACGAAATGGAACTATGCTCTCGTCAATGCATATAAACTCATTAGGAGTGTAATATTGTGAAAAATTCGAATTGAGAGTCCAGCAATCCTCTCATTTTGTTAAGACGATCATTTTTATTAGCTTCTTCATTGTTCATAAAGTGAAGTTTGCGCAGCAATATTTCGAATCTATTTCGAGACATCAACTTTTTGACAAAAGGTTGACTAAGCATCTCCTCTTTTGACCAGTAGTCAGTAAGTTTTAGTAATTTTACTATACCCATGTATAAAATAATACCAAAATCAGAATACATTTCTATTTTATTTGTTGGTTTCCATCCACGTAAACGAGAACGAATTTGTAGGATATTACTTCTAAGTAATTCAGAAAGAAATTCAATATTTTTGACAGAGAGTACTTGGTGAAATTCCATTTTAATATTTTTGAATAAAATACTTGAGTGATTTTCCACATTTTTATTTTTATTAGTGACCGGTTTCGCCAACCTTTCACGTTGGCATTATCAAACAGAGTGAGATTTTATATAATAATAAGCAATTAGGTAAACAATTGTTAGAGGGAGAGGTTGTTGGAAAGAGAGAGAATGATTGTCAGGTGGTAAGGGCTAATGTGAATTTAATGTACCTGACAAGTGGAGGATTCTATATAATTGCAAATTTTTGTGAACAAATGTTTTTATATTAATGGGGTAATTAATTTCAAATTATTATTATATTCAAATATTTCAAAAATATCTAAGTAATTCCTCAGCACGTAAATTTGTAAAATATACAATACGCTCAAAGAGTTGGTCAGTAATAAATAAGTTATAAAATTCTTCGGGATTTGATTTTTGCATAGATGTTCTCAAGTTATAAGGTTTAAAACCTGGAATTTCCGTATACGGAATTAAACTTGGCTGATACCCTTTCGCTTCTATCAATTTCGATGGAGTGTGGCTATTACTTGATGTGCTGGGCATAATCCCATCTTCACTTTCAGTATCAGATACATTGATACGATGTTTTTTGGATCTTATTGGATGTTGAATATATGAATCGTTGCTTTCGATTGATGTCCTCCGATTTCTACTGTGCTGTGCTTCAATGACTTCCATTTGCAAATGATAGTACTAAATATGTACACGTTGTGCACTGCTGCACTGCAGGTTGAAACATGACCGACAGTGTGGCCGACGTGGCGCCATCAATAATATTTTATCATTGGCGCCGTGTCAGCCACTGGTGGCTGACAAATCACCTTAAAAATATCTCAAAACAAATGAAATAATTGTATTTCGACCCATTATATTAAATTAAACCTAAAAACGTGAAAACAATTATTGGACATTTTACGAAAATCCTATTGGCAGTCTATGTGTTAAAAACACTAATGATATGTTATTATTTTTTCAGCTCCTGATAGCAGTTCTTACCTTATTCTACCTCTTCTCACCACAACTGCAACAATTTCATTATCACAATATGTCACAGAAAGACAACCTCGATCTTATCAATGAGGAAAAGCCTGACAGGTATGTCAAATATGGCGGAAGTCACTTCCTGGAAGATGGTGATTCGGAAAATTTCCACTTGCTGTGGGATGAGTACCAGACCTTCTGCCACTCAGCTGCCTGGGAGAAGTCCAACATGGCAAACACGCAGATCAAGTGCAGCACGCTCGAAGGCGTTAAGGTCAATTGGCATGGGTACGTTGTGGACATTAGACTGACTAATGTAGAAAACACTTGGATGTATGTTGCTGACAAACTGCCCGAATATCTCAGTGATCATTTCAAATGTTACTATGGAGAAAAGTATGAGTTTGATTGTGAGAAAGAGCGAGGAGACGCGCTCAAGGAGTGTCGGTTCCTAGAGAACGTTGTTCAGAAGGAAGAGCGGAAGTGTCATCTTAATAATTTAGATAGGTAAGCTTTAGTAAATATTTTTGAAATACATACTAAACGCAGCATTTGAACTACAAGATGTATAGTTGAATATTTTGATATGGAGCTTCAACCACAGCTTTGGCTTATGCAGTCTCGCGGCTTAAAATAATAACATGGTATAAAACTTAAACCATAGAATGCAATAGCATATATTTGATTTCAGATACGAGCATGAAATAACAGTGAGAATGGAGTCAGGCCTTCTGCTGAAGAAAGGAGCCGAGATAACCCTGAGAGCAGTCCATCACTTCACCAACTTCACTCGCAAGATCAAAGTCAACGATAAGATCAGGTTCCGAGGCATTTTGGATTCGAGAAATTTCAGAACAACCAAATGCATGGGCATTCCGCGGCCAACCATAAACGTATATGAACTCAGCTGTATCGGCTGCCAGAATTTGGACATCAAGGATGCGAAATTGCCTCCCACTGACAGAAGAACAAAATCTGCATTTTCCACCTTCTATAAGAGCGTTGTGAGCGACGTTTATGTTTCAGCTAAATATATTTTGAATTTTCTATTAAATCCCATCGTAATATTCAAATGAATTGACTGAATTATAAATTAAATTTTTGCCTGATATTTACTAGCATTTTTGTAGCATTTTGTCAATTTTCTTAATGGATTGGCGTGCTAATGACCAACTGCAAGGATTTCGATAGCAAGATTGATGAAATACAGGGTCTCTGTTTGGAGACTCGTGTTGGTATTCCTGAATCAAAATTTGTCTGTTTTAAACAAATACACTTGTAGAGAGGATTTGAGATTCTAATGTCCTATTCTCTATATGAGTGTATTAACACCATAATGGTGAGCCCTGGAGTATTTATACAACTCCCATGGGAATTTTACGAAACACTTAAATAATCTATGAGCGCTAAACGTTTCTCAGCTCACATACCAGCGCAGTCAGCAAATGTGCGAGGTTTATAAAAAAGTAGGCTTTATATAATTAAAACATAATGGGGTTGCCCCAAAAAATGATGAATGATGAACTGATGGTAAATTAATTATCTATTTGTGATAGAAATGTTGTCATTTATTGATATTTTAAAAATTATTTTCTCATAATGAATTTCATAAGTTTTTAATGTTAATTCTATATTACATAAAGAGGTATTTATACATTTGAACATATAATTTACAAGACTACTGATACTCATCACTCAAGCAGTGAGAACTCCTTGAGAAGCTGATGAGAAGATTTCATGCTTTTTTCAATCATGGAAAAAGTAAAAAAATTGAATTTGAATAAGCAAAAAATAATTAAGTTCTATTAGTTATCGGTTAAACATTCAAGGAGTTATTTGGTTTTATTTCTATATAGTAATTAATAGTACTAGAGTGCCATGCATTGTGTCGCTCGCACAAAGGAACAGGAACACACTGGTGTGTCCCTTGCATGCAGGAAGTGTCGGGATGTTACTCTGGTGTAACGCTCACACATAAAGATGTGACACTCACGGTTAACAGGATTAGAAATATAAATATTTTAATATGCCTATAGTAGGTATAGTACATGTGTTAGAGTGTGAATGAGTTTGTTTGAAATGAGGTATTTTGGAGTGAATATATTTATTGTATCAGTTTGTGGACCCCGAGTAGTGGCTACTGTGCTTTCTGTGCGTTTTACAATCTCAACTTAATTGCATTCTTTAAAATGTTTGAAATTATAGAACGGAAAGTATTGCTTCAAGTATGATTCATGGTGCAAATGAGTGTTAACGCTGGAAAATGGAAAGACACTTTCAAACAGTCTCAGCTGAGCGAAGTGATTTGTTCTGGAGGATATTGTGTAATAAACGCACGTTAAATTAGCTAGTTTGGCGTAATTGCCCCCATTTACAAAAACTTTGTTTATTGACAGGTCCTTCCAATAATTATGTATCTAATAAATGGTTTTATAAATCAACTCCAATTGCAGACATCAGTTTGAAACAATATTTTCTGTTTCTGATGATAAGCAGTGGTTTTATCCTCTAGCAGTTGAAGACTGTCTCGGTAAATGGGTAAAATTACCAGCTCACTGTATGTTAAAATGGTTCAAAATTTCAACTATAGACAAGTCATAAATTTAGGATTTGTTTTTTTTTAATGTCAAGTTAATGTATTCTCCCTTTCCAGAATCAGTACATCAAGTATTTTCTCATCCTCATTGTGTACGTCCAAGTTGTCACTCAGGACCGTGGATCTGACTCGTCATTTCTTAATCTTGTTTGTGTGTTTTCTTTGTAGTTTTATTTTGTAAATAATAGATATGTGATATTACGAGTGGGAGACATTAGAGTACAGATAATCTGAGAATGAGGAGTCGGTAATCACTCTACTCCGTCAAAGTAGGAGGTCACAAAGAGCGACAGGTAGGCAAGCCGAGACAAGCATTCGTAGGCAATCGTGCCCATGTCCAGGTCGGCGAGCCCTCAGTGGCATTTGCCTTACTGCAACCGAAGATATCTGCACCTCAGAAAGGGTTTTTTTAAAATGTTTTTTCGGCTTTAAATCTGAAGATAATTTGTAATTTTTTAAGTAAGGATCTGTCGACTGCTGTATCTAAAGGCGGTTTGCGACTTGTTTAAAATTTATGAGTATTACATTTGATTTTAAGGCGGGTTTGTCTCGTGGAAGGTTCTGCATAACTCTGATTGATTGTTGATGATCTACTATCATCCTGATGTTGCGGGCCGTGGTGTCTCGTACTAATGTATTCCGAGAAAATCTGTCAATCAACAACAATAGGTTTGAATGATGAGGGTTTTGAATCAAAATGCATTTTCCATGCTGTGCTAGTTGTGTAATATATTTTATACAGTCGCTTATACTAATTTAAATTTGAGACATTAAATAAATATAATGTGCACCGTGCCTCGACAATGCAGCTGTAGTTCAGTGTCACTTTTTTCATTAATTTCAAATAATAGTTACTTTTTAACAAGTCTATGTTTGTTAAATAATCTAACTATGCTCTTCCTTATTTCACATTCCATTCCTACTGTTTAAACACCTCCACGTGTTTTCTTAGTTGCTTCTCCAAGTGGGGGTTTGCTCTGGAGTACTCCGCTGCTGAGCCGTTCGCCTTCGATTCTACCAATATAAATTGTAATTTTTTCCTATTACAAAACTATTGTTTTATTTAGCTTAAGTTAACCAATACTCATTTTCAGAATATTTTTCTTTTTAAATTTAACTAAAGATTAAATAAATTTATTTATGAACATTTTGTTTTTATCGTACTCAATTGTGTTTGTGCGTAAAGAATAATAATATTTGGATGATTAACAATAATTTTGTGAAACAAGCCCGACATTTACTTATGAATATTTGTATTATTGATTTTTTGTGAAGACCGTCTCACAGGAAGTACGATTTTGCCTATACAGGTTTGATTGATTGATAATGATTAAGTACATTTTTTCAAATATTGAAAATTGATTAAAGAAACTCTTAGAAAAATATCATCGTGATTTGTGTGGGACGTGAGAATGCACCTGCCATGTAAGCTTGGTGATGCGGGTTCGTATCCCACACAAATCACGATTATATTTTTCTAAGAGTTTCTTTAATCAATTTTCAATATTTGAAAAAATGTACTTAATCATTATCTATGAATATTTGATTTTTCAATTTAATTTAAATTATTTATTTTACCTAGTCAAGTCCGTATAATTATTTTTCTAGTATAGTGTGAAAGAAAACTATTCAAAGTTATTATCTTATTAGTTTTTCTAAATAATCCATTTCTGTCAAAAGATATGATTAGATATATATATAAAATATTTGAGTAAACGATTCACATACAAAATGATGAGAAAATTATTGTTTTTATTTTCTTACCATTTCATGTGTGAATTAATTATCTAAATATTGAGTACAAAACAAACCTCTATAGCTAAAAAATGGAAATTCAATCAAAATATTTAGTAATAATCATTGATAAATACTTGTTCTATTTTATTTTATTATTAAAATAAAAATAATGTGCATGATTTTTGTCATAATTAAATCTTGTGAAAGGTTGAATGGCACTCCATCAGCGCTATCTGCTCCCGTGAGTCACGCTTGAGTCACACTACTACTCTTGGTTGTTATATACTACTTTTGTTTATTTAGTTTGAAACTGCTTTAAAAGTGTTTAATTTCACAATCATGTATGGATCTTTGGCGATGTGACTATTTTCTTGATTCTCTTACAACGCTTTTCTATTTTATTCATTGTTGATTTTATTTTTCATTTTGTCAAATTATAAATCAAGTGTTTTTGCAGGTGTTCTAAGTCTAAGAAAATAAGTTCATTAGCAAGGGCCGTTGAGACCTATGAACTTATTTTAGGGGGTTCTTAGAATTTATCATTTCGAGTGTTGTACTAACACTGATCCACGTGGCCAGTGTAATAATGAGTTTAATTATATTTTTTTAATAGAAATGGATTCATCTTACCAAAACGCATTTAAAACTACGCAAGTACTGTAGCAATGTTTTGTATATGAAAGTATGTCTATGATGCTATTATCTAATGGGTCAGATTGTTTGATACATAAAAATCTGATCCCATAGATTTTAATGGTTTAATTTTTTAGTAGCAGCGTATGAGTTTGCCAAAACAATAAAACTAATTGTTTAATATGAATATTATCAAAGTAAACCTAACTTATTTTCTTAGAAAAAAATTAATGTGTAAAATTTTTGATAATAACATTAAAGTTGCTCACTTACTGTTGGTAATATTGATGTGTAGATGTTTGAAGTTACTATTGTTATTAAGTATATAATGTACTCGCTTGTATTAATAATACTATACTGTGTAATAACATGAGCTAATTTTTTATGAGTGTCAAAATTGTGAACAATAAACTGTTATACTAAAAGGCGTATTTATTTTAAATGTGCTATATGCAAGCGTGTACTTGGTTTTGCCTTTTTTATTTTTGGTGATTTGAAGAAAGCTTGCATTAAAGAGGTTCAAAATATTGTGGAACATCGTATCCATGTCAGCAGTTGAATTGATTTACTGAATACAATATTACTTAAATTTTGAACAGCTAGTGCGTAGATTTCTGGTATGTCAGCTGCCTTGTTTGGCACTGAGCAGTGGCTGTAGTCAGTCTCAACACATCAATAAGTTTACTATTTTGTGTTGTTTGAAAACTTCCTCACCAGAGCACGCCAAATCGCTGTATGTGTATCAATCAATAACCTACTCAAAGATATATCTGCCTGAGGACTTTTATATTTCATAAAACTCTGTCTCTTTTAGTTTTGCTCACAAATTTGTAGAATTTCAAACAAAACTATTTGACAAGTAATATATTTTAAATGTCATTCGGTCGATAGTCGAAATGACATTACATTGTTATATCAGAATAAATTAGTGATTTACTCTGCAGGTTTTCTAGTGGTAGTTTTGAAATAAAAATACAAATTAACTGGAACATTCTTTATTAAATACATGATAGAAATTAAAAAATATAAACATACAATAGTAAAAAAACAAACAGGTCAAATGAATATTCATAATATGTTGATTCACTTTAATATGACTGTCGTGATTTTTTTTAATTTGAACTACTTACCAACTATTCATAATGATTATCCTAAACAATATTCTAAAGATAGTTTGTTTTGAAATAAAGACTCGTAGTCCGGAAAGGAAAACGTTTTTCACAAGTGAAAATTGCTAATTCTTCTATATATATTTCATTATAACACTGCACAGTTGATTGTTTGATCTTATTTTGTTTTGATAAGTCATTCTTATTCTAATCAATACGGTTTTAAGGCTGTTCAATGAGACTAACCTAACCTAACTAAGCACATCCAGCATAACCAAAAATAACTATTGTTTTAATGTCAAATATCCACTGTTAAGAAACATAAGATACCCTAGTACCAACATAAGTACAGACTGCAGTATTGGATTATCATATAATACACACCACGAGTAACAGAATAATGTTCAAAGCTTTTAACTTCCTCATTTCCGGTTTCGGAAAGGCTGATGAACAAAAATAATAGTTGACAAGCTCTTCACGTTCCAGGAACAGCACTTTATGAAACCAATGCGATATTTTTGAAAACTTATCAACTTTTAAATTTTAAGGTTTCGCTGTCTTTGTTTATGGAGCACTAGCTATCTCAAATCAGATCTGGTCATGTAGAGCAAACGAGGAGTAGTAGTGTGAGCATTATTAATATATGAAAGGCTTCTTCAAGCTTGTTCTGAGGGTGCCTAGGCCCCGGACTCCATATCAGTCTCAGAATCCTATGACAGGCTTGAAATTGGTCTGGTTGACTTTTAATCTCTCCCGTTGGTCTTATTTTCTTGTGTTAATATTGATATAAACGTAATGCATCTTAACATAAAAGTTCATTTTAAGAAAATATTGGCAAGATCTCAAATACCTCGCACTTCAATGAGAGGATGGAGATATTAGAGCTTTACTGGCTTAGAAGTCTGAGACCAAAATCAGGCCCATCGTTAAAACTAGAGATCATCCATAGGTTTGCTATCCTTGAAGATATTTTACACAATATAATGCTGGCATGAGTGTGGGTATTGCATTGTGTCTTGCTGTGCTGAGGCAGCAAGTTTAATCTTTGGATGCTTCATAAGGGATGAGGTATTTCAAACATTTGGCAAGAAAGGAATGGAAAACACTTTATTTCTAACCCTAAGTTCAAAATACAAAACACGTTACCATGGCGAAATATTTCATTAAGAAGTTGCAATCCAACTTTGTATTGCATAAAATATAAAAAGCGATTTCAATTAAAATATGATCATGCTAGAAAACATCTCTTTACACTAGTAACTGGCGTTAAAAGAATTTCAATATATAGTGTGAACTTCAATTTTGAACTAATTGTTATTATTGCTTTACTTTTATACACGGTATTTAAAAACATATTGCATCACTCTAAACAAGAACTGTTATTACTGGCAAACCAACTGTTTTCAAAAATGTTTGGAATTTGCTAAATTTATGAAATAAATTCATTAGAAAAAATTCTTAGTAAATCAGTTATCAAATAAGACAAGACAGCAGCAATGCAGAAATAACTCTTAACTTTAAGAGCAATTACAATATTTTTTGATACAATGGGTAATAAAAAGAAACAGATTAAATGAAAAACATAATAATCCAAAAATAATTTTTCAAAAAAACATTTCCAACTAACTCAGAATCACAATAGAGAATCTCAGACACGGGCACACATAGACACATCTCATCTTATCCAAGTGGTTCAATCAACTGGTTCTAAAAATATGGTTATTTACCTTTTATGGTACTTAAATAAGCCATCCATAAATAGTTATGCTTTAGTGAGATTTAATAATTTATTAAATGTTATAAATAATATAATACAACAAAGAAATAACACTAAATTTCTTTGAACTGCTCGGATCAGATTCAGATTCTTCAAACCAAAACTTTCTATATAAAAGTATTTAAGAGTTAGTAGCATATTCAGTATTACTTAAGTGTTTTAAATGGATTTTAATAAGAATGAATAGTAATGTATATCAATTTTTAAAGGACCATTTTTCTAAATAAATATTTATTCCACCGAATACACTGCAGTGGGTCCCAGCCAGACTCTCAATGCAAGACTTCCTTAAGCGCGATTGCTTGTAGTCTGTGAGATAGTTTGTTGATTTCTACATACAGTTTAATACTCATATATTAATCTAGTTCACAACATTTAAAACTCATAAGAAAGGAAACATTAAAAATTCAGTTAGCTACTTGTGATATTTATGAAGACAGAGACAATTTGACCGACCACTCTGGCTAAACAATTACTTCATTTCATGCCTAAATGAACCTGGGCCCCGAACAGGTGAAATCAAATACATAGGGCCTCTCAAAATATTGAGGACTCCTGGTTCACAACATGGCTAGAAATATCCAATTACTGATTTGATGAAAAGTATCATCTGAAATTGTTCTGATCAAGGTAGGATTTTTAAATATGAAAAATCTGATTAATCAGACATCAGTGTTGTATAGTTACTGCCACGGACAGTAGTATTGGCATTGTTTTAATTATCTTTTGGCAAGATAAAAAGTTTTATCTATTTACAAAAAATATTTTTAAATCAGTTTCTTAAAATATCAAAAATAATCCTATTCCATTTTATTGTATAATAAAAAAACCTTTGGAATTATCGCTTCCATAAAAAATGAAAAAAATAATTTTGACAAATTGTCATACTAAATAAAAAATAATTTTTCTAGATGCAAAAAATTCAGGGTTTAAGTGCTATCTATCTAATGATTTTTGAAGTCATGTGTAAAAACTGTCAATATAAAATTATTTTTCAATGCAACGTGCATGAATATTTAATAAATGACATTTAAATAACCATACAAGCTAGTTGTGTTAACAAAAAAATGTGATTCACTCAGAAAACAATAGTTAAAAATGGTGGCAAGCTATTAAATATTTAATAATGATGGTAATTCATTTTTCACACGTAAATAATGGTTAATATTCTCAGCAACTGCAGGGCCGTGACAATAGCGTGGGATAGGTTCTATCTCTCCTGTGTCCAGTCAAATAAATATGAATGAACGAAATACTGTTAATGTAAAACATGAAATGTACTTTATTGCTTTTGAAAACTACACCATAGATAATTATAACAATAAATAAATGTTATCATTGAGTCTCTTGCCACACTACTCTGTGAAGGCAAGGGGCGGCACGGGAAGCAGGTGAGCAGTGCAGAGTGTCGAGAGAAAACAGTGGTCATGTCCAGGCCGATATGCCTTTGGCATTTGCCTTGTTTTGTACAGGGAAATTATAAAGAGTTTTTCTTGCCTTTGCAAGGTCCCTTTGGAGCTTGAGATAATTTTCAATTCTAGTAACTGAAAAAAAAAACTAATTGAAATTGAAAAACCACTTAAAACTTCATTTAAGTTTTAATCCACGATCCACAGTCGGCAAACGAGTGTGCTAGCCGCTAAATGTGAGGCGGTACATGTTGTCTTTTGGTTTAAATTTTTTATCCTGGAAAATACTCAGTGTTGCCTGAAATATCAGGACATTTATATAAATTAAATACTCCTAAAAAATTAAAGCGCTGCCCGCCATGAGGCTTACCATCTTGGGTCTTGTAGGGTATTTGATTTCAACTGTTATAATTGCATAGCAGACGTATAATCAGAGCACCTCCACTTTGAGAGCACTTAAGATATTCATTTTAGAAAGCAATGTTTTTCAATTTGTGTTAATTTTAGATTCAGGTAAGTCAGAAAAGTTAGTATGGGACGTCACCGGGATAAAAGCGAGTGCTGCAGCAGCTCAGAACGCAGTAGAGATGGCAGAAGTGCTCTCAGTGAACAAATTGAATCTATTGTGGTAAGAAAGCAAAATAAGAACTTCCCAAAATTAGAGTTGTTCAACAGGAAATATGCAATGTCTCGAGAGACACGGCACGGAAAAGAGGAGTAAGGAAGGAATTGACGAGCTCGGGTACAAAGCGTGGGTATTGTTTCCTTAACAAAATATGTGGGGTAGATGACCTTTTGGGTTCCGTTATTTTATTATTTACCATTTGTGTAAAACTATTGATAATATACAATTTTTTACCATTTTTTTTATTTGACATGAAACGAAGTATTTGTAGTCTTTAGAAATATTCCCTAAGTTACACGATTCTCTAATAGCTAACTAGTGATATATGAAGTCCATTACATTATCCACTATCGAGTGGTTCATGATATTTATGTACAATGCAAGCTGAGTAAATACTTTATATAAAAAAATCAATAAATAACAAATTACAGTAATAAATAAAATAAATAAAAATAATCTTTTACACTTGTTGATCCTCGGTGACTTGAAGATCCATTCAGAATCAGCGAGTACATTTCCCCTTCACAACCTCGACAATGATTCCATCACCCGTACTGAAACAATACTCAGGTTCACAACGTTGGCGCTCTCCAGGCCACAGCCAAGTCACCGTTCAACACATACAATACGTGGCAACACAGGAGATGCCAAGCATTCATATTTCAATTTATTGCTCTTCTTACAATAATTACACCCACTATAGTATTTTGTTCAGTTGTTTTCGTCTCAAAACAGTAATAAACAATATTCACAGAAAGATTTACACGTTAGGTGACAAAATGCTGATTTTTTAAATTATTAGGTACAAATTCTTACAAAGAAAATAATTAATTTCCATATATGGCAAACATCTGATGATAAGATGCGTATCTATAATAATAAATTATCAATAAAGTTTAATCGTTTTGCTGACCAAACAGACGATTGCAGCTGGTCCCCTGTCTAGATTGGGCCGCTTGCTACTTTTGGCATTGAATTAAAAATTCAAAAGAGAAATTCGTCTCATCTACACACTTCTACTTTTCTATTTTGGCACATTTTCGATGCCAAAATCAATTGAATTCACAAAAAACAAAAAAATAGTGCATTACATTATCAAAATATTAATATCAAAAAAATATATACTTTTATAGAATATGGTTTTATAAAGAGTTTGTGAACATTTCCATATCAAAATAACAACAAAATCACAATCAAAGCTTAACAATGTTGTTAAAACGACGGCTCAATACTAAAGCCATGGCTGTCATTTACTAAAGCAGGTTGAAGAGGCTGAGATCTGATGTCGTCATATTATGTTTTTTACTCGCTTTGCACCTGGGCAGCTGTAAAACCGTCAAACAAAGATAGAGTTGTTGTGGACCACACTTTACTCGGGCCTGCTTTAGTGAATGACTGCAAAGGGTGGTTTCTCTCCTGAGACACAAGATTGCTGGAAGTGAGAACTGAAGCACAAACATTTATCATGTGTAGTGAAATTATATTATTTATCATTAAAATTATATTTTTTGCAATAAATTGTTTTGAAAGGATACCAATTGTATTGAAAGTACTTGATTTTATGCAGTACATTTTATGCCTGCCTCGGCAGCTCAGAGTCTCCAGCACCCGGGGAGCCACAGAAAACACAGTTGTATTAATATGAATCTCCAGATGCTGTCATTGGTGCTGTACTCCACACCTAAGAATGGCATTCAGTGCTGAGTCGAGCAGTGTGCACTCAAGACAATTATTATGATAGATAACTGTTATTCGAAATGGTTTTAATATTAATCCACCGAAAGGCAAAAGGTATTTAAAAAAAAACATATGTGGTAAAATATAAATTATGTTTGTGAAAGAAATCTATGAGTGCCTTAAATACTATATAATTAATATTTTTTTACATTACTTAACACAAAATCATAATTTTTATGGTTTGATCAAAATCTCCAGCAAAAAGATAAATAATTGCAATCTTATATAAAAATGAATCACATGAGATATCTTATCATTGACTATGGCAGCATTTCCTTTTAAAAATTATATTATAATATTTACAATGTGTTTGGCAATTATTACAAAGTTAATGTTAAAGTTCAAATATTCAATTGGAATAAATGTATGTATTTCCAGACACGCGTCATGACCGGGACGCCACCGTCCAGATTGGGACACTGCAGTCTCTAGAAATGACCGAAAGTAAATTAATACCTGTAAAATAAATTGATATAAAAAATAATGAAGACTAGAAACTTTTCTGCGAGTCTCCGAGTTGCAGGGTTGAAGGTGCACGAGTTCCCGGAGCTTTCCACTCATCCCGAGCAACTATTGGGGTAACAAACATTTTGTAAACTAAATGCATCAAAAAGAGGGAGACTTTTTATGGTATGGTATTATTTACGTGTAGGTTTATTTTGTGAAATTCCACATTTATTTAACAGGCCAAAAAATAATTTATTTTTTCTGTAGACTGTTACAACGTATTAGGTGCTAGGATTTGAAAAAAAAATTTCTTAGTTGACAGTGTATGAATCGCAGTGGCGTGAAGTGGATTTAAAGCCAAGGTGAGCAGTTTTATTGCCAATGTGAAAGGTTGGCGAAATCGGTCACCAATAAAAATTAACGTGTGGAAAAATCACTCAAGTATTAGATTAAAAATATTATTATGACAAGTATCACTACAAGTATGAAGTATCATTCTAATGCATGTTTTTATAAATTATTTAAAAAAAAAAACACTTCAATTTGTATGTTTAAATATATTTTAGGGTAAGCAATGCTTTATTTCTAGTATGGACTGCACGCCACTGGTGAATCAATAACCTAAAATATAATATGAATAAAATATACCTGTATGAGCAAATGCGAATTTATTAAATATTTAAAAATAATCTTTGAAAAGCTTCGTATCAAAGCAATTTTCTTTAAAGAAAAACATAGAGCGATAATAAAACAGTCATCGTGAACATTTGGCGCAAAGGACTGCACTGCAGAGGAGGCCTCAGGCACTATGGCCTAGCCAGTGAATTAAAACTAGGGTTTATATCACTTGTGTTTGAGCATTGCTTTCAGTAAAATGCTACGTTTGAGCTTAAATGGAAGAACACCAAATTAATCCATGGTGCGTTGATTTTTTATCTCTCAAATCTGCAATGACAATGATGCCTTTGATACAGCAGAAAAGTGAAACAGTCAGACGTGTAGCATAGGACTGTCACACTCTGGCATGGTGAGCTGAAGGAGAGTAGCATCGAGCGCACACAGCTAGCCAGGACCACTACAAGTCATAATGCCGACTATGGTAAGAGCAACAGAAGACATATAATTTATTGTTTGTGAATAGATATTTCCAAAGTTGTGGATCTTGAAGAATAAGTAAATTAACTTTAATTAAAGATAAACTAACATGGCAGCTTCATATAAAAAATAATACTAATGAAATTAACTGTTACCTGGACTAAATAATAATAATATGGACTAAAACAATTATTTAATTTAATTGATTTATTTAAATAATTATTTAATTTAATTTTTAGAAATGAAAACTTATTAATAGTATACGGTTTCCTTTCAGGCCCTGTGGCACCACCGAACATAGAGAAACTGTCTAGGAGAACCTGGGCTCCAACTACGGTCTTCCCTGGGGTCAGCAGAGCCACGTTTCTCGGTGCGTGTGCGGGGCTCACACTCTCACAGGTGTTATTTTGTTAGAATTATGATTTAATGTATTAATTGCTTTTTTTTCCAAAAATTTCACCTATAAGAAGATTCTAGATATCTTTCTAATGATATTGAAGCTGCAGGAATGTTATTGAAAGTCTCCCGTGTGAGCAAAGTTAGTGTTATTTCTACAGGAATAAGCATGCACGCTCAATACGAAAATGAATAAACAAGTTATTGAATAAACAACCAACTTAATGGAGCGCACTTGTAAAAGTTGGGCCATAAGTTTCTTTGGTGAAGAGCGCCTCGAGCACGCAGGAGTAACGTGAATAACCTACAGATCTGTTATTACTCCAAGGAGAATATTGGATATTCACGAGGTACCGTTTACAATTCCAAAGTCATTGAAGCAAGCCTGCCATGACATGATGTATGTTGTAGTAGATTCCACATCGGCCACTTTCTCAAATAGAAACACTTATAAAGAGTTATAAATATTTTCGCACATTCATTCTGAATATCTTTTTAGCATCAGCTTAGAGCGAGACCAGCCCGGTTTTACTTTACAAATATCTTAGAATTGGTAAAAATTATTTTCCAATATTTAAATAAGTTAGGCACATACGTCCTTCTGATACGACACAATCTACCATCCATTAATATTAATAGAAAATATACACGTATGAAATTAAAAACACACCTAAAGTACGCAATATCCTTAAGGTTTTATGTAGACATCAAAAATTTACAAAAGTTTACACGTCAACTGCGAGCAGTATTAAAAGACACCACTGAGGGAAGTTACGATTTACCATTTACCAAGTTATTAATCTATGAGAAGATCCATACAAATCTATATTCATTCTCGATAGCATTCATCCTTCATAAGATTTGTTAGCATATCTCAATATTACAGCGTGAAATGTGAAACATTCATAGATTTACTTGAAAAGCAAAGCGTTGCCGCTTGTTTACATTACTATTTTGGCTAAATGAGGGTGGAATGAGAGCACGTCGCTATAATGAATCCGTTTTGAACAAATATGATACTTATTCTAATACAAGAAGGTACAATGAAATCTTCGCTTATAAAATGAAATGATTAGTAAAAGTTGTCAAATGAAATGTTCATTAGATATCATAAAGTAATTACATCTAATTGCGAAGGATACTGTCCAGTCGGCACCCGATCCGTCCTACGAGCCAAACATATTTATTGGAATATGACCCAGGCATCCCATCTTCATCTTAATCATCTTCTTTTGACAGAATCTGTTATTCGGCAGAGTTGATAATGTCTTATCGCAATTTTTTAAGTAAATTAAAATTTATTTTTGAAATCAAGCAGGGCTAAGCTGGCATATCCAAATCCTGATCATCTAGACCGGCACTGTTCCCAGCCTGCTGAAGATGGAGACGCTCTAAAGTCTTGGTGCTAATATTGGGCAATTGGGGATTAGAACTTTCACCGGCATTGGAAAGGCTAGATTGCTGCATCCAGTGTCCGCTCTCGTCCGACCAGATCTGTCCTTCCTGGACCGGGTTCAATCTACTTTCGACTGAACCAGAGTGATGCTCGATGGGTGATCCGCTGTGTCTGGTGATGGTATCTGTGGCCGCGGCCATCAGCTGGGAGGGTCGGCGTCCAAAGACTGCGGCGTGGTGAGGAGGTGCTCAGGGAATGGCACCTGTCGCATCCGCGCTGATAACTTTTTCTGAGAAAATAAAATTGTCAACGTTTGATTAGTTCAAAAGGTATGTGATAAATTAATTTAATTTACATTTACAGGAAACAATAAACTATCCAATAATGATTAATCCTTACAAGTGGCATGGAATTGTATAATTCCATCCTTGTACATGACGCACATCCATTCTGTGAAGCGTTGCCAAACTCGAGTGCAAGTCTCCTCAGGGCTTGTGCCCTGTTACTTGATGTGATTGACTAATCGTTGAAACTGATGTTTTTCAGAGCTAGGTTTTGGTGCATTTCCTCTCATCTAAAGACTATTCAAAATATATCATCTCGTATCCTTCTACTGTGACCCTGAGTAAATTATAACTTAATTAATTTTTGTTCTTTCCGAGAAAACTTTTGGCTACACAGGGAATTTTGTTACTTCCTGGTAGGGTAATGTTATATTTGACTCGTATAAATAAATGATATACCTTTCTTCTGAAGGGAAAGCAGCCGGTGGGCTCATCCTGCGTCTCCAGGCCGACGGTGAGATCAGGTGGAAGTGTATCGCCCTCGCCAAAGGTGTTCAGGCCGTGGAAGCAGTCTGTCTCGATCATCTCCGCCTGCCAGGGAATGGACACGGAACCAGTGTTGAAGCGCTCATAGAATGAGTCATCGGCAGCGTCCAAGGCCACTCCCTTCACCGTGCTGAACTGCTCGATGTCCAGGACATCCTTAGCGTACACGGCATGCGGGTCAGGGATGAAGGGAGCCTCCACCATGCCAGCTTCCAGTCTTCTCCAGTTCACCGTTCTGGAATGAATACACGTGACAATCGTAGACATTTTTATAGTTTGACAGTAGTTACCGATCATTGTACTTGTATCTTGAGTTTTAATGGAGAGCAAAAAAGATTCATAAGGTTTAGACATTCAATCAGAAATACGATAATAAGTACACAGATAACTAGGCGGTGCACGTTGTAGTGGTTCAACCAAACTGCAAGGAAATTGCCTTATAGTTGCAGCTCCATGAGTCTGCGTGAAGGCATACTCGGAGTAGTCATCTCACTACTGTTACTTTTTATGATCGAGCACAATCTATTGATCAACATTGCTTTAATAAATTTTATTTGGTAAGTGAAAAATGTACAAATGTACACAGCTATCCAAGAAAAATGATTTGGTTTTTCGGTAGCACATATTATACATAAAATTCAGAAAATAAAAGAATTCAGACGAGAGTAATTAATGGATGCACAGCAGAGCTAACTTCAACACATAAGTGTGAAGCCGACCTTCACATAAAGTTATGCCTTACATCATATTGTAAAGTTCATGTGAAACTCCTGGTTTATATTACAATTTTGAAGATAATTTGCCCTATAAGGTTCCGGTACCTGAAGAAAGGGTGCGTTTTGACATGTGCTGCCCCGCGCCTGCCGGCACGACAACCAAGCCTCTGCTGCCAGCGCTTGGCCAGGAGCTGCTGACATAGAGACTTGCCACCATCGCAGAACTTGCTTGAGTATTTTTCTTGTTCATCCTGAAACAGTCGTACGTAAAATTTTTCATCAAATGTAATCCGTTTCAATTTAGGCAATTTTTTAGAAATCATGTGTACCTTGACTCTACGGTCTACTTCTTCTCTTTTAACCTTCTCCTTGCGTGCTCTAAAGGGCGCTTGTCCTTCAATCATCTCGTACAGTAAGCAACCGAAGGAGAACCAGTCGGGGGAAAACGCATACTTCTCATTGTCTATTACTTCTGGAGCTAAAAAAAAAATATTTAAATTATTAGAGAAAGACAATTAAAAAACTCTGATGGGTTTTGAAAATTTTATTGCATTTGAAAAAGTAAAAGTTGAAGACAGCAAATTGAAAACAGTCATAGCTCGAAGTGAAGAAAGAAAAAGCCCAGTTTCTGTGAAGGTGTTGATGCTTATGTGTTCCGAAGTAACAGTGCAAAAGGAAGCAGGATGAAAAAAAGTGTTGTTGGGAGTAATTCAGAAGATTGCAGCATTTAGCACAGATTTTATTGGATTACATGGAAAATGTGAAAATTAATTAAAATTAAGGATGTAAATAAGTGGAGGAGGAATGATTAGATTGGTCTTACCCATGTATCCAACAGTGCCTACTCTGCCGCGAACCATTTCACCTTCTGGGATATCCACAGCCAACCCAAGGTCACTAATTCTCACATGCCCTGCATCGTCCAGCAAAATATTTTCGGGTTTACAGTCACTGAAACAAAAAGAGGACTTTTGGTATACATTAAGCTACACGAGTTTTCTCAAGCTTCTGGAATATGGTGGAAACTTTACAAGCGTTCTAATAAAATGCAGGAGTTGCACAAGGATTCCATTTAGGTTTATTATTATTTAAGTTACTTAAGAAAGATACCAGAGTGTTATGAGACATACCGATAAACAATTCCTTGCAAATGCAGATGTTCCAGTCCACAGACCACTTCCGCTGCATAGAAGCGCGCACGCGTCAGCTCCAGGCCTGGAGATGGCCCACCCATGTTGTATATGTGGAATTTCAGGTCTCCTCCTGAAAAGTCATGGAATATTTCAACTTAAGTATAATTATATTTTTTATAAATAAAAAAAAAAAAAAATTGTCAGCACACAATGCTCATTGTTCATCAGCAAAATCAACAGCATTGTGAAATATTTGTAATGCAACAGTTTGCAATAATACCATTCATTATAGTGAGCACCAGACAGAGGGCATCCTTGGTTTCGTAGGCGTACGCGAGGCTGACCACAAATCTGGAGTTGATCTTCTGAAGAATTTGCTTTTCAATAAGCACCATCGCTTCTCCCTTTCTCTTCTTTATCCGTTTTTTTTCCAGTTTTTTGCATGCGTACATCTTTCCAGTGGCTCGAACCTGAAAAAATATAGTAATAAATGATCAAATTAGTAATAAGTTAACAAAACTATACTACACATCAACTCTGCATTGAAACTGGTAAAATTGGTATCATGCAGGACTGAAATTGTGACACGGCTGTAGTTACCTGACAAGCGCAGACCTCGCCAAAGCCACCTTTACCAAGGACCCGGTACATGCGAAAGGTCTTGTAAGTGACAGGCTGAGCTTCTAGCCACTTCCACTGCAGGTAGCGATGGAAGTACATGGACACTTCAAAGTCGCTGAAGGGAACGCCAGCTAGAAAGTTTTTTACTGCTCGCACGCATGGTGCAAACACGTCTTTTGGGGCATCTGAAAGCAAAATATTGACATTGTAAGCAGCAAGCGAACTTCACGTGAATCTTGTTTTTTGAATCAATACTTTTTAGATAAAAATAAACAATCAATATGCAGAGTTTGGCTTGAGGTGAGTGTCAGTGCCTTGAGGATGTTGACATTATTCTCAGCTAAACTTGTAATAAGGCAATATAAACAGAATATCATCAGATCTTAGTGGCGTGTGGTCCACGGGAGCAGTGAATTTTACAGAAATACAAAAATTATTTTAACTCAGAGTAAATATATTTAGGCTCCTATTAAAATTCACAGCTAAAAGATGAATTGAATGTACATATGATATTGATAACTTTCAAAGGCAATTTACTGTTTTTATGCTTGCACAGACACTGCGATACTGATTAGTACAAACTAAAGCATATGCCTTTATTTATTTAATTAAAACTACATCATAGATATATATATATATATATAAATAAAAAAATAAAATAAAAATCCAAAGCGATGACAAATCTTAAGAAAAATTTCAAGAATGATATCTCTCAGAGACTAAGTGTGATATGGTGTGTACGGAAGACCAACAAAAGATAATACTACAGGCCGGAGAGGCACCCGCAAATCAGATGTCTTATCTGGACAATTGACATTCATTCACGGCTCTCGTGTCAATCACCCGCAGGGTCACCCCGAGGTCACTCCACCTGCAGATCGTCAGACACGAGCCGCTGAGCTCAGTCTCGGCTTTTGATTTTTATTGTGGGGCAATTATGGTCTATTCATTCATGAATCATATTTTTTATTATCTCTACTGAAACTCGCACTCTATGTTGAGAATTCCTTTCCACGATTGGGAAAACGGAGAGTCTATTGAAAGCTCTAGTTTGGAGGTTTTGGTGAGAGGTTTATTTTCATGGGGGTTAAGATGTGTCCAATTTGGCTCTAATGATGAACCCATTTTAACCCAGCTAACGCCAAGTGGAGTTCGCCACTTGGAGATCCAGATTCCCGGGAACTCTAGGGGGGAGGCGCCTCTGAGCCCGCATACTGTCCGATGTCAGCAAGTGAATTTTTATCAATATCCTTCGCAAAAGAGTCGATAAAAACTCTCATGATTGCAGTCGAGCTCGAGTACGAAGCGAGAGCGGGTACTACAGGCCGTTCCACTGAGTGCAGAGTTGCCTGCGACATGTGGAAGATACACTACTGTCAGACAGATGGCACCCACTATCCAGAGCACTGAGGTCACTCCACTCAAGCGCTCAGGAATCTGAGTAACGAAATATCTGAGCAAGAGTGAAAATGGAATTCGTACGAGCGCAGACCTGGCAGCTGCGAGAGCTCGGTGGAAACGGGTTACATTTTTTTCTCTAAACCCAGCAAGTTTGTCGGAAGACGAGGGCGCACTTGGAGTGATAAACCTAAAATTTGACATATTTATTTCATTCCTATAATGGAGGTGCAACATAAGAATGTAAATACAAACTTGTCGCGGCTCAGTACCTGACAAAATACGTCCAATCCTACCGAGTGAGACTCGGGAGTTCAAATATATCATCAATAATAAAGTCGATTTAGGTATACATTCGATCGCGCAGGGAGCGCTTTCCTACCGAGAACTTTCTCCTTGCAGCCCTCTACCAGGTCTTTGTCCAGCACGTCCACCACTGTCCCGTCCACGGCCTCGGCGTCGCCGTCGTCGATGACCATCTGCCGGAGGAACTTCTCCGTCACGTCGTTGGCAGAGTCCAGGCGCGATTCGTCCGGCTCCAGCTCGTACCGCTCCACCTGCGATGGAAGGACTCGTGAGCGCTCGGCCGCCTCGCTGGTGCGGGGGCGCCGCCCGGCTGGCGCGAGGGCGAGCCGCCGGTCGACGCCTCCGCAGCGGCAACCGGAGAAGGGAAATGAAACAGGAGATTCCGAGAACAAATGAGACGGGGGTCATTTGACAATGTCCAAAAGTAAGAAGAGTCAGAGGATCGACGAGACGGGCGCGGCGGAACTGGAACTCACTGCGTCAAGGAAGTTGATGTAGCGGTGGTACTGCGGCCTCTTCTTCTCGCAGAACTGGCGGAACAGCAGACGGCCGATGGGCTGCTGGTCCACCACGTAGCTGTACCGGACATCTGCAACAGACATCGGAGCGTCGCGTCACGTGCCGGAGCGGTCATAAATACTAAATCACAAAATATCTCGGGAGAGCGCTCGGAGTCGGTTGTTGCGGTTTTGATAATACTCGGACTCACACCTTTTTGATGAAAAAATGACAAATTAATAAGTTTAAAGGGTAGCGTCGTCACATCAGCTGTCGACCCAAATGAAACTCGCGGTGCCGCAGGAGGGCGGGGGACGGAGGCAGTACTCACCGATCTTATTTTTGAGCTCTATGGATTGCGAAATGTGTGGAAATTGTAATATCTTCCTCCATTTTTTGCTTTTTCCTTTATTACTATCGGATCCTCCTGAAAAATAAACGAAAAAGTAATTAATAAATGTACATACAGAATTAAAGGAAATGGCAGCTCGAGCCGCGAGCAGTCATCGCGCGGAGGTGGTTTTGATGAAATAATAGTTCTTTACAACTGATAACATTATTTTGTTTACGATCGGAGGTAATACAAATGCATTCTCTTAGATTCTTAGATGGTAGTTTGCGGCGCCGCGCCTCGCTCTCCCTCGAGCCCGAGAGCTGCCTGTCGTCTGCGAATACTTCCAAATCAGAAGTTTATCAGAAATCGACCATTGGTTCTACTGTCAATTCATCATATTGTTTGTTATTTATTCACGATTTACAATTATCACGAGCAGTGGCGGTGGCCGAGAGGACGCTTTCCCGGCGGGCGGGGGCAGTCGGCCCCGTTTTTGCGCGCAATTAAAAGTTGGCGGTAATATTTATGTAGTCTATGGTGTCCTGAGCACTGGCAACATAGGGCCCGCTCTATGAGAGGGGACTCCGAGAGCGGCCATTACAGTTCTGTCATCTGAGAGAGAGAGAACGCCGCGCGGACGCGCGGCGTCATTGACTTGATAATGTAATCCCACCACGTATTGTAATAAAGACCTGAACCACACGCCCCCTTGTATTATTCTGATTACAAGCTATTTCGGCGGGGGCGTGTGAGGTGAGAAGACTGGTGGAGCTGGGAAGATCTGCGAAGGGCGTTGGAGGTTAGGAGACCACGTGGGCGATGTGCCGCCGCGTGCATGGCGCTTGATGCGCGGACCCACGGAGGGCCCGGCCGGACGAAGAGTGTCGTCGCGGTTGTGGGGCGCGAGGAAGCCAAGGCATGCAGCCGCGTGCAGCGAAGCAATCGAGAAGATGCCGCCGCGTGCGTGGTGCTTGGTGCGCGGACCCACGGAGGGCCCGGCCGGACGAAGAGTGTCGTCGCGGTTGTGGGGCGCGAGGAAGCTAAGGCATGCAGCCGCGTGCAGCAA
Organism: Atopsyche davidsoni; assembly: GCA_022113835.1. Taxonomy (NCBI): domain Eukaryota; kingdom Metazoa; phylum Arthropoda; class Insecta; order Trichoptera; family Hydrobiosidae; genus Atopsyche; species Atopsyche davidsoni. The sequence continues at coordinate 8,629,903 of JAILWY010000025.1, forward strand.
AGCGATCGAGAAGATGCCGCCGCGTGCGTGGTGCTCGGTGCGCGGACCCGCGGAGGGACCGGCCGGACGAAGAGTGTCGTCGCGGTTGTGGGGCGCAAGGAAGCCAAGGGGTGCTGAGCGGGGCGATGCCGCGCGGTGTGACAGCGCCAGCTGCGCAGTGGAGCTAGCCACGACGGGAGTACGCGAGGGAGCGGCCTCGTGCGGCAGCCACTGGCCAGGGCGACAACCACGTAGCATGGCCTCGGCGCGCGGCGCCGGCAACAAAGGGAAAGAGGATCTCCAGCCTTCAGGACCTTCGTATGATGGTGACATCAGGGGGGCATGTAGTCTATGGTGTCCTGAGCACTGGCAACATAGGGCCCGCTCTATGAGAGGGGACTCCGAGAGCGGCCATTACAGTTCTGTCATCTGAGAGAGAGAGAACGCCGCGCGGACGCGCGGCGTCATTGACTTGATAATGTAATCCCACCACGTATTGTAATAAAGACCTGAACCACACGCCCCCTTGTATTATTCTGATTACAATTTAATACATTCCAACGGTTGTCATTAATTTGGAAATAACCAAATTACACGAACTGCGAGAAGGACGTGGCCAGCAGTGACATTCCGTCCAGTAGCGAGTGGCACTATAAACATACACAGGAAGCAAAAACGAGTGCCTGGCTCGTGTGTCCCAAGTCCAAGACTCGCATTGGGTCGATGTGGCCGTCGAGAATGGGCAGCTGTACGATGACCTGATGGCAGCTGTACGATGACCTGATGGCAGCTGTACGTAGACCTGATCGCAGCTCGAATTGCACATAATATGAAATAGTTCTTGGCGCCGGACGAGCGGGCCGCTCTGCGCCCGGAGACTCGAGCCTTCGAGAGTGACAACTGCAACGGATCGACTCGCCGTGCTATAGAAAACAATTACGACAAGAATATAGAAAAATAACCACTATGAGGTCTGACTCCCAATCGACCCTGTTAAATAAGGTTTCATATGTCTATTTAACCCATTGGACTCCTATGTCGAGACGTACTAGACATCGCGTTTGCTCACGCCAACTCCTATGTCTAGCTGGACTCGACATTTTACAGTGTTTGGCAAAAGAATATGTATTATTTTTTTTTTTTTATCAAATCTTTTTTGTATGTATTGTGAAAGACATACATTAGTAATTTCGTGATATTTTGGTAAGTTATTCAAAAGTATTATTAGCTAAATATTTACGAGAATGTAGCACTTTTTACGATTTGTCACTCGACGGGGGCGGGCGGTTGCCGCCATAAAGAGTCAGGTAGCAAGACCCTGCAAACAATAACAGGTACCGATTATGTTTGTTATCTATGAACAGTTAGTTAATCAGATAATATAAATATGGACGAGGTGGTTGTCGCAGACCAATACGCAACATCCTATTGTTTTATGCGAAAAACATTAAAATGGTGGAGAAAGCTGTTTTTCTAGGGTCTAGAAACCTCCATAGAAAATGCATATATATTGTATAAAGAATGCAATAATAATGCAAATCCAATAAGCTATAAAGCATTTAGAGAAAAGTTGTTACTGGAGCTCATAGGAGACTTTCGTGCTCCGATATCAAAATCAGGGCGATTATCCAAAGGTGACACTGTTCAGCGCTTAGATGGAAAAAGTCATTTTATATTTTCTAATTCTCAGAAAAAACATAAAAACTGCATGGTGTATTCCAATAGGAATGTTCATGGAGGAAGAAGAGAAAGCACATTCTGTTGCGAGACCTGTGAAAGGAAGCCGGGCCTCCATCCAGGAGAATCTTTAAAAAAATACCACACCAAAATAAATTTTAAGCTTTAAATTGTAATATTTTGAATAAAAATACTTGAGTGATTTTCCACATTTTTGTTTTTATTAGTGACCGGTTTCGCCAACCTTTCACGTTGGCATTATCAAACAGAGTGTGGAACAAAAATGTGGAAAATCACTCAAGTATTTTTATTCAAAATATTAAAATGGAATTCCACCAAGTACTCTCTGTCAAAAATATTGAATTTCTTTAAATTGTACGCAAAATAAATTATTGATAGACTCTTATTTTTTTTTTTTACTACCTTACAACTAAACAATCATAAAAATATGTTATTAATTTGTTTTATGATTATAAGCTATTGTGTAACAATAACATCTAATTTATTGACAAAAATCTCATAATTACCTCGAAGTTGGTAAACGGAAAAATTAAAAAAATCAAAGAGTGCAAAGGGTTAATCGAATGAATCGAGAGCCAGGAAGAATTGATCCATTTGACGGTGCGCATCGCTGCATGTCATATTCTTAGGGTGCTCCAGCGTTCAGGGTGACGGTGGCTCGGTGGCTCGGTGGCTCGGTGACTCGGTGGCTCGGTGGCTCGGTGGCTCGGTGGCTCGGTGGCTCGGTGGCTCGGTGGCTCGGTGGCTCGGTGGCTCGGTGGCTCGGTGGCTCGGTGGCTCGGTGGCTCGGTGGCTCGGTGGCTCGGTGGCTCGGTGGCTCGGTGGCTCGGTGGCTCGGTGGCTCGGTGGCTCGGTGACCCGCGCCCTCCTCCCCCGGGACGCGGTTGGGGAAGGTATCGCTTCCTCGATTGAGGAGTCGCGCGCTCCGGCGAGGGTACCGGAGCCGGCGCTGAGGTGCGGGACTGCGATACCGCTATTTTCACGTTTACTATTATATTTGATATATGATGGTGTTATATTTTTTAAACAAAAAGTTAAAATCGCAACGCGACTCCAATAGGTGCCCGGCAAGGACGCGGCATTGTGAAACGATCACGCGCGCGCTTCATCGTGAACGACGTGACATCGACAGGGCACCGCCGCTTCCTTGGATCCCGCTCGGAAACGCAATACTATTAGTGATCAAGAAATAAGTGATAGAACGGGAATAACATTTGGCAACATTGGAGATGAAGGCCGTTTCCTGAGTGATAAATCGATCATTAAAAATGCAACGAGCGCTTCAGGTGCTCGAGAACTCGCAAGCTAGCCGAGCGCCGCGGAGAGTGCCCCGCCCCGGCGACCCCTCAGCTAAATATTTTTAATAAATAACGTGCAATTTGTACATGAATATTCTGTTTCTGAAATGCAAACAATAACTATAATATTTTCAAGATAGTCCCAAACACTAGACTTGTTTTGATAAAAAAAATTAATTGGTTTTATCAAAATTACAGTGAAATAATTAATTATTGATAACTAAGAAAATAAATCACGACGACTTTACTATCGCTGCAATTAGCCGACCCACGCTTTCGATTAGACCGCGTGCCGAGGCACCCGAAGCTCTGGGGCAAGCTGCGAGAGACTACTTCCTAGGTTCGACATTAAAAAGTACGATGTGTTATTTTTCCTATTTGTGTATGTAAGTTTATATAAATATATATAAATATATATAATTATATATATATATAAAATACAAAATATGTTTGTGGATCCGTTATAGGCTTTGAAACCATTCAACCGATGTGCCCCAAACCGGTTTCATTTGAAAGGCAATAATACGAAGATGGTTTAAGACTACCAAAACAATGCATTATGCACATTCGGTCCATTAATTAAGTCGATTTTGACATTTAACATATAAAATTTTTCAACATCTTTAACCCTTAACTGCATCTCACAACAGAACGGTCACAAACCGTAAAACCTTTTTTTAAAGCCCCATAAAAACTCATGATATCAACCATTTAATTTTTTAACCATTAATTTGTACCTGTCGAAGTAATTTAGTTCAACTTTTTTCCACTAACAGCACTAGAATAGACACAATCCATATTACAAGAAGCCATTTGCCAATTTTTGGCGGTTGAGTGAAAACGCGATTTATAAACTAGTGATACACATTATAGGAGATCTTTTTTCTACTTGAAAAAAATATTTGAACATTTCAAAGTAAGTTATTTTCATAATCTATTATTACTATTTAGTTTTTTTTTTGTATTTTATGAGATATGGTTATTTTTCTTTATGTAACAAATTGGTCACGTTATGTTTGTGTGGTACCTAATATATTATTTACAAAGCGTGACTGAATTACTACTTTTGACAATTTATACGTTCCATTGAAATTGTTTTATATTTTTATCGTATATTTTTCGAATGAATAAAAAAAATCATCGATTTTCCGAGAAGGAAATATTGGAAATCATGGAAAATTGGGATGAAAGTAACTACAGTTTTGATGATGAAGAGGGTTCTATCATTCAAAGCTCTAAACCTTAACCAGAACCTGAACCAAAACCTGAACCAGCATTGAAATTTCATTCTAAAGAGATAAGTAACAACAGGGTTTTATGGGCAAAAAAGAATATAAAATTTGATGAAGATTCGATGAATTTCAAAGGATCTTCAAAGTTGGCAGATGAAATAATCAAAACGACGGCTCCATTGGATTTCTTCTAGTATTTTATCGATGAAGATCTCATTTCCTTTATATGCGAAAAAACTAATTTATATGGAACATTAACAAACAAAACGAATACTTATATCAGAAAATTCCTGGGAATTTTGCAATACATGGCGGTGGTACCATTGCCTTATACGAGATCATACTGGCGGCCTGATATCGGTGTAGAAAACATAATCTCGGCCATGTCTATTAACAAATTTGAATAAATAAAATCAACTATCCATTTCAATGATAATTTTGCTATTGTTGATAAAGATCATGATAAATACGACAAATTACACAAAATTAGACCTATAATCGAGACCTATAAATTTTCAAACATTCCCAAAGAACCAAATTTATTAGTTGACAAACAAATATGTGCCACCGCCCCTTCACATCAGGACTGATGAGTTCGCCCATTGGCCAATACATGAGATCAGACAGAGGTGCAAATATCCAAAGTGCACCGGTGTATCTCGTATTAAGTGCAGTTATGGTAGAGCAGAGAGCACCTCTGACAAATAAGAATAACTGCTTCATAAAATTCCACGAATAATTGTATCGTATTTTAAGTCATCCTTGCACTGTATGTCCTTATTTGCATTCTGAACAATTGACTACCATTTTATCTTAATTTTTTATTCCTAAATTTAATTTCATTTTTTTCTATTTTTATCGAGAGTACCCCTTTTAGGAGGTATTCAAATAAATCAATTAATGAATTATTTTTGTGAATTTGTAAGTAATTTTTGCCACTGATACAATAAAGATCTATTTAAGACCTACCACTCTTTTATTTCGTTTAAAAAAAATTCTTTCCTTAGTCAATTGCTACGTTGTATTTCTAAAAGGAATGTATCTACCACTACATAATGTGACCAATATGTAGCACTCTGTTTTTTTCTTATAAAACATATGAAAAATATACAAAATATTTTTTTAATTATTTTTCCCTGAAATAACACATCATTTCCAAACTCTACGATTTTTTTCACGGAAAAATAAAAAATCATGCAGTTAAGGGTTAAAGTCGACATCGTTACAAAAATTTAAAAAAGAATATTGTGAGTTCGCGCATAATACGGACTTTCAAAACGAAAACACTGATCTGTCATTAAAAACAGAGAGTTTTATCATTTGTGGTCATCAAAAAAAAAATATATAAAAAAAATTGATAAGTGTTATCAATTATATCTGCTGAACTACCGAATCAACAAGAAGATCCGATACTTTATGACGTTGTCTGCAAGAACATGATTCACGGCCCATGCGGACCATTGAATATGAATTCGTCTTGCATGAAAGACGGTAAATGCACGAAAAGATATTTACGTGATTTTTTATTAATGAAATTCAAACTGGTGAGGATGGATATTCGAAATGTTGTGCAGAAAATTTTTCCCGATATTGCAAACAATTTCAAAAGTCATGATTGGCTTTACGAAAGAGAAATTTTGGCTCCGAAGAATGATGATGTCAACAAAATAAACCATCAAATTCAATTGAAGCTACCCGGTGAAGTTGTCAAGTACAAATCGACTGACACAGTTATAGATGAGGAACAAGCTGTCAACTATCCAATAGAGTATCTTAACTCTTTGGAACCATCTGGAATTCCACTACACATCTTAACTTTAAAATTTGGTTCACCATAGATGCTCATTCGCAACTTAGATCCATCGAAATTGTGCAACAGAACAAGACTTGCTGTTAAAAAACTATAGCCGAATTTAATCGAAGCCACAATCATCAGCGACAAATGTAAAGGAGAAGATGACCTGATACCACGAATTCCAATGATTTCAACCGATTGCCCTTCGATTTCAAGCGATTACAGTTTCCAATGCGTCCGGCTTTTGCTATAACCATCAACAAGGCTCAAGGCCAATCGCCAAGTCTTGCTGGTTTGAACTTAGAAAATTCCTGTTTTACGCACGGCCAATTATATGTTGCTTACTCCAGAGTTGGAACGCCGAAAAATCTTTATGTTTACACACCTACCGGAAAAACTCAAAATATTGTTTATCCGTTAGCATTAAGATAAAAAGTTACTAAATAAATAAAATTACATTTTTTCGAACAAATAAAAAAATGTATTTCTTTTTTAGCGTAGTAGCACACGCCGGGTATCCGCTATATATATGTATATACACCTATACCTCGCTTTACGGCCTAGATACGTTCCACGAAACTTGGCCGCTAACCAAAAAGCCGTATAAGGAATCAATTATTCTAATACAAATTCAATGGGATCGGTTCCGAATTTGTTAAATATGTAACACTTTTTACACATTCTGGCCATTTTTTTTCCAAACATGGTTCATTGCTGTTAATTTTAATTCCTTCCGTGATTTACTGATGCTGTCAACAGCGTCCTTGATGTTATAGTTTTTCCAAAATGTTTTAATTGAAGCTTTACCATCGGTTTCCCTTATCAGTTGTCGGAAATTTCGGCGTAGGTAATATGCCTTAAAAATGACTATTGCACCCTGATCCATTGGTTGGATCAGAGCTGTTGTATTTTTCGGAAGGTACTCAATCATGACATCTTCAGATAGCTCGGATAAATTAGTAGGATGCCCTGGTGCATTATCCAAAATTAGCAAAGCCTTGTTGGTTAAGTTATTGTCTCGCAAATATTTTTTCACTTCTGTACAAAAGTGACTTTTGAACCAATCCTCAAAAGTAGCTTTAGTCATCCAAGCTTTCTTGTTGGATTACATATGACGGGTAATTGATTTTTATTTAGTCCTTTAAGAGGCCTTGGATTTTCGGACAAATATATTAAAAGTGGTTTTAGCTTAAAATCACCCGCGGCATTTGCACCACGTAGCAAAGTTAATCGTTCTTTAGACACCATATAACCAGGCGCAGATTTTTCGGTTTTTGAAATGTACGTGCGATCAGGCGTTCGCTTCCAATAAAGTTCCGTTTCGTCTACGTTAAACACTTGTGCAGGTTTATAACCACTTCTTTTAATAATTCCCTTTAAAATTTTGGGATATTCCTTAAGTGCGGCCTCATCGTCGCTAGCTGCTTCACTTTTCATTTTCAAATTAAATCTATTTTTAAATTTTTCAAACTACCCTCGGCTTGCTTGGAATGTGACATCTTCAGGAGATTCATTAGTATCTCCTTTCTTCAAATTTTCGAAAATACTTAAAGCTTTTTCCTGGATAATCATTTGACTCATTGGCATTCTCCGTTTGTTATTGTCCTCAATCCATATAATCAATAGTTAAAATAAGTTAAATAAAAAATACACATTAATTTTTTTTAATTTGTACATACATACATATGTACTTAGTACCAAAAATGTTAGTAATTATTTCCAATTTTTCCAGTTAATGTGTAACAATCAGTAATAAATATGTACACAAAACACTCACAGACAAGTCTAAACCAGCCGCTCTATGAGCACACACCGAATAACGCTTGTAAACAAAATAACATCGAAAAAAAGTTTTTTTGGCCGTTATAGCGAAACATTTTAGGCCGTATATCGAAAACGTGCCATAATTGAAATGGGCCGTTATAGCGAAAGGCCGTATAACGAGCGGCCGTATAGCGAGGTGTATGTATATATGTATATATATAGTATTTTAGGTAAGAGCCGAAAGGTGTTTTCGCTCTTTTTTAATATTTTGGTCAGAAAGTATTTTCTGTAGATAAACGGTCATTTAATATTTTAGATAGCAGGTTATACTTCGACATGTTATTGAATGAAGTATTATCTCCTTTGTTGGGTTATTAATATGTGGCGCTAAATTAATGAGTGTTGTTTTTAGTCTGGATATGGTTCAAGATACAAGGTACATTGATATATAGATAAATATGTAGATATTTAAATATTTCCTCCTGGCCGGGCGGGGCTCCTGCCGCGCTCGAGCCAATCAAGCGGGTGAAACTATTATAATGTAAGGTTCAATGACGGTTCGCATCCCGTGACACGCGTGCAGAAATACTATGGATCATTAACTCTATTTATTTATCTGAAAATCAACCAAAAGAAAAATAATGCGTGTGTTTGTATATGAATGTGCCCCAGCCCAGCTCCGCACTGCCGCTGTGTTCAATTGCCAGTGACAGTTATCGGCGGTGTTGCGCGTTTCTGGTCGTAATTCACTTCGCCGGCCGATCCGGTAGGTTTCTACTACTACTACACGTTTGCATTGACGAATAAATGAATGGTTACCTCGCGGTTATCCTTCGCCAGTGTTTGTCACAAAGTATAGGATTTTGTCAGGAGGGTTGGAGATTCGCCGAGCTCATTTGACGAGATTCCCCGCCCCGAAACCGTTTGTCGCGCCACGCCGGCGTCGCTTTAGCGGCAGTTTACCGGTGATTGTGATTTACTGGGCGATTGCTCCAAGGAACGCCGAGTGTGAAATTATTAATACATGTTTCGCCAACCTTTCCCGTTGGCATTATCAAACGAAGTGAGGCGAAAGGTTGGCGAAACCGGTCACCGATAAAATTGAACACGTGGAAAAATCACAAAAGTATTTTATTTAAAATATTAAAATGAAATTCCAGCGAGTTCTCTGTCTCTATGTGTGTAATTTTTATCAGTTCTCGAGGAAGCGCGGCCGCCTCGTGCACAAACATCGACAGAAAATCATATTCCTTATTTTTTCTCAAAGCGGGCGACAGCCGAGCTAGAAAAACGAAGAATCCATTATTTTTGAGGTTTATAAATTATAATTACAAAAATTCATTGATAAATGATTATTTAAATATTTTTGAGTAAAATACTTGAGTGATTTTCCACATGTTCGTTTTTATTTGTGACCAGTTTCGCCAACCTTTCACGTTGGCATTATCAAACAGAGTCAATGATTATTTCGTTTGCCTTTTAATCTCTAGAAATATTAATCCACAACAACGAAGAAGGAACGCGTACTTCAAATGATACAGGTGATTCAGCCGAGTTCGCGTCTCGGAGCTGTCTGCCTCACTTCCCAAAACGTTGCAGCCTCGTCGGGGGCGGAGGGTCGCACGATAAGTAGTATTTAAATAATACACCATTATTGTTACAATTAGATACCGTGTGATTTGTCACCCTGTATTCCTCGTCAAGCAAAATATTGATTATTTAAATTGTGCAAGAAAACATCAAACGACTGAATGTTTGAAAATCGATCAGAGGCGCGAGGCCCTCAGCAGCCGACCAGCTTCTCGATATTGCAATCCAAGCATACTACTTCGAGAGTGAGCGGCGGGGCATTTGAACTTTTCCAGTACCGTCCGAAATGTTGACATCGGGAATCGAAAATTTTTGATCACGATCGAAAACAATATGTATTAAAAAAATTATATACAAATTTTCCGATCCCGAAAAAGGTCATCTGAAAACACACTCCCTCGCCGTGTGAAATCTTGCCGCGTCAAGGCCGCTTTGCGAGCGGGAGCCTCCTCCGTTCGAATAATCTGAGAGGAGTCAATCGACCGCACAACCGTGTGCTGTACCAAGAAAAATGAGCATGCGAGCAAGATATTCTCAAATAAAATTGATTTACAATAAGATAATTAAGAATAGAAGATATTTGGCCGATCCTTGGCACGAGCAGCCTGGGACTCCGCTCGCGCTCCCGGTGGAGCGGAAAATTAAAATCTGTTTCAACCCACTCAGAGGCCGAGAGAGATCTTAATTAGGGAATTCAGAACAAAGTTGATGGAAATTAAGAGTTCGATATATTTTCGAATACAAAGAAAAGACAGTTAACCGAAGGAAGCGAAACTTCGAAGAGATCGATAATCTTTAAACTCCAAATAGTGTATAAATAAATTTATATATATATATATATATATATAATTTTTAAGGTTTATTTTTAAAATGTGTACTATGACGGAACTATAAAAAGCATTTATAAAAGGTACATAATAGCCAGTTTCTAGGGAAAACTTTATAGTTCAGAGGCGCTCGCTATACGTGCCAGTTCACCCTCTTTTGACAACGTGTAAAATTTTACTAGATTCGTGGAGCAAATTAAAAATAAAAATGACTTGATTTTATATGGGCTTGTCATAATCTTGCGGTCTCCTAACTTACAATAACTCCGGCGCCCGCGGAGTCGAACAAGTCGACCCGCGCACTGCAATCCCGATATCGGGATTTCCCCTCATATAGTAAAACCAACGATTTTTGGGCAAGAAAAGCGGACGACAGAGCCGGGTACGAGCGGGAGCGGGAGCGGGAGACAGCCGGAGCCAGGAGGCAGGAGCGGGAGTGTCGGGAGTGTCGGGAGTGTCGGGAGTGTCGGGAGGGCCGGGGGTGCCGGGGATGCCGGGATCTGCCAGGGAAGGGAGCGTCGGTAATATCAAGTGGAGACAATAACTTGCCGCCAATTTAAGTCCGCGCCGTGGTCCTCGGGCGACAAGTCCGCCGCTCCGCACGCCGGACGTATCCTTCAGCCTATAGCTGATCGGTGTTTTTGTTTAAATTTAAAACACTGGATTTTCACTCACAATGTTTACAAATTTAATTAGTTTTCCATACATAGCAGTTCCTTGAGAAACACGAGTGGTCATAAAATGGCCACGTTAGGATTAAATTACAGACAGAATATAAAACATCAGCGTCTCAGAGGCGCCTCCCTGTGCCGGGAAGAGTCACTGGACACCTTTCTTTATATGACGCTCGCTGCTCGCGGTACTCGGAGTTTTCACGAAAAATGAGGAAACAATTTTCAGTACACAATTTAATAAATAAATTGTACTCATACGTAGTAATTTCAGAAAGGCAAGCCGAGCTTTTGACGTGTACACGCAGAATACTGGCAGTAAAGAGCCGTTCGTAAAATGAGATTTTAATGGCCAGTAGGAAGGCGGAAGAGGAAAAACGACATTCCACGATGCACATAGATATATATATATATACACCTTTACATATATATATATATATATACATATATACATATATATATATATATATATATATATATATATATATATATATATATATATATTTATATATATATATTTATATATATATATTTATATATATATATATTTATATATATATATTTATATATATATAGATCTTTAAATATATATATATTAAAAAATATATATATATATATAAAAATATATATATATAAAATAAACAAAGTTAACCTACTGCCATAACATATAATATCAATAATAGTAATAAATTGTGTATACATTCATCGTTAAGATGCTGACGTGATTAAGAGACCATGAGGTGTGCAGCAACGCATGTAGCTGACTAAGCAACTATCTATAAAAACTATATCACAATGCACTTCCTGCTGGTGCAAGTGTGTTCATTTATTTGAAGCAAAGGGCTTGTTGCACATATTGTCTTCAATAAATTTGTTTATTTAAGTACATTACTTTGTGTACTAGTTTCATTTTTGATTTTGATCATTTACTTTGTCAAGGTAACTCTCAGGTCAACAGCTCTACTGACTGCCACGACTCCTTTTAGGCATAAATTGAATTAAAATAAACTGAATTATTTTCTGTTTGAAATATTCGGATAAATTATTATTACACTATGTTGATCATTCAACATACTATGATAATAAATTCGGAATGGAAGTACCGACCGGACCGATGTTGGACTGTGTGTCTAGCCCTTAGGCTTATCAACACTTCGGGCATAAACCGATTACTTGTAGGTTTGCTAGATCTGATCCTGCCTGTGGTCTAGCACCCAATTACACGTGAGATTAGTTTGCTCAACCTCACATTTTAGTTGAGTGAAATGTTGTGCATATCAATACTTGAATTTTGTGCTTGGCTTTTTCTATTTTACAATGTTTACTTATATTTAATATTTTTGACAGAAAATACTCAGTGGAATTCCATTTAAATATTTGAAATAAAAATACATTTGAAATAATAAAATAAATTAATTATTCCACAATTTGTTGAATATTTTTTGTATTATATAACCTATAAATGAAAAATGTAGAAAAATCACATAAGTATTTCTATTTAAAATATTAAAATGTGTAATCGGCTCAAACTACTATTTTAGTTTGCGATATATTTATCCAAATAAAAAGTAAATACTAACTATCATACACATACTGTCTGATAATTAATTTATAAATTCTATATGTCGGTTGAGGTTATACATATAACTTATTGATCAGTTTCATTTGTTAGTATAATATTTATAATGATAATGTACATTTAACTGAGTTATCACTTTACACTCAAGAGTGCAAAGCGACAGCCGACAAGAAAGAGGAGTGTCTTGAGTAACACTCGCAACGAGACTGCCTCTATTCACTAACAAACCGAATTGCCGGCATGCCATGTGATGCCGGTCAGCTGCAAAGCTCGAGTACATGTCAGTAGCTTCGTAAATATGTAAGAATATTGAAGAAGTTTACATGCATGAAATGGACGATCCGCAAAGACCGGCGGTACTGACCTTCTCTGGCTTTTAAATAGACTGTGTTGGCTACAATGTTCTCCAATTCCATCAGTTCCAGTGTGGCGGTGAGGGGGGACCGTGCCCAAGGCAGACGGTGCCGCGCCCGACGAGCCGCACGGGCCCGGGCCCATCAACCACTCCCCCTCCTGCCGGTGCGCACCCTCGAGACCGCACGGCCGCCGGTGTCGCACTCACTACTCGGAACTCTCGCGGAAAATGTCAGTCACTCGAGTCACCGGCGAACCGTATCCGAGCCTCAGAGACACTTCTCGATCGTTCTTCACCTCACAAATGCTCTACGGATCGGGGCTCACAGCTATCTTCGAGGTTCTCAGGGCGCACCGGAGACTCGGCTGGCGTTACAAATCTTCACACTATTTGATCGTTTCACTATGTACTGCAGAACTTTCGGTCACAACGTCCACGGAGTCAGTTCAGTGCGGGACAGGTAACACTCGGATGAAGTCGCGACAGTCAATAATCATTCAGAAAATAGTAATATTTAATTGTGCGGTTTTAAAATTTGAGGCAAATAGTTTTTTTTATTCTCGCTCACAATCATACAAAAAACATTCACAGTACTCCTGGAAAACTCGGGTGAGGTTATGAATAATGAAAAACAGGTGGTATCACTTGAAATACGTAGATTATAGTCGGTGAGGTTAAATGGAAAGAGTTATAGTAATATTTCGTTCGGGCGACCTATCGTTTTGAATCGGCAGAGGGGAGGCAGAGAGTGACATGCATCTCGTGATGGATGACAGTCGCACGGACGGCACGACCTCGGGGGAGCGGGCCAGATGCGGTCGCGAGCCTCGGCGGTGGCGGCGATGGGCGGGCGGAAAGAAGGCGCGGTCCGAGTGTATTTCACTCGGAAATTTTTAAGTCATCTATTGCAAAAATGCAATGGCGCTCTCTCGAAAATCTAAACGTTTTAAAATCTCGGGACCTTTGAGGACGATGCGAGTTTTGGTGGCGATTTTGATCGTCGAGATATGCGTGGCAAAATTCGGTCGAAAAGGAATAAAATACTACTTAAGGCTAACAAAACAATTTTTTACTACCGTACGTCCGATTCTACTACCGATTCACCGAAGTCGCGAGTGACATGAGGAAGGAATGCTGCCAACGCGAGCGACGCGTTACTCAAGCGCGGTCAAGTTGAGAGAACTTGCTTGAAAAATAAATAAATATACACCTCTCGCGTCGCACGCGCGGGCTACTAGAAGCGACTATCCGTTCAATATTATTTCCATTTGAAGTAATTTTTTTTGTTCAGTTTCCGACCAGATCCCGCGTTGAGAGAGCTCTCTTAGATTAGTGTCATCTATCGATTAAAAATAGCGGCAAGCGATCTGTCACTCGATCGGCCGCGGGGCGGAGCGCGCGGCTTCCGAATTATTTAGGATGATAATCGTTTTCGCATATTTAACCGATAAAAATTATAATGTCCACCATTTATTCCAAAATTCACAATCAAGAGTAACAGGAGAAAACTACAGCACCGCGAGACGCCACGCGATCAAATTTAATACTGAATCGGCCATTTTTTATATTTCATTTCTCGCATCTCTGACGTCATAGTGTTGTCTAAAAAGTGAAGGCTGGACTGTTTTACCTTTAAACACCGGGCTTTGGGAAAGCCGTTACTTGTAATTCTATTTTAATTTAAAAAAATATATAAATTTGGCCGAAGGATTATGTGAATTTTTCACTCTTCAGCTGTACTCTTAAAATTTATAATAGATTTAAAATGTTTGATAATTATTCAAAAAAACCGCGAATCGAAGTTACCGCTTTGTTGATGGCCGAGAATGTATGACTCAGATGAAAATATAAAACCCGTCGATGTTGATTATACCGCATTCAAACTTTTGGTATTTTGCACACAAACCTGACATTCCCTCTGCCAGCATGATGGCCAGGCGGTCAGAGCTGAGTACAGTTGAGTCTCGGTGGTAGATCCGATTCCATATTTGTATATATCGAGGAAAATAATAAATAAACTTTATATCTCACTTTATTTTTGGAATGTTGATCATAATAATACAACAGGCATAGGACAAAATTACAACATAGTACAAGAGTGGAATATGTACAGCAGTACTTGCTTTACAGGTTACACTTTATATAATGACCTGTCTTTGATCTTTCTTACTGACAAATTCGTTTTTACAAAACACAGCCTTTTACGCAAATAAATACGGCCTCAACTTTTTATTAGTTACAAAATGTCATAAAAGTGTCTGACCTATAAATAAACACAGCGCCTTATTAAAACATACATATTTTGTTAAATAAAATGATTACAACAATAAATCTTTAAAATAGACACCAGAAACAGCCAATGACCTAACCGAAACGCAATAAACTACAACTTTAAAAAAAAAAAGGTATTTTTATTTAAATTATTATTTTAATCTCTGTATTCTCTTTCCTAGCGTCAATACATTAAATGTCTAAAACTATAATATTTTTGATTTACTATTTGAATAACCTAACCAAGCCAATGTCAATTAAAATTGAAATCTTGTATGGACAAATGAGGAATATAACTTATTTTTGCAAATTTAATATCCCAAGCATTAATATATATTTATAATATTAAAGAAGTCGAAAAACTTATGTCTTGTTGAAGGTTAGAGCTTTGTTTTTAACAAAAGACATAAAATATAAGAACATTGTGATGTACAAGTTTATACAGTACATGTTTTAATCCATAATAAATAAATGGTTTCAATATTATTTACTTGAACTATTTCAAATAGTCTGCTTCTACAAACAGCTTATTCAATCTTTTATAAATAGTCATCTTAAACATGAATTATTTATTGATTTGTTCAGATTCAAAATGGCAATTCTATGTAATGAAAATGGATGTTTTTTGACCCAGAAATATGTGCTTGTACGAGCACATATTTCTTCTTTATTAAATTATTCTTGACATGGTCCATTTGGATCATCACCAGTTAAAATAATTGAATTATTAGACAAATAGGATTAGAAATTCAATATTTTTGAAAGAGAGTACTTAGTGGAATTCAATTTTAATATTTTAAATAATAAGTAAAACACTTGAGTCACTGTTTGCTAATGCCAACGTGAAAGGTTGGCAAAACCGGTTACCAATAAAAATCTATGTGTGGAAAAATCACTCAAGTATTTTACTTATTATTTAAAATATTAAATTGGAATTCCACCAAGTACTCTGTCAAAAATATTGAATTTCTAACAGTAAAATGTTATTTAGTAAGGCCCATAAAAAATTAAAAACCAACTCTTACTTTTAGCAGATAAAATTATTTGCAATATTGTGGAGACCTATATTTTTAAAATATAGCTTACACCGAATACATACCAAAGCTACGGTTCTACGCTTACAATACACACTGATTAAAGTTCAGATTCATTACGTTATTGTCTTTTTAGGATGTATGGAAAATTAACGATCCTATGCATACATGTGTATAAAATTATCAAAAATGAGATCTTAAAACTAAAAACAGTGTTGAGCAAAATATTGTCACGACAAGCTTATTTAATTTTATGGGAAAAGGCCGCAGTTTGGCCACCGTAGAATAAGGAAATTTAAAGTGATTAATAATTATTATTATTATTCGGTTTTTGTATACAATATAACATTTTATTGAATTAAATTGTTGTAAATTGATTTTTACGTATGAAACATTACAAATTACTATTAAAATACTGATAATTGGTTATTGTTAGTTTACATTATAAAAAGAATTCTCGTACACTGAATTGTTGAATAGACATTATAATATTTTGACTCTATATCTGTTTTCAATGGCACTTTTTAAGAGAATTTATTAAATTTACATACACCTCAGTTATAAAATCTTTGAACATACTCCATAGACTCAATTTTTTCTTCTATCATACAAATAAATTTGTATATTTTATTATATTATAGATGTATATATGTTTGTGTGTATATATATGTATATATATATATATATATATATATATATATATATATATATATATATATATATATATATATATATATATACATTTAAATCATTTTATGTAAAATAATACATATTTGTATAAAATATGTATGTTATAATCATTTTAGAAAATTTCAATATCCAAAAATTTATCAAAAATTTCATCTCCAAAATTTGATATGCATTATATATAATAACAATTTGTAACTTTCATCAAAATTTTTGTTGAATACATATAATGAATAGGATGTTTTATTATAAAAGATATTTTAATAAATTAGCGTGCAAACCATCACATGTATTAAATCTCCAAATAAATAACCAATGAAGTTAAAGAAAATTCTCTAATTTCTTACACAGATAATCAATAAATGACCAAAAAGCCTCAATTTTTCTCATTGTTTATAGTATTTTCTGAATATAAAGCGATAGTCTAGTAACTCATTGAATCATCAAAAATTTTATATTTATTTTCAAACTTAAAAATGTTTGCTTTTGGTAAGTTTTATTTAGACAACTGTAGCATTTTGTACTTATTTGTATTTTTTATTGATATGATATAATAATATAACCATAATCTCAATACATCAGACTGTACAGATAAGTAGGTTTCTTGATAAAATCAAAATCACAGTCTGTCTTCAGAGTACTGCCTTAATCCTCAATCATTAAAAAAGATTATTTAATTTGTATGGTTTTAATAGAATGTGAAATCACTAATTAACGGTTTTAGATATTATTTTGTTTGCATAACTAAATATTTATTGGTTTCAGAAAAAATATTATTAATTGTATGAACTGATAAAGTATAGAAATAAGCAGAAGCAGACATATTAAGCGCACAGTTAGAAATTAATTCATAAAATATACTAGATACAGTCAATAACTTTAAAAATTAGTAGTTACAAATGTAAGGTTAGATTACATTAGGCACAATCCAGTAAATGTTAAACTATTTATAATAAAAACAATTGCGGAATACAAACCAAAAATAAATAGTGAAGAAAAAGTTAAAGCGTGTACTTTATGTAATGGAATGTATTAGGTGTTATATTTCAATATTTTAAATTTAATCATGGCTTAGGTTTGTAATACTTCACCATCCATTTTTATGATAAATAACATCGACTAACATTAAATAATTTATCTTAATTGTATTTTTTTTAAGGATAAAAACATACCAATGAACATTTGCACCAAAAGAAACTGAAAAGAGATTTGGTGTAGTTGCCCTTGAGGTCTCTGGCTGAAGTTAGGTCCACTGTCAAAACCAGAAACTAGTAGAAAGGTGAGTGAAGTCCTGGAGTCTGTAGTGGACTGTGAGCAGCTCTGGAAATTCTCAAGGTGTGATGAAAATAGCTTTCTTTATGAAATTAAATTAGTTTGATTGCGATTGAAAATAATTGAGAAGAATAATAATGGTTTTAGCATTGCCCAAAGAAATTTTTTGCTTGGGTGAAGGAATTTCAGGTTTCAAATTATGAAATAAAATTGTAATCGTATTTCACATTTGTGAGATACTTAAAATTCTTCATTCGTATGAAGTAAATATTAAAATGATGTTGTGGGAGTAATTTAAATTATATAGAAATATTATTGACAAAAACGACTTAAAATGTATTCATTTTGTCACAAAATGAAAAGAACCCCGACCCTAGCACTTCAACATCAGAGTTCTTATGCCACTGGTCACTGGTTAGTGCTGCATTTGACAATTTTCAAATCACAATCATGCAAAATACACCATCATACAAAAAACATCATACTTTAAATTGTTTCTTTTTTAGCAAACGGTACTAAAGTCATTGGTATGTTTCTGTATTTCATCTCAGCAACAAATGATCAAATAATATAGATAATAATTTATTGAATAATACCAACTCGTTAAATAATGTTTTGCTTTTAAAAAATGAGATCATAAAGTGAGTTTCAAAAGCATACTGTTTTGTTTCTGATTATATATATGTATATAAACAAATAGATGCATAACATGTATTTGGCAGTCATCCTCCGGTTTGTTATTTTAAACTTGAGCTGGTTTTGTCTTGCCCACCACCATCAGCAGCTTCTGCAGAACGCGAGTTACGATCACTGAAAACAGAGCAAGTTTTTTAGAACACAGTTATATGTGATGTACTGTTCTACCTTCTTTTGACAGTTCAGATTTAGCATTACATTGCCAAAAAAATTGATAAAATTACTCAAAAGATACCAATGCGAGCGATTTGCAATAATTTAAATTTTCCTTCACAAAACTTCAATCATATCATTTCACATAGTACTTCTCACAGAAATAATTTTACATAGCTGAAAGATATACTATAATAAGTGGAAAGTGTTATAAATAATTAATTAAACAGTATCTAAAACTATGTAAACGTAACAATATTAGGCCCTATCTAGGCAGAATGATGCAATGAATGCAATACACCAATGTCATTTATTAATACTGTTTATATTCAAGTCTTGAAGAAGTCTTAAAAGTGATTAAAAAACGTGTACATTTAATATTCATAAAGATAGGAAATTAAGGTATGGTTTGACTAATTTTACTAATATGAAATCTTTTGCAGTATGATTGCACCGCCTGATGTTTGTGAAGCAGTGTGAAATATAAATGCTTTCTGTTACTCACCAATCAATGGCTTTTATTGTCATGCTAATGACAACAGTAAGTTATCAAACTACTTCATGATAATTTTTTTCCATATGGCTTGAGGAACTATAAGTATAGTATGCATTTATATACTATACTTATAGTTAGGTTACAAAAGTATATAGTAAGTATTTACTACACTATGCTATTTCTCATTTTATACGGTTCATTTAAAAAATATATTATTTTTACTTCTTAGTTTACAAAAAAATAAATACACTAATCTTTGAAATCTACGATTGCACTTTGAATCACAAAAGTTCTAATTCAATCTATAATATGTTTGCATTCAATTCTTTGCACTTCAATTAAACTTTGCTTTAAAAATTTCAATGTAATTGAACTTGTCACTTAGAAATATGGTTGCTCCCGAGACAGACAGAGATAGTAATCGTTAGGACCAATAAAAAATAGTTCTGTGTAAAATATACAATATATAGAGTGAAGTACCAAGTGTAATCTTAAAAAAAAAAAACCTGTTAGCTTCTGCAGCGTTTCAATTTTTTAATTTTGTAAAATTAATTGAATGTACGTCATTTGCCTTTCCCATCATCAATATAAATTGCTAATTCTTAATTATAATTAAAATAGTAACAATAAGTATGTAAGTAACTTCAGGGTCATTAGAATTGTCCGAGCTTGTGAGTGAAGAGTTCAATTATTTTGAATATTTACAATTACCAGGTCAATAAATAAGTTTGAATAAACATCATTCGTAAGTGAGAAATATTTTATCAATACTTACATATTTTGTTTTTTTGACATTTAAGTAATCAAATATTTTTGACAGAGAGTACTTGGTGGAATTCCATTTTAATATTTAATATATTTGAGTAATCAATAACCATGCAGTGCAAATAATATTCATGCTAGGTGATAGATAAAAATAAATGATAAGAGTAAAAGAAAATATATTAATAAAAAAAACCTTAGTTTTGGGGCGAACCACCATCATTAATTTTTGAAGGGCTTGTGTTGCAGCGCCTGTTAAAAAATAAGGTTAGGGAAGTAAAATAACAAAATCAGGACTATAGAAATTCAAAAAGCATTCACAAATAAAAATATTCAACCAATAATATAATAAGATGTTCAAATCTCTGTCAATTTGCACTAAAGTATTGTCATTTGCAACAGTGAGTACAGAGCACGACAGATTTTTGTGTCCTTGTGAATGCAATAAGTTGTCAGTTCCATTAAAAATGTATTGATTAACAGATTATGTAAACAATCTAGACTATACAATCAGGACTGACTTGAAAATGAAACGTTTGTAACAGTAGTTACAAACGTTTCACTTGGTAAAGTTTTCACATTTTGACTTAGTAAAGTCAAAGCATGTGGTACATTTATAAATTCTTTTTCTATTGAAAAATAATTTATTTTTTCTATCAAATTCTCGAGGAGGGAAGGAATGACGAACAAAACTCATACAGTTTGTCTATGGTTACGACCTACTGGTCTAAAATGTTATTATCTGATGGGATGAACAATCTGACCAATTAGATCAGAGCATATTATCATTACCTCTTCAGTGTTTTAGTATCTATGTAACAATTTTATTTTAGACTTTCTGATATTTGAGTATGGAAATGAATATGAGTGCTGATTTGAAGAACTTGTATTTATTTTGGTTAGCTTTAAGTGTAAAAAGAGCTTAATTCATTAGTGAAAATATAAAATAAGGTAAGATAGGGGCTTAAGCAATCCACAAGTGAAGAAAGCCAATAAAGCACTGATACACTTGGCTCTTATGCCTACCTGTAGTTATTACTAAACAACTATATATTCCTACTGATACAAAAACATATCGTTCATGTAATGGGGATTCTACAGTAAACATAAAAGATACTGTTCAATATTTACAAGGTATTACCCGATTCACGCACATTGTGAATTTATGGAATGGTTATTGAACATTGCAGTAAAAATTCAATTTCTGTTCTGTGTCCCTGTTTCATTCATCCCTTCAAAAATCAAGATATATTTCAGATAGATTTCGACTTGACAATGAGGAAAGAGATTATGTTAATGTTTCGATGCTGCGCTAACTTTTGAAATATTATATTTAATTTTCCGGAATATTTATTATTCAAACAAACTATTCCTTGGTGAAAATGAACTTACGAAACATGAACTGGTGAAAAATGTTTGCCATTGATATTACAATGATATTAAGAAAGATTTCATTATTTTATTTTATCATTGAAATCTTTGTAAATATGGATATTTTTTAAATGCCATTTTTATAAATTTCTTCATAAAAAAGAAAAATAAGCATTGCAGGCAATGAGACCTGTGCCAGGCGTGGCACTTGTTGAAAACCTGCATTTACAAAAGCTTTTTAATAGTTAATTAACTCCGAATGAGTAAAAATTATCCCTATCATTTTACAATTAATTTTTAATAGCAGTGATTTACTTATTTATCACAAACTTCTTACTGATAAACTTTCTGCTTTCATTGGAAAAAAAATCTTATTACTATTTCTTAGAAATAGTATAAAATTAAAAACAAATTAATTAATATGCTGTTCATACCTGTTCCAATAATGAACCACTTGGGCTTGTTCTTCCAAGAGATAAAGGCGAGATAGACAGGCACTGATGATAGAATCATGAGGCAGCCGTATCCAGTCTCTCGGGGGCTGGCAATCATGGGAACCACAGTCACGAATATGCTGGCCAGGATGTACACCACTGGGAAGAACAAGTTCACTCGGATAGGCCGTGCCAAATCTGGTCTCGCCCACCGCAGCCAAGGCAGGCACAGCACAGACACTCCGATGCTCAGCTGAAAGGTTTTATTTTTCAAATAAACACAGCCTTTTTATTTGTTTCTAGGTTAGTTAAAGACAACTACTAGATGGTGTATCTTTCCTTAGTGTTTGAGAGATTGACAGTATCTTTGAAAATCTCTGATGAGAATCATGTTCATTGTGAAAACTAGAAACTCATGTAAAAAAAAACTAGGAGGAGTTTGAGGGCTTACAATTAATTATAATACTGATTTGTGAATTTTTGTGTTCATTTAAATATATCTAAAACTGATATAATAAGGGTCACGCTCTTTTCAGTTTGGTACTTACCCAGGTGGCGAATCCAACGTAGTTAATTAAAGCGAAGATATCTGAGACTGTGAGATAAAGCATAGAGAGAAGGGCCATGGCCAGCACGGCGGGTGTCGGTGTCAGCCGCTGCAGCTGGATCATAGTCAGCACTTCAGGCATCTGGCCTTCACACGCGCCAGCATAAAACAATCTGGGAAACAATGAAAACATAGTGAGTCAGCGACGAGTAAACGTTATATGAATGTGATTATTGTCACTCACTAGGATTTACTCGAAAAATGATGTATTTTATTCAAAACTAGCGGATACCCGGCGTGTGCTACTACGCTTAATAAAGAAATAAAATAGTTTTTTTATTTGTTCTAAAAAAAAAAACAGGAAATTTTATTTATTTATTAACTTTTTATCTTAATACTAGCGGATATATTGAGTTTTTTCGGTAGGTGTGTAAACATAAAGATTTTTCGGCGTTTCAACTCTGGACTAAGCGACATAACAGGAATGTTGTGAAAAACAGGAATTTTCTAAGTTCAAACCAGCAACACTTAGCGATTGGCCTTGAGCCTTGTTGATAGTTATGGCAAAAAACTGGACGCATTGGAAACTATAATTGCTTGAAATCGAAGGGCAAATTGGTTGAAATCATTGGAATTCGTGGTATCAGCACATCTTCTCCTTTACATTTGCTGCTGATGATTGTGGCTTCGATTAACTTTGGCGATAAGTTTTTAACGGCAAGTCATGTTCCTTTGCACAATTAAGGTGGATCTAAGTTGCGAATGATCTATGGTGAACCAACTTTTAAAGTTTAGATGTGTGGTGGCATTCCAGATGGTTCCAAAGAGTTAAAAAAAAACTCTATTGGATAGTTGACACCTTGTTCCTCATTTATAACTGTGTCAATCGATTTGTACTTGACAACTTCACCGGGTAGCACAATTACAATTGACCGTTTTCTAAATGAACTGCAAGATATTAAACAGTTGGATATCGTTCGTGAAAACTGAAACCAAGAATTTTGCCAGACAGCTTCATTACTGCTGATGTAACGACCCATCTGAAATTGAGTGATTTCATCGTTTCGATTTGAAAGCTCGAACACTGCCATGTCACTACCTTTGTTAACATATTTGCATATATACTTAATGGATTTCACTGAGTTGCAGTATTCCACATTGATATATGTTTGAAATGTTTTTGACAGTATTGGACTGTATGGAACAATCCATATGTTATCAATGTCAATATCAACGTTTCTTAATTTAATGGTGGTGGTGAATCCTCCATCTTCTGGCTTTCGTCGTCTGTATTTCGGATATCCATCCTCACCAGTTTTAGTTTCATTAATCAAATCGCGTGGATATCTTTTTGTGCATTTGCCGACTTTTATTTTTTCAGCCAAATTAGACTACGAGCGTGCGGTAAACCCCGTTTTTGCCATTCAATCGAATACATCTAGCATTGCACTTCGCCGTAGTGTTACGGTTTAGCAGTGAGTTTCAAATAACGAAGACTACAGAACGCTAGAAAACAAATGAGGATCGATGAAAGCGGACTCTCAAATGTTCTAGAAGCATCGCCAAGCCCCAGTGTTTGCCGTCATATGGCTAAGGTCATTACTCCATATTTAGATTGTTGATATAAATACTGTTTTAATTGTGGACCCTGATACGTTACAGTATATATGATTTTTTATCGTGAGATTCATGAGTTGTTAGCTGTCAGATCGTGTCTGATGCGATGACTGACCAGGAGATAGCAAATCTTTGATTTCCGACCAAGCAGGAATGTACGTAAATGTGATGAAAAGATCTGGTCGCAAATGAATGACAGTTCTGTGTTGTTTTTTTTTTTTTTTTTGTGTTGGCAACCTGCATTATACAACGGCAACGTCATACTAAACTTAACAAACATCAAGACCAGTGTTTTTTTGTTGGCAGTCTGCATTACCCGTGAACATGACAGTTCTTTTTTTGAAAAGTATTCGCTACCGCAAAATGTCGAAACTTTTGTATGGGAAATGTCGAAAATCTCCTTAATTAATAAACCGAATTTGACTATTAATTGTTTAATTTAAGTGGCCTTAAACCACCTCATTATTATTGGCTTTCAAATAAAACAAGTTTGGGGTACATCGGTTGGATGGTTCTAAAGCTTAGTGCAGCCAGATCCACGCTGGTTTTTGAGTTTGTGTTTTATATATATACTAGAAATGTATCCCGTCATAGAATGACGCGCATTCGATGAACGATGCAATGGTGTTTGAACATAATAAGATGAATAATTGGTTTCATTTTGTACCATCAGTTGGATGAAGTTCTGTGATATACTTGGCCTTGAACTTTGAAGCAGAGTGGCCCACTGTTAATTTAGCTCCCATTGATGCAGAAGATATACTGTTATCGTATGATCTTATTTTTCTCTTGAAATTTCCATTATAAATATCCTTTAAATATACTGGGGAAATAGGCCTTGCTGGTAGTTTCACTTTACTTTTGTGACAGTAATCGTTGAACTTTCCATCTGATGGGTTTCTGCTTGATAATGTAAAGCATTGCAGAATCGACAGGTCACACTAATTAATCCGAAGACAAACGCAGCGTTCGCTGTGCATCAGTTTCTTTTTGTCTTGAGGTCGATGCGCGTACTCGAATTTTAAGAAGACGCTGCTCACGTTTTCCTTCCAACTCATTGCTTGACATTTATGTCACATTTCGTGTCACAAACAACGCATCACTTTTCACTGCACTGTTCTTTATTTGATGCAGTCTTTATCACGTTCAATTGTGAAATTCTTGTTGAATTACGTTTTCTGTGCGTAGACGGTGTTATTTTGAGTTATTAAGGGTCTAGGTCCCATAATCGAGTTTTTTTTGATCATTTTCTAGTCCGTTTTGCGAAAAATCGACTGCACCAATCAATAAGATTTAAATGTAAAAAGTTTGGTACATCCCTTCTTCTGAACACAATATATTTTTATTTCTTATAAATATACTATTAAAATGATAAATATGTGTTTTTCCGATTAAAATGTAGGAATTTGGAGATTCGTCTGGTACATTTTCCAAGAATCCTAAACATTTAAAAGTCTTTTTTTCAATTGGAATTAAAAGATTAAATATAAACCATGTGCGTCTTTTGGTTTTGAAAAGTCGTCATTTTAACCAATTTTTCAACATATTTAAGATTTTATTTTACCCTAAAAATGGACGTTAATTAAATAATAAAAATTAGATAAATATAATTTATAGTTTTTTCAATACTGTGTAAAAAAATCAAATTTCGATATAGAAAAATAAAGTGACAATTAAATTAATTAAATGACACGATTTCGCCAGGTAATGCACTGACTGTGGTGTCCGGTTGGACACCAGAGGCAATTAAATGGCTGGGAGCAACTGCCTTAATGATGTGGTTAATAATTTCTAATGCAATTTCGATAAAAAAAAAATAGAGATGGCACTTGTGTCAAACTGAAAAACTGGAAATTAACTTTTTTGTAAAAGTTCTAAATTTGAAATTCTTGCGGTGAAGAACTGAATCATATAATTCGTACATATTGAAATTCGCTAAAGCATATTTTATAGTTTATGAATGAAAATATTATCCTATCGTCTTGAAATTCGGCACATAGCTGCGGAAAAATTTACTTAACTTATGTGCAAAAAATCAGCGTTGTATCTTTTAAGATATTCTATAGAAAACCAAAAATCGAAACATACACACATACAAACACACAATGGCTATTATATATATTAGATACTAGAAATGTAGCCCGCCATAAAATGACGTATTCGATGAACGATGCAATAGTGTTTGAACATATGTTTGGCTGACAATTAGATGAATATTTTGTACACATATTTTTTTAATAACCGGATATTAATTTTGAAAGCAAAGCCATTCTAGGAAATATCACATTTCGTGTCACAAACACCGAATCACTCTCACTGCACTGTTCATTATTAGATGCAGTCTTTATCACGTTCAATTGTGCTATTCTTTTTTAATTACGTTTGCTGTGCTTAGACGGTGTTATTTTTTTAGGAGGCATTTTAAGTTATTAATGATGTGATTAATAATTTCTAACGCAACTAAAAAATAAAATTGGTACTTGTGTCAAGCTGACATAAACTGTAAATTTCTTAGAAGCATCATATTTTGTTTTTTTGTAAAAATTCTAAATTTGAAATTCTCGCTGTGAACAACAGAATCATATAATTCGTACATAAAACATATTTGATAGTTTTATTTAATTAGTTTATGAATGAAAATATTATCCTATCGTCTTGAAATTCGGCACATAACTGCGGAAAATCTCACTGAACTTGCGTTCAACGAGCTGGGCTCGACATTTTACAGTGTTTGGCAAAAGTATATTTATTATTATTGTTATTACTTTTATTTTATCAAATCTTTTTTGTATGTATTGTGAAAGACATACATTAGTAATTTCGTGATATTTTGGTAAGTTATTCAAAAGTATTATTAGCTAAATATTTACGAGAATGTAGCACTTTTTACGATTTGTCACTCGACGGAGGCGGGCGGTTGCCGCCATAAAGAGTCAGGTAGCAAGACCCTGCAAACAATAACAGGTACCGAGTATGTTTGTTATTTATGAACAGTTAGTTAATCAGATAATATAAATATGGGCGAGGTGGTTGTCGCAGACCAATACGCAACATCCTATTGTTTTATGCGAAAAACATTAAAATGGTGGTGAAAACTGTTTTTCTAGGGTCTAGAAACCTCCATAGAAAATGCATATATATTGTATAGAGAATGCAATAATAATGCAAATAAAATAAGCTATAAAGCATTTAGAGAAAAGTTGTTACTGGAGCTCATAGGAGACTTTCGTGCTCCGATATCAAAATCAGGGCGATTATCCACAGGTGACACTGTTCAGCGCTTAGATGGAAAAAGTCATTTTATATTTTCTAATTCTCAGAAAAAACATAAAAATTGCATGGTGTGTTCCAATAGGAATGTTCATGGAGGAAGAAGAGAAAGCACATTCTGTTACGAGACCTGTGAAAGGAAGCCGGGCCTCCATCCAGGAGAATCTTTAAAAAAATACCACACCAAAATAAATTTTAAACTTTAAATTGTACGCAAAATAAATTATTGATAGACTCTTATCTCTTTTTTTTTTACTACCTTACAACTAAACAATCATAACAATATCATAAAAATATGTTATTAATTTGTTTTATGATTATAAGCTATTGTGTAACAATAACATCTAATTTATTAACAAAAATCTCATAATTACCTCGGTGTTGGTAAACGGAAAAATTAAAAAAATCAAAGAGTGCAAAGGGTTAAGATATTCTATAGAGAACCCAAAAATGAAACATACACACACACACACACAATGGCTATTATTATAGTAGATAGAAAATATATTGTAAGTAAATTATGTTTATTTCTATCTCTTTGTTTCCTGGAATTGTATAATATTCTTGCAATAAAACGTTGCGGAGACTTCGATAAATCTTCCCGCAGCCCTCGAAAGTCTAATAAGGTCCCGGAAAGTAATGAAACCTTATTGAACCAATAAAATACACCCAATCCCCCGTCCCCGTGCGCGCTGCCGCCCGCCGAGGCGAGCATTGCAGCAGGACAGGCGCAAGCGATGCTCGCTTCTTCAGTTGATTAATTAAACTGCCCGGATTCCATTGTACCCGTTGCCGGACGCGGTGGTGAGCCGCGCGGGAGTGACGGCGCCGAGGAGTATCCCGATGGCCTGGGGCGGCTGCACGGATAGAACAATTAGATTTCAAGTCAGGAATAGAACAAACCTCGAAGAAGTAAGAAGGATCCCATTGACGGCTCCGAAGGTGGACATGGCCACGAAAATGGGGATGGTGAAGGCTAGCTTTCCGAAGAGGCGATCGGCAAAGGTGACGGCCACCGCTTCGGAGCCCAGGACCTCGTCCGGGCTGAGGGTGGTGTAGAAGGCGACGTTGGCAAGGACGTACACCAGTGTCACCAGAGTGCAGGAGATGGCGATGGCTCTGGGCAAATTCTTGATGGGGTCCTTCAGCTCTTCTATTATGAAATTCAAGTAATTCCTGAAACGAAAATACACTTTGCAAAACTGAAGCGACTGAGACCTCGCTCGGGCCAGGGGGGCTCGCGGAGACGCGGCCCCTCGACAACGATGGGGTCCCGGGACTTGCGCGGCAGATTGGGATCTTCATTCCACGAGTGAAGACCTCCAGGTCCAGGTGATGATATGTGTGTGAATATATATATATATATATATATATATATAAAAGTAATTGAAAATACAAGATTCAGAAAACAGTACTCACCAGCCGTTGTAGGCGAACAGCCCGGAGTAGAAAGACAGAGAGAGAGACGTGATTTCCGTCTTGGTGTTGTCGAACGTGAAGTGCTCTGTGCGCCCTGCAAACCGAGGTGTGCATCTACTGTAGTGTGAGTGATCATTAAATCGGTGATTTCCTATGATTGGTTGAATATAAATTATTTTAAACATATTTATATTTAATGCTGGCTGATAAAGTATTCATTTCGACGGGTGCTGTTCGAACTGTCAGCATACGCGCGACCGTAGCGGCGTCCCACGACGGGTGCTGTTCTAGCTATCAGCGGATTCATGTGTCATCTTTTATTACAAATATATAATTCAGGAAATTACAGTAAATATATTATCTAGAAAATGAATTTTTATATTTACAACAAAAATATTCATCTTAAGGTGGCTTAAATTTCAATTGAGAAAAAAATAATTATAAACTAAAATAAATCCCCGCGCGCCCGCCGTGGCGGGCCATGTGGAGTCCAGCACCATGCTACTCCAGGACCAAATTTTTACAAAACAAATGTTACATCTCCCAATTATGTCGGTTAATAATTATTCTATTATTTAGACGGTAATGCGAAATCAATGGAATTAGCGAATAACATACGATCGATATGTTTTCTCGTCATTTCTCTGTGGCTGTGGATTGCCCCCCTGGGTTGCGCGCTCCACAAGGGAGGCCTGGAGTATTTCGGATTGGTTAAACCAGAGGTTCTCAACCTTTTATTGACCACCGCCCCCTTGACAAGAAAAAAAAATTCAAAACGCCCCCTTTGACATAATAGTTATAATTATACCAATTTTATTTCTGTATATTATTTATTAACACATTGTTTGCGGGTCGCATGTTAAGTCGTCTTTGGTCGACTAGTACTAGAGCGCGGGTCGCATATAAATATATTCGCATGAAATGTCGCGAAAAGCGCCCGCCCCACGCACAATTCCGCGCCCGCATAGATTGTGTTAAATTATATCTATTTCTAATAGAGTTTAACTTCTGATCTGGTCGCTAACAAACACATTAGCTTTTTAATGACCACTTTATTTTACCACGCACGAGTATTGATCACTGACCAAGCATACAAAAACATTTATGGGGCAAAGTCGCATATTCGAGTTTTTTGACCATTTGTTTGTACCTATTGCGAAAAATCGACT
Source organism: Atopsyche davidsoni (assembly GCA_022113835.1). Classification (NCBI taxonomy): domain Eukaryota; kingdom Metazoa; phylum Arthropoda; class Insecta; order Trichoptera; family Hydrobiosidae; genus Atopsyche; species Atopsyche davidsoni. The sequence goes on from JAILWY010000025.1 coordinate 8,659,889, forward strand.
GCACCAATCAAAAAAATTTAAATACAGAAAGTTAGATACATTCTTTCTTCTACTACCATTTTTTTTTTATTTCTTATAATTTACTTTTAATATGATAAGTATGTATTTTTCCGATTGAAGTTTCGGGATTGGAGTTTCGCGATGTTTCTGTTCCATTAATCCTTAACATTTATGACTCTTTTTTGCAATTGGAATTAAAATATTAATCATAAACCCTCCTTTTAGGATTATTTTAAAAATTAAAAAATAAAAAATAAAAAATCTGTAACAATCTTTGGTTTTGAAAGTCGTTATTTTATCCAATTTTTCAACATCTTCAAGATTTTATTTTACCCTGAAAATGGACGTTAATTAAATAATAAAAAATAGATAAATATAATTTATAGTTTTTTCAATACTCTGTAAAAAATCAACTTTCGACATAAACAAATAAAGTGATAATTAATAATTTCGCCAGGTAATGGACTGCCTCTGGTGTGCCAACGAGACACCAGAGGCAGTGTCATTTAATTAATTTAATTGTCACTTTATTTGTCTATGTCGAAAGTTGATTTTTTGACAGAGTATTTAAAAAACTATAAATTATATTTATCTATTTTTTATTATTTAATTAACGTCCATTTTCAGGGTAAAATAAAATCTTGAAGATGTTGTAAAATTGGATAAAATGACGACTTTCAAGTTTGTTAAAGATTTTTTATTTTTTAATTTTCAAACTAATCCCAACAGGAGGGTTTATAATTAATATTTTAATTCCAATTGCAAAAAAGAGTCATAAATGTTTGGGATTCTTGGAACAGGAACATCGCGAAACTCCAATCCCGAAACTTCAATTGGAAAAACACATATTTATCATATTAAAAGTAAATTATAAGATATAAAAAAAAATTGTAGTGGAAAAAAGGATGTATCTAACTTTCTGCATTTAAATTGTTTTGATTGGTGCAGTCAATTTTTTGCAATAGGTACAAGTAAATGGTCAAAATCTCGAATATGCGACTTTGTTCCTTAAGGCATCAGAAGAGCAATCCCTGCCTTTTATAGATTTGATTTTGACGAGACAAAACTTGCATAGATTTGATTTCGACAGCCTTAAACGCTGATGGCACTCTTTTAATCTGGAACGAAGATTGAAAGTTGTTGAATTGCAGCAGCATTTCGTTCGCAAAATTCAAGCGATTTGCGTAGTCCGTATACTTCAATTCTTGCACAAATTGAATTTTATACGCTTTTAAATGCAAATCTTTCTTTAAAATCAATTGCAAAGACGATTTTTTAATGTTCAACGCTTGGCTTCGCTTTCGGATGGATTAAGATGGTTTTTGACGAACTGACGCTTCCACTTCTTCGATTGTTTCCTGGTCGCGGACTGATGAGGGCGACCAGAGTTTTGAATTTTTACCATCGCACCTGTATTTTCGAACATCCGGATCCATTTTCTAATGCTATCGTCACTTGGTGCATTGCGATACTCCGCACGATACAAACGTTGAGCAGTCACTATTAAATCACCGTTACGATAATACGCTTGTACGCAAAAAGCGCTATGCGTCCCCGGGTACTGCTCCATAGCAACTAAAACTCTACAATATGGCGGACTCTACGATTTTCTCTCCGCGTTCATCAGCCGCCTCGAATCAACTTCAACGCAAAAACAAATACCCGATGCACTTTTTGGACACCCTGTTAGCGTGTTATTAGCAATTTTCGTTCCAGATTAGAAGAGTGCCAGCAGCGTAACGGTCACCATTTGGACAACATCATCTTTTTGAAATAATTTTCCATTTTGTATACTTATAATTAACAATAAAAAGAAAATACTTGATTACTAGTAGTTTTGGTTTTGCTGAACTAACAAATACCCGATACTCTTTTTGGACACACTGTACTTGTTTATTTGCGGCATCTAAAGCGATATCTATGCAGGCTTTAATTAAAGCTAAAAAATATGATTGAAAAACATTCTAGATCCCTATACTGTAAATTATAAAACTAGGTTGAGATTTTAACAGTTGAAATTTAGGCCATAATAATACGGTAAACACATTTTTGACGGCTAGATAAAATATTTTTTTCGTCCCCTGTGAACTTTAAAACGCCCCCCATTTCCCCATGAACCCGCCACCGCGCCCCTTGGAAAGCTCCAGCGCCCACTGGGGGGCGGTACCGCCCCCGTTGAGAACCTATGGGTTAAACTGTCAGCAATGTGAATGTATCACATTCATTACCCAATAAAATAGCTCTCAACTCAACGCAAGTCATTCGTACGTATCGTACGGCCTTCATAACGAATTTTTATAATTTTTCAGGTTAAGTATCGGTGTGAGTACGCCACTCTGACTTGAATCGTAAGTTTAGTGAGTATATTGTGAAACGACGCAATGTCACGAATGTCACAATGTCCTGGAGCTAATACAATGCCTATAAGCTTCACTGGTCACCTGAAGTGTTTTTACTAACTGCTGTGGTTATTTATTCGAAACTTCGTTGCTGGAAGTATAAAATAAGGCAACCCTCTGAACCGGTTCGGAGGACCCGTACATTAGCGTTTCTTATTTTAAGTAGTTTTTTATTATTAGAATCGACTGTCGAGTGAAAATTTATGAGGTTTATATATTGAAATATTCACGGGCATAGGTCGCCGGAAGTTTTTTTTTTTTTGGGAAGGTTTGGGACTTTGAATTTATAAAAATGGTAGGTGGCAATAGGTAGGTGGTAGGTTTTATATCAACTGGTGCTCCCGCGAATTTCTGAAACTGTTCTAAATTCTGTCGAATGGCTCCCATCTCCGCACCCCTCCCGGCAGCGATGGGCCCTCTGCCACGCTGAACTCGCGGCCTCGCGCTTCCTCCTTAGAGCCATTAGCTTGATGAAGTCACAAAAGCGCGTGCGGTGAGCGACCGGCTGCGCGTGGGAGCCGCCGCGCGAGGAGCCCGCGAGGAGCCCGCGAGGAACAGGGAGAGGAGCAGGGCGAGGAGCAGGGCGAGGAGCAGGGCGAGGAGCAGGGCGAGGAGCAGGGCGAGGAGCAGGGCGAGGAGCCGCGCGAGGAGCCCGCGAGGAGCCGGCGCTGCTCAGTTCTTAGCGGCGAAACAAAGCACACCACAGAAAGAGGAAAAGTTCAATGAAACCTTATTTTACAAAATATAAATTATAAAAAAAAAGAAACAATATTCATCTTTTATTACAAAAATAATACTTACACTTCAAAATAGCAGAATGTGTTGACTGGACTCGCTCGCGTGCGTGTTCATCAATGAATTTATTTGGAATTAGGTGTCAAGTACCGTGGAGCTCGGCTGTGCGGACCGTGTTTCCATTGCGCCAATCATATTTGCAAATGAAAATATTGTTTGGATTGGATTTTAATGTAAAAATAAATCTTTCAAAGTCTGCACGGGTCGCGAAGAGTCAGTTCATTAATTTATAATCTCGATAAAACGATTTCACAACCATTGCAGTATGCTTGGTCTCCAGCATTTGCCTCGTACGTCAGAGGTTTACTCCTTCCCTCTGTCGGGCCCGAAGGCAAAAAAAGTTGAGTATCGCTGGGCTAGAGGTACAGGTCAGATACAGAGACCAGAAGTACAGGCCAGAGAAACAAGCCAGACGTAGAAGCAAGAAGGCAAAAGTAAAAGCTAAAGACACAGATCGGAAACGCAGACCAGAGGTGCCCCGCGCTGCGAGCGTGGGGTTCCTCGAGCGATCACCAAAATGATGTTACTGACACACACCCGTGTCCCTGACAACCCAGTTCCTGTACCGGCAGCGGCGATTTCGTCTCCGGAGAGGGCCCAGCACCGGAGCGTCGGAACGAAAAACGAGCAACGGCTCAACACCAGAGAATCATCTCCGAGCTACACACGGTTTTACATATTTATATGTTCACGGTAATTATCTATCTCCTCAATAAACGATACCGACCTTGGGTCAGCTGGTAGACGCCTGCGATGATGATGATGAAGAGGGCCAGGAGCTTGGCGTACGTGAAGACGTCCTGGACCACGGTGGCCCACTTCACGTCCCAGCAGTTGATAAAAGTCAGCACCACTGCGCGACAAACGACAAGTGAGCAAGTCGAGATGACTTCCGGCGGCAGGACAGGCAGGACAGGCAGGACAGGCAGGACAGGCAGGACAGGCAGGACAGGCAGGACAGGCAGGACAGGCTGGACAGGCCGGGGCGCGATACTCACGGATGCAGCAGGCGGCCAGCAGGCGCACGGACTCGTCAGGGGGCGCGCACTCCGGGAAGAAGGGCTTGAGCACGTACACGCTGAAGGTCAGCGCCACGATCGCCTGCGGACAACGGCACGGTGACCACTCGCCTCGACCAAGTGAACGTCAAACTAACTATAGGAACCCAGCTTAACCGCTGTTGCTTCGACGCACGGTCTGCAATTCCAAGATTGCACAAATCAGCTTTGTTTTGTGTAATCTGGGTGAAGTATTTGACAATTTTATTTGAATAACTGACTATTTCTATAATAATATTGCATCCAAATCCCGAGAGATCGATGCGACGGGAGCTGTTGACCGGCCGCTCTGGTTGCATGCATCGATATTTCTCGAACTATTCGTATGTGATTTCAAATTCAATATTTTTGGCAGAAAGAGCTCGGTGGGATTCCGTTTCGACATTTAAGATAAAAATACTTTGGTGATTCTCCACGTTTTGTTGTTTAGTGTTTGTTGGGGAATCCGGTCACCGATAAAGAACCAAACCTGGATAAATCATTAAAGATTTTTATTTAAAATATCGTTAATGATTTGTAATTGTTTACATTTACCAGTTTTATTTGAGTAATATTTCTGAAATGGTTAAAAAAACAGCGTTAAGTGAAACCAGCCTGCTCGGCTGGGTGTCTTCACTTTCGAACTAAAAGTCTAGAAGTTGGAGGAATATGCTTTAAGCCCTACCGAATGAATATGTTCGCATAGCATGCATAAGCACAAATTTTGCAAATATGCTTTGATTCAACATTGAGTTCCGTATCATGTGAAAAGAATTTTAAAAGTATTGTAAAAGTTGCTTCGTGAACAGAGAAGTTATGAAAAAAAAAAACACAGTGGATCGCAGAGAAATCCTTCTTTCAAAGGAAAAAAAATATGTGTAGGGTTGACCGTTTTGAAAGTATTTATTTAAAATGAATAAATAACTTCAATAAAAATAGCGGAAGGCGAAAAAGTTACATTAATACAAAGGTAGGATTAATAACCAACTTGGAACGTAAAAAGTTAGTTAAATTGTGATTATCGGAGATGAAATACATCAAGTAACATTTGTAAACATTAATGTAATACGCGCTTTTTGCCTTCTGACAACCCTGCGGTTGTCCTCGGTCGCAGCTCCACTGGCGAAGCCTCGATTTATCAGCGAAATCTCTCAAAAACTACTGGTAAATGGCTACACCCTTGTGCAATTTGTTGCTACGTGTGTAGAGCGCTTCAAATAGTCATCGCCATGTCCAGCCGAGTCCGTCCCTCGGCAGGCAACGCCCCTTGCAGGCGCAGAATAGTTGTTACCTGAGAGCAAGGGCGGACGATCATGCACTCGATCCAGAGTCGGATGAATGCGAGGAAGGGCCCAAAGGTCTCCATGATGTAGGCGTAGTCTGCGCCGCTCTTAGTGATCATCGTCCCCAGCTCCGCGTAGCAGTAGGCGCCGAACTGCAAGAGAAGGGCGTGAGTCCAGGCCGGAGTCCAGAACGGCGACTCCGGCCTCATTACGGGAGGTCCCGGGCCGCTGAGCCGTCTGGCCGTAAGCCGATTTGCTCCGACATCTTATTAGCGAGCTTCAGAGATTTTAAAATACAATTGAGTTTGTGAAAATGTAATTAATTAGAAACATTTTTTTAATACTTTTTAAGGCGATAAATATTAAATCGCATTTATTATCGAGCAATCTCTGCCTAATAACTGTGGAAATTCAATTATTAGTTTATTCCCAGCTATAAGTTGTTCCGTGAAAACGTATTACCTAGCAAACGGTTTCCGAATCAACGTTTTTATTATTTTCATCTTCTGTCCGCAGGCGGTCCAAAGGGAGTCGTAGCGGGCCCTTTAAGTGTTTACTTTGTGAAAACTTGTCGCTTTACACGGGAACATTACAATCTTACACTTGATCATCGAGAATTAAACGATCACTCAGTGAAGGCTTACCGTCTGATTTATGAAATACTGATTAAGCTGAATTGTGGTTACGACATGCATAAAATGGTCGCACACATTAACTATACCGCTATTTTTTCGCTAATTAGTCTACAATTTAGATCGAACTTTATCAGGTTTGCAGCTTATCAATTAAATCGCACATGATTAAGTAGAAAAGTAATGTTTTATTTTACAATTGTGTCAAATAAACTAACAACTCGATAATCGCGCCTCTATAAGATCAGTCTTTTAGAGCTCCGTCGGCGGGACTTTTCCGAGTGAAGGGAAGTCAGGTGACAACATTAATTGCTATATTTTCATTGAAACCCGACCTTGCAATAATGTAAGGACACACATTGAACCTGAAAGAAACTTCGCCGGGCAGGCGGGTGGTTTTTTGCCTCGCTTCCTTTTCGTTTAAGCTGGGGACCTTTATTTTTGAGGACCTTTCTTCACTGTACTGACCCACGAGACGTCGAATCGGGAGCCAGACCGGAAATTATATACGTAATTAACGTTATAGTAAATCTAATAAATATATGTACAAATATATATATATATGTATGTACATTTATATATATATATGGAAAAGTCTGTCGAGACGCTCACCATGGAAAATACTCCGGAGATGAGCCAAACCAGCAGGGAGGCGTTAACGCTGCCGGTGTTGAGCAGGACTCCAGTCGGAGATACGAAGATGCCGGAACCGATGATGCTGCCCACGATGACCGTGCAGCCGTTCAGGAGTGACATCTTTGCCTTGAGAGTGATTTCTCCTCCGCCGTCATCTGCAATATTATATTTAAAAAAATGTATTCACTAAAGGAAAGTACGCAGAGAGCACCTCTCGCCGCCGCTACAAAACAGAATTTTCATTGGCGGTGCGTCGATTGAAAAATTATCTCTGAACGCGAGGAGCGCCCGCCACCTCGAGGAGTCGCGCTGGGCGTCGGGGGAGCTCGTTCAATGAAACATCAAGGAATAAAGTTATTTTCTTGAGTGTGAAGTTGTGTCAGGTTTTGATGAATGATTCGACGTTTCGGCTACGGTACTGAAAAATTTGTCTTTCCGCGAAATGGCACCAACACCGAAGAAAAGGATGCGAGTCCCTCCGACTGAGAGGGCGTCGAGACGAGGTCGATGCGAACTCATAACATTCTAATCTTGATAATCTCAGTAACCGGGTCCGAGGGCGGTGGGAGGGTTTTTTCTCAGAAACTTTCAACAAATTTCAAATGATTATGACTCACTCACTCTTACTTATAGTCTTATCAATTTGATGCTAAATAAGATTTATATTTCTTCTTCGACCGAGAGCCTGCTGTTGCAGAGCATTTGAAGAATAGAAAATATATAAATATGACAATTATTAAAATAAACACGGCCGTACGCGGAGGACCAGCGCCCCCCTCCGGCCGGCGACGGCGGCGTAGTTTTTGTTTGATTTTATTGTCGATGCTCGTATTATATAAATTAGGCAAAAAAATATTGACAAAGAGTTCTGTGGCGTCACCTGCGCTGCCGTTCTTTGCGACGTTGTCGAGGCTGATTTTTTCCATGCTGGGGGATTTCTTCTCTTCCGTCATCGTGAATAAGATTTTTCTTCTTGAATCTGTAAAGAAATGAGAAAAAAATAATTAAGACATAAACATTGACCCGTGGCAGGAGAGACGCGGAGACTCCTTTGGCGCCTGTATGACATATGTGAATTGATTTTGTCGTATTATTATATATATAATAACTGTATTTTGTAGAATTGGACCGTTAGTTATTTACTAAAAATGGGGACTTCGGTTAAAAGAATTCCAAATAAACTTTATTTAAGGTTAGAAAAATTCATCATTACAATCAGATAAAAATATTTAATTTAACACTAAATCTACCGGACCCCTTTTCAAACTTTGGTACGATTTTTACATAATCGTTATCGCTATAATTACATGTTAGTTCTGTTTGGGGAAAAATCTACTGTCTTTTTGAAATGGATTTAAAAATTACTTTAATTTCATTTTTTACAATTTTTCAAACACTTTTGAATAGTTTTTAAAGGTTTTACAAAATAATTTTTCTTTTCTGTTATAAGTTTATCAAATGAATTGAGCAAATAGAGCTCGGAGCGGGGCCCCTCCGGCTTCGCCCCGGGCCTCGGGCTCGGACTCCGGCTCTCTGCGAACTCGGGGATTTCTCAGCAACAGCAGTGTGTTGTAGATGCAAACTAAATTCCGCTAATTTCCACATATATAAAATATATTCGATTCCATTTGCGGTATTTGTGCAAACCTATGAGAATATTTTTGCGCAACATATGCAATACAACGCATTCCTTGAGAGCTCACCGCAAGCTCGGGAGCCAGCGAGAGCAGACTCAGCTTTAATTAAAGTGCCGACACGCCGGCCGCGCGATGAACGAACCTAGTCTTGCAAATTCATGACGCGCCCCTCGGGTACTAGCATTCTTGAAATTATCATAACGTCTCTGACGAAAACATTAAAATGAGAACCCTTCCTGACGATTCACGCTTTTACGAAATCGTACGCGGCAGGAGAAGGGATCGGCAAAGGGTTTTGAAAAGACAAGGGGCGATCGCGGCCGAGTCCAACTTGTTGCGTCCCCGACACTCTCCTCTGCCTCTGCCTCTGCCTCTCCCTCTCCCTCTCCCTCTCCCCCTCCCTCCGCCTATGGGTGAGCCCCGCTGGCTATTATTAAATCTTTTTTGGCTTTTACAAATAGCAGGTGTGTGCATTTTAAATGAAGTATAGTATATATGTATACATATACATATATAAATATATATATATATATATATATATATATATATATATATATATATGTATGTAAGCATGTAAGTATTTTATATAAAATATTATTTTATATATATCGTTTAATATATGTCATTTATATTATATTTTATGTATATGTGTATGCACATGTGTATGTTTATTGTTTGATAAATACAGAAAATATATGCATATAAACGTAAGATTGGCCGTTGTCACAATTGACAAGTCGCCATTATTTGACAATACGGAGCGATCTTGCCTGTGAGACTTTTGAATGAAGTATCAGATTTTCGTGGCCTTGCAAGTTGATTTATATTTATTACATTAGCGCTAGATACACGCACGAAGCGCGGAGCTCGCGGCGGCGGCGTCTGCCGGGGCGGGCTCTCTGCAAATATTACTGTCTATACTACTGGCTAAACCACAAGCAGGGGTGCATACTCGCACAGCAGCACGGGACGCGCTGACTTATTATGCATGGGATCGCATTATACATTCATATCGTTCTGCACGCGCAGGGCTATCCGGAGGGCCATCCGCGCTGGAGCTAGAGCGTCCCGGGGCGAGGAGGCTAAGGAAAGACCGATGATCCAAAACTATGGACAGGAAGGGAAAGGAAAAATAAAGTAAAAACTATTTATTTATCGTTTTAGTCATAAAATGTTGAGAGGTGCTGTTGTACGGGTTACTGCCCAAAACGAGTTCCACGAAGACGCGTGTCCGGCGCGGCCGCAAATGTAACGCCGAGATAATGATCCGCATCTCTCTGTCGAAGTAACTGTACCCGAGCCGGGCGAGCGAGGCCCGGCGCTCGATAAGCGCTCTGCACCCGGCGAGTGTGGCGGGCCTCTGGGCCTCTGCATCACCTGGACTCGCCCGCGCACACTCGGCTCACTTGCTCTCGCCCTCACCTGGACTCGCCCGCGCACACTCGGCTCACTTGCTCTCGCCCTCACCTGGACTCGCCCGCGCACACTCGGCTCACTTGCTCTCGCCCTCACCTGGACTCGCCCGCGCACACTCGGCTCACTTGCTCTCGCCCTCACCTGGACTCGCCCGCGCACACTCGGCTCACTTGCTCTCGCCCTCACCTGGACTCGCCCGCGCACACTCGGCTCACTTGCTCTCGCCCTCACCTGGACTCGCCCGCGCACACTCGGCTCACTTGCTCTCGCCCTCACCTGGACTCGCCCGCGCACACTCGGCTCACTTGCTCTCGCCCTCACCTGGACTCGCCCGCGCACACTCGGCTCACTTGCTCTCGCCCTCACCTGGACTCGTCCGCGCACACTCTGCTCTCCTGCGCCGATCGACGTTCTGTCTGATTCGATCTTATTGGACGAATAGCAGAGTTAATCACGACAAGGAATTACTCCGCGGCTGCCTGGCGGCTGGCCTTATTATTTTTTGTGGCTCGCGCACTGTTCCGAGAATTCTGCGCCGCTTCTGGCGCCGCAATTCCCGCTCGCGGCATTGCCAACACCGGAATATAAAACAGAGTGTAAAAACTGCACGCAGTTCTAGTGCCGGATTTTATATATTGTAACGTGCTAGCGATAGAATCGATCGAAGCGATTCTACTCCCAGAGTCTACTTCTAGTCCATAGTCCAGAAACATCTGGAATGATCGAGCGACCGTCGTTTAGGGGCGACAATACGCGGTCTTGGAGAACGAGCGACAAGGCGACCGGGCCAGTGCTCGATAGAGAGTCCTCGGGAGTAGTGCTCGACAGACAGTTCTCGGGAGCCGTGAGCGCGAGACAGTCCTCGGGTGTCGTTGATATAAATATGTGTTAATATAAATAGTTGTGAAGACTCTGTATAATATAAGTTAAATATAAATAGTGCAAATAAATCATGTTTTAATTATTGGAGACCCGGCGCGTTACAATATATATATATGTATATATATATATGTATATATATATATATATTTATATATATATATATATATATATATATATATATATATATATATATATATATATATATATATATATATATATATATATATATATATACACTAAGCATACCGGAAATTCATGTATACTTATTTATACCGAGGTGGATCAAAATGACCCATCATTAAAAAAATTGTGTTTATTAAAATTTGTTTGTTAAGTAGATAAAAAATTTCAATAAAATGCCAAGACTAATTGATTTAAACTGCCTCATATGTACCGCGAGTATATAGCAGAGCGATAGATGCATCTTATTTTGTAAAATTAATTAACACGCTAAATACTTCACTCTAAAGAATTTTTCCATCAAAATCCGAACACCCTTCATTTATGTTTTTTTTATTTTCTCCGATAGCCCAACGCGTTCACTCCATAATATTAGAATATGTACGAAATATAAAATTTACTTTGACTTTTTCTCTCTTCTAATTAGCACTTAAATAAAACAAAATAACAAAATAAAACTGTCCAGGTTTAAAAAATTTCAATCATCAGACAACTCGTCGAGGAGAACACCCTGCGTCGTCGGGGAGCGGTGTCCGAAGACGGTTGAACATCGGAAAAGCTTCCCGCACGCGGCTCGGCCGGGGCGACTCCGAGACCTCTCGCTCTCCGACGACTCCCGGCTTCGGTTTCCTTAATTGTATTAATTAAAGAAAAACCTGCGCAGCAATCTGTCATGCCGAGTAATTTCATCATTCGACTGATGTCTGCGAGTCACTCGCAAGGCTGCGTCCGAAGTGGCGCAAGCTGCCGGTCGAGGCAGGCTGAGCGGGGGCTGATTTCCAAATCCGACCCCATCATGGCGAGGCGTCCTCTCGCAGACTCAGCACTCCTTCACTCCCTCAGCCATTGTGAATAATGGAGATAATAATAATAATGGCGAAAGCGTCTGTCGGTGACAAGCCATTACCGCAAAAACATTTACGCCGCGCGTCACTAGGTCTCGACAATGCGTGGGGACAAATTGGATCCGGAGTAATACAAATATATATATAAAATTATATAAAATTAAAATTAAAAAAAAATTTAATTAATTAAATTAATTATTAAAATTATATATATATATATATATATATATATATATATATATGTGTGTGTATATATATATGTGTATATATTAAAAAGCAGATGTAGGGTTCGGGGCCTCAGATCGCAACCCACACCCGACACTGTGAACCTTTCGACCACCGCGCGGGCGGCTGACGGGCGGCTGACGGGCGGCTGACGGGCGGCTGACGGGCGGCTGACGGGCGGCTGACGGGCGGCGACTCCCCCGCGGGCCGAGGGTCGCACTCGGGAAGAGTCGCGAATCATCCGTGTTTTTAATAATAAATCGATAATTCAAACCTTGCATCGTCACTCTTAGAAAAATACTATACTACGAATGCCGTCCCGCCGCCAAACCGCCCCCATGAAATAATAGATATAATTATATTTCTGTATATTATTTATTGCTGCCCAGGTAAAAAAAAATACGTTTGAGTTTTTTTGATTATTTTCTCGTTTTTTTTGTGAAAAATCTACTGCACAAATCAAAAATATTTAAATGCAAAAAGTTCATTAATTTTCCCTTGGACCCGCCACCGCCCCCTTGGAAAGCTCCAGCGCCCACTCGAGGGCGGTACCGCCCCCGTTGGGAGCCTATGGTATAAATTGTGCGATAGTGAGTAACCCTGGTCGGGTTGGAAGCGAGAAGAGATTAAAAAATACACAGCATCTGTACCAATTTGTATTCATCCAAACCGGTTGAAATTCAAATGTTTATCACGTTAATATTATTATTCATTATGTAATAGAAATTCAATATAATAAAATGCTAATCGAGTGGACGGGTGAAAGCTCAGATCTCAATGCCAAGAGAGCGCCGCAAGGCCGCGGAGCGCTCGAGAACAGTGCGGGTCCAGGAAACTGCGGCCGATGAGTCAGGCGAGCGCACCGGGCGGGCACCGGGCGGGCACCGGGCGGGCACCGGGCGGGCACCGGGCGGGCACCGGGCGGGCACCGGGCGGGCACCGGGCGGGCACCGGGCGGGCACCGGGCGGGCACCGGGCGGGCACCGGGCGGGCAGACGGGGAGGGCGCGAGGGCCGCCCCCGCTCCGGGGCGGGTACGGCTTCGAGTGCCTCGGTTCAATCATGATATTGCTTTGATATATAATATGTACAAATTTTAAATGAGATTCTCTCTCTTTGACTAATTGTTTTCTGCCGCCTTACAATCTAAAGAATACTAATAAAATAAAAAAATACTTTAACAAAACTATACACACAATTTAATCAAAACGAAATCCTCAAAAAGAGATTGGGGATGATGTTTTTAAAAATATAGCTAAAAATTAAAATGCCGCGACATTTAAAACACCGCATTCCGGGAAGATTTCAAAAAAATAATTTAACTATATTAGATATTTTCATATTCCTTCCTTGACAATACTACGAATCCAAAAAGATATCTGTATGTATCCGCGTCCTTTCGGCGGTCGCTACCGCACACCATCAAATAAATTCTTTAAATGGTTTTGAAATGATGTGCATCTCCGAGCGACGCGACCGCAGCGGCCCGAGGGGAGTCGGATCGATTTTTCTAATGACATTTAGTCGGATTTTGTATCAATTCTCTGTTGCATTCAATATATAGCTAAAAACTGTTAATACTATTTGTATGGTTACTTCTAATATAAACAACTAACCCTTAAAAATTACTCTCTTGACCCTTAAAAATTGGAAAATAATAAGCGTCTTCCGTCGGACAAAACAAGCGGGAGGCGCTCTAGCCCGATTAGTAAATTGGAATGAATCTCAAGCTTGAGGAGCAATGAGCAATGAATCGCGAGGCTGCGGCGAGGAAGCGCCGAGCACTGAGGGCGGGGATTACTCTCTAGCCGAGCTAGTCCCGGAGGACCGCCCTCCATTTGATTTGACCTTTTGCAGACACGACAAAGAAAGGGTGGCGCAAATATGCATGTGTATACTATAAATAATATATATATTCATATATGAAAATAGGAACATTGTTGTTTCTTTTTATTAAAAAAATCGCAAAGTCTTATTTATATTTGATATTGCCCATGATTAGTTTCACCCTATGAATTCCACTTTTCTTTACTCATTAAAAGTATTCTTTCCACGTGGCGGGTGCCACAGGCTCGCACGTGCGATTCGCGCGGGCGCCTCGGCTGGGGGCGACCGGGGCGGCGGTCCGGCGGGGCGGTCCGGCGGTCCGGCGCCCCGAGGTGTAACCTACTTTTGATATTTCATTACCCGTTTGCGGACCGTGCGGTCTCAAAAACGTACACTCTTAAACGCGAACAATCGATTTATTTTAAGGATAGAATTACTCGACACCGGACGCGATATTAATACCGCGATGAATTAATTATATTTTTATTAAAATCTGCAGAACCGGGAAAGTTCCCGCGGGGAGTGCGGAGTCTTCGGGAGGGTTGAGAGGACTGATAAACAGGTAAGGATCATGCCAAGAAGACAACCAAATTGCATTAAAATAATGGTTTCTAGCAAATACATATGTTTTCTTAAATAAAGGAGAACCTGTCCAACTTAAAATTTTGTATCGTTCTCATAAAATGAATTCAGTAAAAATACTAAATTTCGTCCACGCACAATTGATACAGATATCCGCTAGAAATATGTATGCAAAATTCCTTAAAAATGAAAACAGAGAGTTCGTTCGCCCGCACTCGGCCGGGCTTCACTGGCTCACCTGGACCGGCTCACGGCGCGACACGTCTGGGATAACCTCAAAGAGAACTGTATCGGAAATTGAAGCGTTTTTCTCACGATATGTCGAATCTCGACGCCGACGGTCAAAACCCGGTCAATGCGGCCCGCTCGGCGGCTGGACGCGGACTGATCCATACGCCGGGGCGCGGGGCGGGGCGGGGCGGGGCGGGGCGCGGGGGGCGGGGGGGGCGCCGCTCGGGGAGGATCGTTCATGGACATCACATTATATATATCTGTCAAGATTTTATTATATTAATTTTAGATTAATGTTAATCAGGATGCGTATTTATTTACCCATGCAGGTATTAGTATGTTTATGTGATTAAGCATATTTTTTCACACATTGAAAACGATTAAAGAAAACTCTCAGAAAATATCATCGTGACTTGTGAGGGATCCCTCACAAGTCACGATGATATTTTCTGAGAGTTTTCTTTAATCGTTTTCAATGTGTGAAAAAATATGCTTAATCACATAAGATTTTATTACTTAATTTTTCTGGAGATGGTGTCAATCCAAAAATGTCTGTTTTTGAGGTTTTGTTTTTAGATGCGTTGACAATAAAAAAGAAACATTAAACATGCTACATCTAGCGTATTTTCATATAAGAATCGGTTCAATTTTAGTTTAGGTTATCGTTTAAATTTTCAACGCTTAAATTGAAATCGAACGAAAGAGAGGGACTGCTGACGGCGGGGCGGGGCGGCCTCGCGCTCCCCGCGGGATTGCGCCGGTGACGCGGCAGCTGCGCGCTTTCTGTGAGATATTCCATTGGTTTATTTAAAATAACAAGTTATTCATCAGAATTGTATTACAATACCAATGCGGAATAACGAATAGAACATGCTTAGCGCAGGATGTAACTTCAGGTAATTTCCAATAATGCAACTACGATATTTATAAGTATAGACGCACGCATACACACACACACATACACATACACACATATTATATATATTTGTGTATGTGTATGTGTGTGTGTGTGTGTGTGTGTTTGTGTATATACATTATGTAAAAAGGTTTTGTAAAATACTCATAAATAATCTAAATTTAAAATTAATAAATAATTTAGTTCCTGGCAGTACGGCGTGGTCCACCACGCGGGATGCTGATTATTGTCCCATCTCTTTTCAGCGCATCTGTCACGCTCTGCCGCGCCGAGGGCTGGTCCGGGGTGGGACGTCCATGCCGGGACTCACTGAAAATCGTGTCGGAATTTGAACATACACTCGGCGTCACAAAAATCGCACCTCCCAATTTTTTTTCTTAAAACGACTTTTAATCATATTTCGTCAATGGTAAGAACATGATTGTGAGGTATCATTGGAAAGAGAATTTATTGAACTCGCAGAAAAAGGAAACAGATTGTTATTTTTTAACAGGCCATTTGAAGAAAAAAAAAGGATTTAAAAAATCAAGAAAATAACGAGTTTTTATTTTTAGAATAAGTGTACAAAATTTACAAAAAGAGACTTAAAATCTAGTGTTACCCCCCCTAGCTTTAATGACGGCGTCCATGCGGTCCTTGATAGACCTCACCAGGGTCACCACCCTTTCCTGAGGTAAGTTCTCCCATTCCTCAACGACGGCATCTTCGAGCACGTGATCCTGCTCCTACCACTCTTCAAGAGTGGTAGGAGCAGGATCACGTGCTCTCACACGGCGTTTCACATCATCCCAGAGGTGCTCGATCGGGTTCAAGTCTGGACTTCGCGCTGGTATATTGAAACTATTTCTCTCTACAATTTGCAAGCATTCTTGTGTTTATATTAGCATAAAACGTATAAATAATGAGGTGTTACCGAGAATACGTATTGATGTATTAATTTTATTATAAATATTTTTTTTTATAGTGTTACATCCAAAAAAAAAAAAATCGATTCGATATCTCTAATCTTATAATTAAATGAAAAACATTAAACATTGTAAACTTAGCTGTGAATCGGTTTGGCATTTTGTGTAGAATCGTTTGACAAGTGGCGGTACTCCCCGGAAAGGCCGAGTCCCTAAGCATCGCCTCGTCAACGAGCGCGGGGACTTATTGATAATATTAAAAAATTAGTAGCTTATCATAATCCATTTAAAAAAAAAGTTTACGGGAATATCCCAGCGGTAAACGTGTAAATTGAGTACAACATATAAAAATAACGATGAAGAGACATCTATCTGTAAGTATACAAAACAGAATCATAGCATGCAAAATATTGCACCAAAAAATTGTCCCTTCCTGCATTACCGACACGGCCAACCGCAGAAACAGAACTGATATGGATTACATTCTCGATGATATAAAACATTACGAATTACGAAACATTAAATAAGGGATTTATTTAGTTAATCGTGGATTCCCTTATATATAGCAAGCGGAAGCACCTAAATCACTGCAGGCAGGGTGCAGATAGTTCGGCGGAGATCGGTCCAGTATTTGGGCGAGCTCACGGGCCGCATACCTTCCGAAAAGCTACTTCTACTTCTACTACTTCCTACGTGGTGGGACCGTTCCAGTCAAGCCGAAATTGCTGGATCTCACGACGCCAAATACTTTTAATTGGATCTGTGCTATTATTAATACCGTTTATTGTGATAATATGATTTTTATTGATAAGAGTATCTTCGTGTAATGAAGTTACTTTGATAAGCGATACGTCCGCGCCACTATCTATAATAAGTTTGAATTCTTCTGAATTTCCAGAATTTGGACCACAGATTTTAATGTACGGGGTGGGCGATTTTATCGATAAGATTGTGCCGTTTAATTTGCATTCTCGCTTTTGACAGGCTGACAGGATTTAAACTATGATGATTCTCTCTAGATTTGGAATAATTTGTTGAATGATTTTGATCTGGATTATTATTGTTTCGATTAGAGATTAGACGAATCATTTTGATTTCGATTATTATTATATTGTCGTTTATAACAATCATTAATAACATGTCCGATCTTCTTGCAGTAAGAACATGACTTTATATTTTGGTATTTTGAAGTTAAATTAATATGTTAGTCTGCTCCTCTGTTTGTGCAATATCACTAGCTTCTTCAAAACTTGAAGGATTTCTGGCTCTTAATTTAAAACTGTATTGACTTAGTACTCAGATCATAAATGTTTGCAAAGCCATTTGTTCTATCATGGCGATTTTACCATCTTTTTCCAAAGGGTTTTTGTTTTCTGCTAATGTGGCTTTATACAATTGGGAATAGCATTTTTCGACTCGTTGCGTGTAACTGAGGATGGTTTCTAATTGTTGTTGTTTGCAAGATTGTAGTTCAATTAACCCTTAACTGCATGATTTTTTTATTTTTCCGTGAAAAAAATCGTAGAGTTAAGAAATGATGTGTTATTTCAGGGAAAAATAATTTAAAAAATATTTTGTTTATTTTTCATATGTTTTATAAGAAAAAAACAGAGTGTTATATATCGGTCACATTATGTAGTGGTAAATACATTCCTTTTATATACACAACGTAGCAATTGACTAACGAATGACTTTTAATTATCGAAATAAAAGAGTGGTAGGTCTTAAATAGATCTTTATTTTATCTGTGGCAAAAATTACATATAAATTCACAAAAAGAATTTATTTATTTGAATACCTCCCAAAAGGGGTAATCTCGATACAAATAGAAAAAAAATGAAAATTAAATTTAGGAATAAAAAAATAAGATAAAATGGTAGTCAATTGTTCAGAATGCAAATAAGGACATGCAGTGCAAGGATGAATTAAAATACTGTAACGCGCCGGGTCTCAATAATTAAAAGATGATTTATTTGCACTATTTATATTTAACCTATATCATACAGAGTCTTCACAATTATTTATATTAACAACATATTTATATCAACGACACCCGAGGACTATCTCGCGCTCACGGCTCCCGAGAACTGTCTTTCGAGCACTACTCCCGAGCACTACTCCCGAGGACTCTCTACCGAGCACTCCTTCCGAGGACTCTCTGTCAAGCACTGGCGCCGGTCGTCTTGTCGCTCGTTCTCCAAGACCGCGTATTGTCGCCCCTAAACGACGGTCGCTCGATCATTCCAGATGTTTCTGGACTATGGACTAGAAGTAGACTCTGGGAGTAGAATCGCTTCGATCGATTCTATCGCTAGCACGTTACAATACGATACAATTATTCGTGGAATTTTATGAAGCAGTTCTTCTTATTTGTCAGAGGTGCTCTCTGCTCTAACTGCACTTAATACGAGATACACCGGTGCACTTTGGATATTTGCACCTCTGTCTGATCTCATGTATTGGCCAATGAGCGAACTCATCAGTCCTGCCGTGGCACATATTTGTTTGTCAACTAATAAATTTGGTTCTTTGGGAATGTTTGAAAATTTGATATTTAGTGCCTCGATTATAGGTCTAATTTTGTGTAATTTGCCGTATTTTTCATGATCTTTGTCAACAATAGCGAAATTATCATTGAAATGGATAGCTGATTTTATTGATTCAATTTTGTTAATAGACATGGCCGAGATTATATTTTCTACACCGATATCAGGCCGCCAGTATGATCTCGTATTAGGCAATGGTACCACCGCCATGTATTGCAAAATTCCCAGGAATCTTCTGATATAAGTATTCGTTTTGTTTGTTGATGTTCCATATAAATTAGTTTGTTCGCATCGAAAGGAAAAGAGATCTTCATCAATAAAATACTTGAAGAAATCCAATGGAGCCGTCATTTTGATCATTTCATCTGCCAACTTTGAAGATCCTTTGAAATTCATCGAATCTTCATCAAATTTTATATTCTTTTTTGCCCATAAAATCCTATTGTTACTTATCTCTTTAGAATGAATTTTCAATGCTGCTTCAGGTTTTGGGTTAGGTAATGTTAGGTTAGGTTAGGTTAGGTTAGGTTGGGGTGCGAAGCCGGACTCAGACCTCCTCGCGGTGTACCCTGGGAGCGGTCTGACTAATCCCAGCCGACCGCCCTGCCGCTGCTAACCTGAGACGCAACCGGGTTCTCCATCCAAAACGCCTCTATGGATGGAGACTCAGCCGCGTCAGGGAGCCCACCCAATTAACTTGGAATTAGAGATTTAAATTCTATACGTAGCTATTATAAAATGTTTGCATACTTGAAACTTTGCTTTTAGATTTATAGAAAAATACAGGATTCTTAGTATTAAATGTGTTTTTTTTTTAGAAAGGCTTCTTAAAGTTTTCATCGTAATTGCGGTGTAAGCAATGGTGGTTCTGAGAAAATTTGCTCTGTAATATGCATTAATTAATCGAACAATTTTCTTTGCGTGCTCGTTCATGTCACCAGGTTAAGGATATCACTCGACACGCAATAGCCTGCATTTAATTAGAGCAAATTTAAAAACATTCTCACCATAAAAATCAATTCCGTACAACCCCTGTTCTTGCAAACTATTTGCACCCATATATATTTACTATCTTGCGCGTTCTATGAGCCTCCAATGCGTAATCTGCGACTCCACTGAGCCTCCATTGAAAATCTTGCGCGTTCTATGAGCCTCCAATGCGTAATCTGCGCCTCCACTGAGCCTCCATTGAAAATCTTGCGCGTTCTATGAGCCTCCAATGCGTAATCTGCGCCTCCACTGAGCCTCCATTGAAAATCTTGCGCGTTCTATGAGCCTCCAATGCGTAATTATTGCGGGACCCGCCCGGGACCGTCTCCGAATTAATTCTGAAAACTTTCTGAAAAATTCTATAAATTTCTGAGATACGTTTGAGAAAGCCGGGACTTCTAAAAGTCGGCGGTCCTCTTTTGCTTCATCGCAAAATTTTTCGGGCACTATTTAAAAAAAATTCATCGGAACCCGAGGGTGGGATTGTTTGTGGATTTTTTTCTAGACTTTTCGTATTCCATTTTGAATGATAAACTTTTGGTAAGTTAATAGAATTCTCATTCTTGTCAGAAAGTTTTAAATCATTTTTACAAACTAATAATATTGATTTTATATGTACTTTTATTATACCTCCATCTACTATGTGCACCTAGTACAGTAGCATGCAATCCAAACATTATTTAAATTTTAGTGTTTTCATTCTGAATACACCCGAGGTAATATTTTGTATGATTTTCTTAAACAAGAAGAATCTATTTATTATAATAATTTTGTTTCCCATACACAAATGAGCTTGTTCTGGTGTTTAATTTATTGCAGACCACTGATGCCAGTATGTCAATATTGGTTGGTTTGTTGGTTCAGTGGTTAAACCGTTGAGTTTCCGGTTCGGTCCCCGCCCTGTAGGTGAATCTCAAATTGGTGTAATTAGACTTGTCCTGTACCTGTCCTAGACCTGTTTCAGTTTGGTCAAAGAAAATTTGCATTGACATGGCGTGTGCTTATTATTTTTACACATTCATTTACATTAATTTATTTATATATATATATACACATGACCCAAGACTTCGTGAGAAGTGTGTTAATCATTTGTTAAAAAATTAGTTATACGTATAAAATTACAAAATGTCTTGTAATAAATCTTGTATTTTAAGACTACATACTTTGATTCACAAAAATAAGTACAAAATCAATGTTTTTTTTTATAGAACCTTCAAATAATGTACGCTGACAATTTTGATCTGAGGGAACACTGCCTGAAGACAATTTTGAAAGCCAATTTTTCACATCTAACATCTGTTGCCGTCGTGTTTTTAATTTTCTTTTCCTCTCTAACGGATCCTACAAGGGACAAGGGATGGAAAAAAACAATGATAAACTTTTTTCATTAAAATTGCCCTCAAAATTATTTACTTAGAATTTTTCTTTTATTAAGATGGTAAGCGGAATATCTTATTAAATATTTATTTAGGGCTCGGGTTTTTTTTTGAATTTTTCTTCCCCTCTTCGATGTTTTCAGATTGTTTTTGTATGACGCCCTTAAAATAATAAGCTTTACAAAGAATATTTTTAGGCATCTAATCCCGTTTGTACCTACAGAAAATGTGGGTTTTTTCAGATTTTTCATTGTCGTCGTTGATTGATCTGATCAATTGGTGTATTTTACTGTCTCAACTTTAGGATCTAACGCTTGCCAAATGCTGTTTTGAAGATTAAATATTTATTAATATTGCTACGGTATTTACAAAGGCTAGTAAAGTAAATATTTCACTACAGGTATTTATTTTTAAGCTTTGAATTGAAATTTCAATTTTACAATAAGATATGTGAAGGTTTTTGATTTTATATAGTTAAGACTTTACTGTTTATTTTATGTTTTTTAATGAAAATATTTTTATTATATATTGAACTGTGACACAAAATCAAGGTTTTTTCTTTAAAAAAAACATTCTCTTCGATCGAAAATCATATCATCATAAATATTTAGGTCGTGTCTTCAATACTGTTGGGCTTCCATGTGCCGCGCATGAGACGCTCATCGGAATTCACGTCGCGGCCACGCGGTCAGGTCTAGGGTCCCGTGGACCTCTGCTTGCTTGGTGCTTTCTCATATTAAAGAAAGTAAAATACATCAAAATTAACAAGTTTTTATCCCTTTGACGAAGAAAAGAAAAAAATGTATTTCCGCAAAAAAAATCTTATATAGAATTTTTCCTTCTTGAGGATGCTCCCGGACCGAAACGTTAGAAAACTAAAATCAAAACGTAGCACAGCACCTAATAAATATAACATCTAATGCTCATATCTTAAAACCTACGAACACAATACCTACAACTCCATTAACAGTGTGAGTTAAATGTGTTCATAGATTTTGGCAATCATTATTGTATTCAATGTATGGCTGGTTGAGTTTACTGAAAATATTTCCTGTATCAATATTGAAAAATTTGAAAATGAAAAACAAGACATAGCACAACACCGAAGAACAAAGAAAACCGTATGTAAGTTTGTGGTGAGTTTTACCATATTAAATATAAACATATTGCTGTTTTATAAACATTCTTTAAGATCGAATGAATTGCATCAATCATTGGTATGCGCTGTAGAGTTGATAAGATATAGTGTCCAATTACACAGAATAATCTTATTTGTGCGTACATTTAACTGGCAAAAAAAAAGCATTAACGAAAGCAAGACAGGAATGATCAAGTGAAATTTATTATCAGTATGAGAAAGAGTAATTTTATGTGAAAGTCATAAAAGTGCCCGTGAAGCACGCAATCAAAGAAAAAATATGCCGCAATAAAAATGATTTTCGGTTTTTTCACAATGAGCTCGGCTGCGCGGGCAGGCGTAATGAAATTTAAGATTTTAAACAATAAAACAGCAAATTTATCGCGGCCGTTTTACCTCCCGATCCATTCCGAGTGACGATTTCTCAAGTTTTATCGCCGCCTCTAAATCATTCGATGAATTTATTATATTCCCGTTTCGTTTACATTTTCATGCGATGAAAAGTAATTTTCAGATAGATTGTTAAATGTAATATTCTTGAGATACATTGTAGTAACCTTGTGTTGGATAGTTTTGTCAGTGGTTGTTAATAAAATTATATTCATGATAATATAGCATATAGATTTCGTTGGTTGTTCGACGTTTTAACTTCGGTGCTAGATCCGTTTTCTAGTTATTAACTTATTTGGAATTGAGCGCACTGCTCTGAGAAACCATCAAGCAATGATCGTCGAGTTGAGCAGTCAAGCCTTCATTTCTAGGCAACTGTATGTGTGTACTCTCATCGAGGTTGGTATATAAATAACACTTAAATGCAAAGTTAGTGATAGCCGAGAACTTTGAGGACACAAATATACTATTGAAGTCAGAGTGTGTACTTCCGCTCAAGTAAACGAGCTATAACAAATTTCAATGTAAAATCTACATATTTAAAATTTGTTTGCGATATTTTGTGATACAAAATCTGTTTAGCATTTAAATCGGTATTTTTTTAAAATTCTACATTGAGATTTTTGAGGAAATTAATTTTTAGAACACTAATTGCTCGGTTTACTGTGGGGATCATTAATTTGAAAGTTATTCTGTATTTTGACAGGAACCAGTTAGTTTCCACTCAGCCGACTTCCGGAAAATATTAATTTCACATTTCACAGCTTTTAGCTTTGAAAAAGTTCGTATTTATTAAAAACTCGGAAACTTTTCATCAGAGTATGCAAAACTGGAATCATATCGCCTCTAATCCATCATGGGCTGCCGAGTTCAATATACATCTTCTTTTTGGCATTCAAGGGTATGAATGCCTGGTGGAATAAACATGTGAAAATCGTAAAAAAAAGCATAAAAACGGTCGATTCTATCTCTATGCAAATTTCCGTGGTCACTGAAAGTCCGACCAAGTCTCCTTCCTTGCCCCACTTGTGGACACAGACGGGGAGTTGATAACCATCTCCTCTGTGGAAAATATCTGGAAAAAAATCAGTTTACAAATATTGTTTAAGAAAAGTAGTAATCTTCTATACTAAACAACATATAAAAACACTGGCCAATGTCTGAAGAAGCTTTTAAGGCTCAAAAGCGCTCAAAAATCAAAGTGACTGTAATCGATTAGATTTTTGTTCATAAATATTTTAAAACCTTTTAAAAAAGAAGCTATATTTAAATCTATTAGGTATAATTTTACGGGTGAATTAAAGCTTATCCTCAAAATTAAGAAGAAATAATAATCAAATCTAGTTAAAACATATATATAAGCAAATAAAGCTGAAACTCTGCATGTTTTAGATGAAATAGTTGAGATGAATATAAAAAATAAAAAATAAAATTTTTTACAAGAGAAATTTCGATATCAAACAAAAGTCATCTTATCATAAAATGTTTATTTTATAATTATGTATTGCTAATTTAAGATTAAACTATGAAAAACGGAACATGTATGTGTGCCTGTGTGTGTGTGTGTGTGTGTAAACATATATTTTTATTGAAAACTAAAACACTTATTGCATCAGTAGAGCAATAAAATAAAAAAATATCCACTATGCACTCAGACTTTTATCTTTCTTACATAAAAAAAAAACATTATAGAAATGAGCTTCCTCGATACGTCATAATAATCTTTCAAACATAACGGCAACGCAGCTCTGAGGACGTATCCATAGCGGAGTTAGGAAATGGCCAAAGTAAGCACATTACGTCCTCAAAAAGGCTTCCCCATAGCGCGGCCTGGACGCTCTCCGGAGTATCGGAAGTCGCGCTGCAAAAACTTTCGCGACAGATCATTCGGGGCATGTGCGGAGGGCGACCGGAGCCTGATTTATGTGCGTCCTGATACCTCCTAACGAATTTCCGATTTTATTTCCGCGATATCTGAGAATAAAACAGATCTTCAAACATACGACGACGCTCCGATAAGTGCCTACAAATGAAAAACGAAAATTTTGTAAAAGTGTCCTATGAGCTCGATACACTTGACCCAGCGATGCTCCAACTTCTTTAACGCATCTGAAAAATACGTTTTCTCGAGGTCTGGAAAGTAGGCCTCCGTGGCGGCGATGACTTCCTCATTCGACTTAAATTTCTGCCCGGCGAGTGACTTTTTCAAGGAAACAAAAATATAAATCGCACGGGGCCAAATCTGGAGAATACGGTGGATGCGGGAGCAGTTCGTAGTGAATTGCACTAAAGTGTGAGCCGGTGCGTTGTCATGGTGGTAAGCACTTTTTTCTTCACCAAATGAGGCCGTTTTTTCTGCAATTCGGCACAGTAGAGCCCTGTGACCGTTTTGCTCTTCTCCAGGTAGTCAATGTAGATCACACCTTGTGAATTCCAGAAAACAGTGGCCATCACCTTTCCGGTCAATAGGACAGTCTTCGCTTTCTTCGGAGCACGTTCGCCGGGTGAAGTCCACTGTTTCGACTGTTCCTTGGTCTCTGGTGTGTACCCGTGGATCCTTATCGTCCTAGTGTGTACTTATCAGACCGCCCTCATATGTTCGCTGCTTGATATATACCCGTATATCTAGATTTTCATAATTAGATATTTTATCATAAATGTGTTGCAGCCGTTGTTATTAGGAAAACTGTGTTCTTGAATGTAAATCAACGAATTGTCGTCATATTATTCCCCGCACTGAGGGATAGTCTCAAAATCTTGTCCGAAATAGAAGCATCGGAAATTTTAGAAGAAATGAAGCAACATTCATTTCAAAAATATATAAATCAAATAAAGCTTATTTGAAGATATGTAAAGAATATATTTGGGTATTTTTTTTTTAAACGACGAAATTTTTGTACCATTCCTTTTTTTTTTTTTTTTTTTTTTTTGTGTTGGAGTTTGCAACCCGCACTCAGGCATTAGAATAACATACTACAACTGGGTTGCGGGCGCGTATCCGTTTATTCGGGCCTCCTTGAAGGCATAAGAAGAGGAGAAAAACATATACAGAATATAGGGGAAAACAATACATGGAAAAAAACTCATCTTCTTAGGCCTTCAAGGACCTTCTTCGTGTCTCGTCCTCTTGTGCTCCCGCCGCTGGGTAGCAGCGGGCCCAGAAGAGGACGCTGTTCTTTCTTGCCCGATGCGCTCGCGGGAGTCGTGCGGATGGGAGAAGTAATTCGCACGTCTCACGCTGTCCGCTCCCTGGTGCCCTCCTTGGGCGGCGCGCATCAGGCCCTTCCCTGGTGTTGGTGGTCTCGTGTCGTTAGGGCGTCAGGGCCCAGCGGTTGGGCCGCTGGTGGGCTCCCTGTCGCGACTGTGTTTCCTCGTGGTCTTCGGTTCCTGCCACAAGCGCTGCGGCGGGACCCGGAGACGCTGTTCCGTGTTGCCCGGGTGCTCGCGGAAGACGTGCAGAAAGTTACGCAAATTATAAATGTTGTGGTATATTGTATGAACGTTATATTTTATTAAGCGAATAATATGCAAGCTGAGACTATCCAAAAGGGGAACTCAAAACCACACCAGCCCGTTGGAGTATGAGGCCGCGAGAGCAACATTGCAAGCCGTTTAGGTTACAGTTTTTTTTTCTATGTGTTTATGTTCAATACAATGTGTATTATAAAAATATTAAACATCAATTATAACCAAAACGCCCTCATACTGTGGGCATTTTTTAAAAGTTAATCTCAAAAACAACGCAAAAGAAGACGCTATTGTTGAGCTCACCGCTTGTTGTGTAGCGGTGTGTGTAGGTCGCTTTATCCTTACCACGTAGTCTAGATGAAATCTTCCAGTTTTTCAGGAACCCATGAGTTGTGTGTAAGTCACAAAAATGAATAAACGCATTAACCATTCCGCCTGATCCCGTAATCCGGGCGCCGTCCTTCTCTTTGATATGCAGAACCCGGATTTAGTATGGCAAATAAATCTACGGGCTCCCTATAAAACCTGGGCAAACAATAAAAATACCTTTAGTACATATTAATTTTACGACCCGCGGACCGGGCAGGGACGCCACGTGCGGGCCGGGGTACTTTTCAGAGAGAATTAAAATCATTTCATTTTATATTCTATCCCATCATATTATAGCTTTTAGAAAGATTAATATTCTGCACGCTTTTTGATCAAAGTCATTAAAATTTTATATGTTTTAGATATAAAATATTTCTTCTGCAGTGTCGGCGAGATCGAGAAGCGTAACTTTATTGAATAATGATCGATATATACTTATATACTATTAGTTAGCTCAGTGACTTGTCAGTAATAAAAAAATCCGTTACTTTTAATAGTACAACACATATATACTTTTTCTTATATTACTTTTAAATTAGCCAGTTCTTCTACAAACTTTAGACTTGCATTCAACGACACTAACCTAAAAAAATAAGCTATGGCAGTTATGTTGATTTTGATATGTGATATGTTTTTCAGAGAGCTCAGAGAGTAAAAAAATCTGCCAGATGCTTCGGACGAATGTCAAAATTTCAGATTTTGAAAATTCTTATTGAATAAGAGGATAGACGGTGTATAACATATATTTATTATTAATCAACATTGATTAACAAATAAATCATTATTTATTTAATTTTCTGTGTATAATAAGAAGTCTAATACTATTAAAATAAACTGCGGGGAAAACTGCATATATATCTCTTAATACATGTACATTTTAAAAATAAAACGGGATATTTAGAAGAAAGAATTGTGATTCTGTGACAAATCAAAAGTGACCTTAAAACTGTTGAAATAATCAAAAGTATAAAATTAATGAAGCTTTTTAGGGAAACAATGTTATTTGTTTTATCAATAATTCAATTCATCATGTGACTTAATAAATTAATAAAAACAATTTAGTATACTTCATAAATTTATGAACCGTTATTATAAATCTTTAATATTTTACGACTGCAAGTCCGTTTATATATTCAATATTATGAACATACTGTTGAACTCGTCTTTTTTAGATTAAAAAATTATTAGTTTTACATAAAATTTAGTGATTCAATAAGCGTTTAAATAAATATTCCGTCCGTAAAACAAATTAACAAAAACAATTTAGCTCAAAACGTAATTTTACAATCTATAATAATTTACGACCGTAATACCAAGTCATTAAGATATTATTCCTGTGCCCGTTGGAGTTGCATTCGGCTGTAAAATTTCAATCTAATAAAGATATTAATGCACAACATGCCCGTGGTGCTTTTATTGTTGAACAGGGATTTTTTGCTAAAGGTATAAATTTTACACACTACCACCGGCACAACAATGTAAGGCTTTATTGCGGCTTTATGGGATTTCTTAAACGGCGAGGCAGATCGCCGCCATTTTATATCGGATAATCTAGATTACTGAAGTTTTCATGACAATTTTGTACATGCTTTTTAAATATTGTCTAGTGTCTTGTACTACATTGTGATGAAGGAGTCTTGTTAACTAAATTCACTTGTAAGTTAAATGTCACATTTGAGCTATAAAACATGTCTTTAATATCTTTTTACAGAAGAGCAGCAGAAGTGTAACACAAAAAAAAAACTCATCGGGTGACATTGATATTTATATTCAAGGCTGTCCGATTTGCTTTATTTTACTCTATAATTAAATAACAAATATGAAAAACCAAATGGCTTGGAGATTACGATTTTTTTTGTTTAGGAGCGCTCTCGCATCTTTTTAAGACGAAAACGTGTTCAATCAAAAATGTTCGTTGTCGGTCGGTAGTTCGTGTTTTTTTTTTATTCATACATTTTCTTACATTTAAAATATACTAGCCAATATAAGCCTATATCTGTTTTTAGAGTTCAAATGTTTGCTGGTGTTTTCCTATTGTTTGTTGGTGTTTTACTATGTAAAATATCTCATGTTGTGTCTAGTAAAAAAAATGTGTATGTTTTATTTAATAAAAATTAGCAATCGTATGTATTGTAATGTATTTATTGAATCTAAGGATTGATTTCGGCATAATATCCAATAAAAAATCAAGCAATACTCGTTTAAATCTGTCGCAAAAATTGTGACGGAGTGAAAAAAAAACAATCCCCAGAATTTTGCAAGCACAACAAAATAAATATAATAATTAGCATGAAACAAAAAAAAAAAAAAAAAAAAAAAAAAAAACTACTTCCTGTCACATTATCCATTTAAAATCTAAGAATCCATATTATGACTTGGGGGCTCAAAAATAAATTAGTCCGGGTCCCTTTCAGTCGAGGCCCCCGAGCCCCGAGGGCGCACAATGCCTCGCTCGCCTCGTATCGGGTTTCTCGCGTTCTGTGCGGACCCCTATGCCAGCGCAGCCTCCGAGGCTTCTCCTGAATTGCGACGCGATCAATGTCATTTGGAGGTCTTGGCTGTATTGTGCCGTCCCGTAAAAAAAATAAAAAAAAACAAAAATAAAAGCCTGCCTTGCATTTCTGCTTTGATAATTCTAGCGATATTTATTTTGTGGTACTACAGAAGCAAATTTAAGGCTGTGGCGATTTTGAAGAAAATTTTTTTTTTTTATCAATCGTGAAAAGAACAGTGTTTACAAGTAAATCACAAGGCGTCGACATACATGGTTATAAATTAAAAAAAAAAAACACAAAAAATATATATATCTTGATAATGATTAAGTACATTTTTTCAACCCGATGATATCTTTCTAGAAGTTTCTTTAATCAATTTTCAATATTTGAAAAAATGTACTTAATCATTATCAATCAATCAAACATGTATAGGCAAAATCGTACTTCCTGTAAGACGGTCTTCACAAAAATCGATAATATATTTAACAAGTGCGTGAATAGGCTTAATTAAATAGACTTTAAAAATAATAATATCCAGATCGGATTTAAACGCTTCACTCAGTACTTTGTGTTAAAAGTCTAGTATTGCAAGTCACACAATATTTAATTGGCATAATAAGTACGTTGTTTCATTTATAGGATATGATTGTTAAAAATTCTTGCCTAGTACTAGTGATTATACTCAAGCTATCCTACCCTGTCGGCAGCTTTGCTCCTCAAATTTACGAATAGTACTTCGAGTACTTTTTGCACATGATAAATTCTTTTGATTTTCTTGGTCTACTTTTTCTGAACAAACATAAATGTTTTATTTCTCAATTTCTATCACATCTGACTTAATTATTATATAGTAAGCATGTTTCTGTTGTTTATGATTAGAGTTATTTTGTATCAGAGCACATGTTTTACAAAAACATGCTTTTGCAGACCAAAACTGAATAGTCAGTCAAATACATCTCTTGTACTTATTTCAGTGAAATTCAGTGACTTTAGCAGCAGATATGCACACCTGAGAGGCCAGGACAACCAGGGAACCCTCATCGGCTGCCGGTGATACTCGGGCATCTGCGAGATACGCGGACTTGTGCAAATACAACATTTAGATAACAGTACTTACTCAAGTTGATAAAAATACTGCATTGATAATAATCGCTCTTACTCGGAATAATTTATCAGTTACCTGCACTGTTATCTACTTGATATCAATATATTATCAATTGAAATAAAAGTAAGGAGAAACACACTAGAAAAAAAACGCAGCATTATATATAAGTCAAATGTGTATTCTTACAAGGGTCGCCGAAACTTGCGGATAACCTTAAAAACACACAATTATCACGATTGGTTATATATAATTATAAAATTAATAAAATCCCTGAAAGCACGGAGACCGAATCGTCGGAGAAGTGAAAACTGAAATCAGTTCAGCATCCAAGAAGCCGACGAATCTACGAACATATAATTTATATATGATTATATATCATAACATATACGAGGGCGGTCCGATAAGTACTTAGCCTCACCGCCCGATGGTGCTAGCATCGCAAGAGAAATTTACTATCGTGTAGTACATTCTTGTAGACGGCTGCTGTCAAAATTTCAGCCGAATCCGACTCGTAGTTTTGTTTTGACCGCGTGTGGAAGGGGACGTGTACGCGTATTTTAGAAAAATGAAAAAAGAGCAATATCGATCGGTGATTCGATTCTTGTTTTTGGAAGGGAAGTCGCAGAAATTTCAGCAGGTGGTCATCGCCGCCACGGAGGCCTACTTTGCAGACCTCGAGAAAACGTATTTTTCAGATGGGTTAAAGAAGTTGGAGCATCGCTGGGTCAAGTATATCGACCTAAAAGGAGACTATCTTGAGAAATAAATCGCCACTTTTCCAAAATGTTCGTTTTTCTTTTGAAGGCTAAGTATTTATCGAACCGCCCTCGAATACAAAAAAAATTAAATTAAATATAGGCATAGTTGTTGGTAGCGGTTTCACATTATCAAGATCCATAAGTCCAAACTGGAAAGTATTTCACATTTAAAACAAAAAAAATATTCGGCCGGACGATAAGTCAGCCCTGCTTTCATATCTTTGATGATGCTAATTGGAAGATGGGATTCTCTATGGATTCCAAACGTCAGATGAATGTAGGCCGCTGGAGCAAAAACAATCGAAGCGCAACGGATTCCTATGACGGACGGAGGCTTTCATTTAATTATTTATCTTTATGAAATTTATGATAATTACCGAGCTCATGATTTCATTGAAACTGATGCAAAAAACATATTTTAAATATTTTTAAAACATATTTTAGATGCCTTCGTTGTTTGATTAAAATTGACGCGCGAATTTTATTATTTCTTATATTTATTTAACTGAGCTAAATCTAAAAACTTAATTCTTGTTCAATGATGGGATTTTCACATAAGGCTTTCAGGTATGGAGAAGGATTCCACCCCACGATTCATACAAAACAATTTAGATTGTTTTAGTTTTATTAATATCTCGTATTGTACATTGGCACACTTTAAATGCAATTGAAGGAAACTATACCGACATCTTTTTAATAAAATATTTGAAAAATTCAGGCTGTTATTGTAAAGGTTGTAGCATTGATGTTACAAATATTAGATATAATGTTTTTTAGTGTATTTTTTTGGTAGATTTGAATTGAACGATCTAGAGATTGTATGAGTGATATCTCATTTTTGGCATACTTGCGTCGGTAGCCGATTTGGCTGTTTTGTTGCTTGAAATTCAACGAAAAAATTGATTAATAAATTAGCCACAAAATATCTAAATAGCCATTAATATCTGCGCCACGCAACTTTGTAAACCTTTTCCCGACCTCGCGATTGCGGACTCGGCCCTCCCCGAGTCCGGAATTCAAGCTGTGCGCGACTCATCTCTCTAAAAACTGCCGGCCCGGAGAGGTATGGGAATTAAAAATAATTAAACTGATTTAGTGGGCAAAAAGTATCGGTTAGTTATGCCGAATACATATGCTAAGTCTTGTCGATGAAGTTTTGCTATTTCGATGGTCAGGGATAATAAACCGTTTTTGTTTGGGAAAAGAATATAACACGAATTTTTTACTGCATAAAAATAAAAGACAGACATGTTGAAAAAATAAGTAAGCATTTCTCGGTAATATTTTTGAGTAATGTTTGTTTTTATTTGTGACCGGTTTCGCCAACCTTTTACGTTGGCCTTTCAAACAGAGTGTCAAGTGTTTTACTCAAAAATATTAAAATGGAATTCCACCAAGTACTTTGTCAAAAATATTGAATTTCTTAACATTTCTTGGTTTTAAAAAAAATATTAGTTAACTTACTTGCAATTTTTGAATTATATGAAATTGTTCAAATTTTTGGAATTTTAGCAATTTTTGAATTATATGAAAATCTTGAAATTATTGGAATTTTTGAAATTTTTGAAATTTTTGAATTTTTTGATACTTTTGGAATTTAGAATTTTTTTTAAATTTTTGGAATTTTTGAAATATATGAAGTTTTTGAAATATTTGAAATTGTTCAAATTTTTGGAATTTTTGCAATTTTTGAATTATATGAAATTGTTCAAATTTTTGGATTTTTAGCAATTTTTGAATTATATGAAAATCTTGAAATTATTGGAATTTTTGAAATTTTTGAAATTTTTGAATTTTTTGATACTTTTGGAATTTAGAATTTTTTTTAAATTTTTGGAATTTTTGAAATATATGAAGTTTTTGAAATATTTGAAATTGTTCAAATTTTTGGAATTTTTGCAATTTTTGAATTATATGAAATTGTTTTAATTATTGGAATTTTTAAAATTATTGGAATTTTTCGAATTTTTTGATACTTTTGGAATTTAGAATTTTTTTTAAATTTTTGGAATTTTTGAAATATATGAAGTTTTTGAAATATTTGAAATTTTTCAAATTTTTGGAATTTTTGCAATTTTTGAATTATATGAAATTGTTCAAATTTTTGGAATTTTAGCAATTTTTGAATTATATAAAAATCTTGAAATTATTGGAATTTTTGAAATTTTTGAAATTTTTGAATTTTTTGATACTTTTGGAATTTAGAATTTTTTTTAAATTTTTGGAATTTTTGAAATATATGAAGTTTTTGAAATATTTGAAATTGTTCAAATTTTTGGAATTTTTGCAATTTTTGAATTATATGAAATTGTTTAAATTATTGGAATTTTAGCAATTTTTGAATTATATGAAATTGTTTAAATTATTGGAATTTTAGCAATTTTTGAATTATATGAAATTCTTGAAATTATTGGAATTTTTGAAATTTTTGAAATTTTTGAATTTTTTGATACTTTTGGAATTTAGAATTTTTTTTAAATTTTTGGAATTTTTGAAATATGAAGTTTTTGAAATATTTGAAATTTTTCAAATTTTTGGAATTTTAGCAATTTTTGAATTATATGAAATTGTTCAAATTTTTGGAATTTTAGCAATTTTCGAATTATATGAAAATCTTGAAATTATTGGAATTTGAGCAATTTTTGAATTATATGAAATTCTTGAAATTATTGGAATTTTTAAAATTATTGGAATTTTTAAAATTATTGGAATTTTTCGAATTTTTTGATACTTTTGGAATTTAGAATTTTTTTTAAATTTTTGGAATTTTTGAAATATATGAAGTTTTTGAAATATTTGAAATTGTTCAAATTTTTGGAATTTTTGCAATTTTTGAATTATATGAAATTGTTTTAATTATTGGAATTTTTAAAATTATTGGAATTTTTCGAATTTTTTGATACTTTTGGAATTTAGAATTTTTTTAAAATTTTTGGAATTTTTGAAATATATGAAGTTTTTGAAATATTTGAAATTGTTCAAATTTTTGGAATTTTTGCAATTTTTGAATTATATGAAATTGTTTTAATTATTGGAATTTTTAAAATTATTGGAATTTTTCGAATTTTTTGATACTTTTGGAATTTAGAATTTTTTTAAAATTTTTGGAATTTTTGAAATATATGAAGTTTTTGAAATATTTGAAATTTTTCAAATTTTTGGAATTTTTGCAATTTTTGAATTATATGAAATTGTTCAAATTTTTGGAATTTTAGCAATTTTTGAATTATATAAAAATCTTGAAATTATTGGAATTTTTGAAATTTTTGAAATTTTTGAATTTTTTGATACTTTTGGAATTTAGAATTTTTTTTAAATTTTTGGAATTTTTGAAATATATGAAGTTTTTGAAATATTTGAAATTGTTCAAATTTTTGGAATTTTTGCAATTTTTGAATTATATGAAATTGTTTAAATTATTGGAATTTTAGCAATTTTTGAATTATATGAAATTGTTTAAATTATTGGAATTTTAGCAATTTTTGAATTATATGAAATTCTTGAAATTATTGGAATTTTTGAAATTTTTGAAATTTTTGAATTTTTTGATACTTTTGGAATTTAGAATTTTTTTTAAATTTTTGGAATTTTTGAAATATATGAAATTTTTGAAATATTTGAAATTGTTCAAATTTTTGGAATTTTTGCAATTTTTGAATTATATGAAATTGTTTAAATTATTGGACTTTTTAAAATTATTGGAATTTTTCGAATTTTTTGATACTTTTGGAATTTAGAATTTTTTTTAAATTTTTTGGATTTTTTGGAATTTTTGAAATATATGAAGTTTTTGAAATATTTGAAATTGTTCAAATTTTTGGAATTTTTGCAATTTTTGAATTATATGAAATTGTTCAAATTTTTGGAATTTTTGCAATTTTTAAATTAAATGAAATTGTTCAAATTTTTGGAATTTTAGCAATTTTTGAATTATATGAAAATCTTGAAATTATTGGAATTTTTGAAATTTTTGAATTATATGAAATTGTTTTAATTATTGGAATTTTTAAAATTATTGGAATTTTTCGAATTTTTTGATACTTTTGGAATTTAGAATTTTTTTTAAATTTTTGGAATTTTTGAAATATATGAAGTTTTTGAAATATTTGAAATTTTTCAAATTTTTGGAATTTTTGCAATTTTTGAATTATATGAAATTGTTCAAATTTTTGGAATTTTAGCAATTTTTGAATTATATGAAAATCTTGAAATTATTGGAATTTTTGAAATTTTTGAAATTTTTGAATTTTTTGATACTTTTGGAATTTAGAATTTTTTTAAAATTTTTGGAATTTTTGAAATATATGAAGTTTTTGAAATATTTGAAATTTTTCAAATTTTTGGAATTTTTGCAATTTTTGAATTATATGAAAATCTTGAAATTATTGGAATTTGAGCAATTTTTGAATTATATGAAATTGTTTAAATTATTGGAATTTTTGAAATTTTTGAAATTTTTGAATTTTTTGATACTTTTGGAATTTAGAATTTTTTTTAAATTTTTGGAATTTTTGAAATATATGAAGTTTTTGAAATATTTGAAATTGTTCAAATTTTTGGAATTTTTGCAATTTTTGAATTATATGAAATTGTTCAAATTTTTGGATTTTTAGCAATTTTTGAATTATATGAAAATCTTGAAATTATTGGAATTTTAGCAATTTTTGAATTATATGAAATTCTTGAAATTATTGGAATTTTTAAAATTATTGGAATTTTTAAAATTATTGGAATTTTTCGAATTTTTTGATACTTTTGGAAAATAGAATTTTTTTTAAATTTTTTGGATTTTTTGGAATTTTTGAATTATATGAAGTTTTTGAAATATTTGAAATTTTTCAAATTTTTGGAATTTTTGCAATTTTTGAATTATATGAAATTGTTCAAATTTTTGGAATTTTAGCAATTTTTGAATTATATGAAAATCTTGAAATTATTGGAATTTTTGAAATTTTTGAAATTTTTGAATTTTTTGATACTTTTGGAATTTAGAATTTTTTTTAAATTTTTGGAATTTTTGAAATATATGAAGTTTTTGAAATATTTGAAATTGTTCAAATTTTTGGAATTTTTGCAATTTTTGAATTATATGAAATTGTTCAAATTTTTGGAATTTTAGCAATTTTTGAATTATATGAAAATCTTGAAATTATTGGAATTTTTGAAATTTTTGAAATTTTTGAATTTTTTGATACTTTTGCAATTTAGAATTTTTTTTAAATTTTTGGAATTTTTGAAATATATGAAGTTTTTGAAATATTTGAAATTGTTTAAATTTTTGGAATTTTTGCAATTTTTGAATTATATGAAAATCTTGAAATTATTGGAATTTTAGCAATTTTTGAATTATATGAAATTCTTGAAATTATTGGAATTTTTAAAATTATTGGAATTTTTAAAATTATTGGAATTTTTCGAATTTTTTGATACTTTTGGAAAATAGAATTTTTTTTAAATTTTTTGGATTTTTTGGAATTTTTGAATTATATGAAGTTTTTGAAATATTTGAAATTTTTCAAATTTTTGGAATTTTTGCAATTTTTGAATTATATGAAATTGTTCAAATTTTTGGAATTTTAGCAATTTTTGAATTATATGAAAATCTTGAAATTATTGGAATTTTTGAAATTTTTGAAATTTTTGAATTTTTTGATACTTTTGGAATTTAGAATTTTTTTAAAATTTTTGGAATTTTTGAAATATATGAAGTTTTTGAAATATTTGAAATTGTTTAAATTTTTGGAATTTTTGCAATTTTTGAATTATATGAAAATCTTGAAATTATTGGAATTTTTGCAATTTTTGAATTATATGAAATTGTTTTAATTATTGGAATTTTTAAAATTATTGGAATTTTTCGAATTTTTTGATACTTTTGGAATTTAGAATTATTTTTTTAATTTTTTGGATTTTTTGGAATTTTTGAATTATATGAAATTGTTTAAATTATTGGAATTTTTAAAATTATTGGAATTTTTCGAATTTTTTGATACTTTTGGAATTTAGAATTTTTTTTAAATTTTTGGAATTTTTGAAATATATGAAGTTTTTGAAATATTTGAAATTGTTCAAATTTTTGGAATTTTTGCAATTTTTGAATTATATGAAATTGTTCAAATTTTTGAATTTTTTGATACTTTTGGAATTTAGAATTTTTTTAAAATTTTTGGAATTTTTGAAATATATGAAGTTTTTGAAATATTTGAAATTGTTTAAATTTTTGGAATTTTTGCAATTTTTGAATTATATGAAAATCTTGAAATTATTGGAATTTGAGCAATTTTTGAATTATATGAAATTCTTGAAATTATTGGAATTTTTAAAATTATTGGAATTTTTAAAATTATTGGAATTTTTCGAATTTTTTGATACTTTTGGAATTTAGAATTTTTTTTAAATTTTTGGAATTTTTGAAATATATGAAGTTTTTGAAATATTTGAAATTGTTCAAATTTTTGGAATTTTTGCAATTTTTGAATTATATGAAATTGTTTTAATTATTGGAATTTTTAAAATTATTGGAATTTTTCGAATTTTTTGATACTTTTGGAATTTAGAATTTTTTTAAAATTTTTGGAATTTTTGAAATATATGAAGTTTTTGAAATATTTGAAATTTTTCAAATTTTTGGAATTTTTGCAATTTTTGAATTATATGAAATTGTTCAAATTTTTGGAATTTTAGCAATTTTTGAATTATATGAAAATCTTGAAATTATTGGAATTTTTGAAATTTTTGAAATTTTTGAATTTTTTGATACTTTTGGAATTTAGAATTTTTTTAAAATTTTTGGAATTTTTGAAATATATGAAGTTTTTGAAATTGTTTAAATTTTTGGAATTTTAGCAATTTTTGAATTATATGAAAATCTTGAAATTATTGGAATTTTTGAAATTTTTGAAATTTTTGAATTTTTTGATACTTTTGCAATTTAGAATTTTTTTAAAATTTTTGGAATTTTTGAAATATATGAAGTTTTTGAAATATTTGAAATTGTTTAAATTTTTGGAATTTTTGCAATTTTTGAATTATATGAAAATCTTGAAATTATTGGAATTTTAGCAATTTTTGAATTATATGAAATTCTTGAAATTATTGGAATTTTTAAAATTATTGGAATTTTTAAAATTATTGGAATTTTTCGAATTTTTTGATACTTTTGGAATATAGAATTTTTTTTAAATTTTTTGGATTTTTTGGAATTTTTGAATTATATGAAGTTTTTGAAATATTTGAAATTTTTCAAATTTTTGGAATTTTTGCAATTTTTGAATTATATGAAATTGTTCAAATTTTTGGAATTTTAGCAATTTTTGAATTATATGAAAATCTTGAAATTATTGGAATTTTTGAAATTTTTGAAATTTTTGAATTTTTTGATAC
Organism: Atopsyche davidsoni; assembly: GCA_022113835.1. Taxonomy (NCBI): domain Eukaryota; kingdom Metazoa; phylum Arthropoda; class Insecta; order Trichoptera; family Hydrobiosidae; genus Atopsyche; species Atopsyche davidsoni. Next base: position 8,698,334 of record JAILWY010000025.1, read on the forward strand.
TTTTGCAATTTAGAATTTTTTTAAAATTTTTGGAATTTTTGAAATATATGAAGTTTTTGAAATATTTGAAATTGTTTAAATTTTTGGAATTTTTGCAATTTTTGAATTATATGAAAATCTTGAAATTATTGGAATTTTAGCAATTTTTGAATTATATGAAATTCTTGAAATTATTGGAATTTTTAAAATTATTGGAATTTTTAAAATTATTGGAATTTTCCGAATTTTTTGATACTTTTGGAATATAGAATTTTTTTTAAATTTTTTGGATTTTTTGGAATTTTTGAATTATATGAAGTTTTTGAAATATTTGAAATTTTTCAAATTTTTGGAATTTTTGCAATTTTTGAATTATATGAAATTGTTCAAATTTTTGGAATTTTAGCAATTTTTGAATTATATGAAAATCTTGAAATTATTGGAATTTTTGAAATTTTTGAAATTTTTGAATTTTTTGATACTTTTGCAATTTAGAATTTTTTTAAAATTTTTGGAATTTTTGAAATATATGAAGTTTTTGAAATATTTGAAATTGTTTAAATTTTTGGAATTTTTGCAATTTTTGAATTATATGAAAATCTTGAAATTATTGGAATTTTAGCAATTTTTGAATTATATGAAATTCTTGAAATTATTGGAATTTTTAAAATTATTGGAATTTTTAAAATTATTGGAATTTTTCGAATTTTTTGATACTTTTGGAAAATAGAATTTTTTTTAAATTTTTTGGATTTTTTGGAATTTTTGAATTATATGAAGTTTTTGAAATATTTGAAATTTTTCAAATTTTTGGAATTTTTGCAATTTTTGAATTATATGAAATTGTTCAAATTTTTGGAATTTTAGCAATTTTTGAATTATATGAAAATCTTGAAATTATTGGAATTTTTGAAATTTTTGAAATTTTTGAATTTTTTGATACTTTTGGAATTTAGAATTTTTTTTAAATTTGTCTTGCGTTAAATATATAAGTTTTGATGCTGCGTTTAAAGCTTAAACTCTTCCTGTACTTTCGGAAACGCTTACGAACTCCTCGTTTACTATTTCTACAGTTCTATTCTTACAATTAGTACTATTTTGGGTATGGTGACACAGAAACGTTTAGGATCCCTGAAACAGTATCAAAGCTTCGTTACGTCGACAGTCACGCGCGTAGGATTCTGTCAAACCTAAGTTACCGATTCCGAGTAGCCTCGAACTGTATTATGCCCTTAAAAGCGCACACTTCTCCTTTAGAAGTCGAAATCGATAGCCCAAATCCTACTCTTTCTGAGAACGAGCTCCTTCCAAAACCCTAGGAGATGATACTGTTTCCCAGCGACCTAAACGCTCAAAGCCTGTTAGTTACTAAAGGGATTGGAGCCTTTGAGTAGCTATACTCACAACTGTATACTTATTTTAGTAACTACAATATCTAGAAGAGGGCGGGTTAATTTCCTTATTAAATACCTTATACTTAAAATGTTAAATAATAAACCCCTGGCTCTGCACTAAAATAAAGGTCCAATATCGTGAACCTCAACTCGATACTAAATCTCCTAAAACCACACACGGAAATAAATTAAACTAACTTTATCTACCATAAAACGTATAAAGCTATAACACTATAATAACTTTACTCACTGTCTAAAACCCCTGATTAATTTCAAAACCTAAAATCGGACTACCTCGAGCTCTTAACCAAACTGACAGTTCGAATGTCAGTTGTAAATATAACCCCTATCGTACCTTACGAGCACTTAAAATAACCGCGCACATATAAACACACAATCTATATCGAATATAGATTTCAACGTTATATTTAATTTAGCCCAACCGATATGGCTCGACTACACCGAATCCGAACACAACACAATAACCTTAAACAAAATAAACACAATTTATAAACAATTACAAAGTCATACACAACACAAATAACAACAGGCAACCGCGTAATATCCTATGGACTCTTACTCTAAACCCGTCGTTTCACAAAGTTTATTATTATTACGTTAGAACTTTTGAAACTTCCTAATGACAGTTCACTCCGTGAGTACCAACCCCAGAATCCCAAAAAAACGTCGCTGCCCAATTTACAAGATGGCCAACGTTCCGCGTGACGCTGTTCGAAAATGCAAATGGCCGACTGAAAAATCAACGGTACTATTCTAATCTTTTACCAGTAAAAGATTATTTAAAAGTTCTGGAGTATTAAATTAATAATATGAACAAAATACCGTGGACAACAAATACGCGAATACAACTTTGAAATAAAATTAATTTAGAAACAAATATAAGTAAAAAAGACGGTATCAACACAAAGGAACAATTAGAGCAACGCAAAATAAAGAACGAATAGATAATTTAGGAAAAAATAAAATACAAAGGATGTTAAATTATTTAACTTCAAAATGGGAATCTCAACCGACGCTCCCAGATACACAAAATGGCCGCTCAATTAGTTAGACTAACCAAGTTAAAATTATTAAATTCCGCACAACAAAATATTAATTCACAAATATAAACCCGCCGAAAGAAAGTGTATCTACTCAATTAATAAATGATTTTAACCCGACCAAAATAAAATATATAAAACAAATCTCTTTCTCCTCCGGTGAATACTCGCGGCCAGAGTCTGGAAGTACAGCAGTATTCCCTGGATTTTGAAAATTCACCCGGACGTAGCAAGAGAAATCAAATAATACCTGAAAATCGTTGAAAGAGAGAAATAGATTATTCACTAGAAGAATTTAAGAAAGTTCAAGATGGCGGACGACCAAGCGTCCCTCGTAAGATTGCTGGGGTAATTAAATATTCGTAAAACAGTAAGTTTTAAATATTTGAAATAATATATAATAGAAAAAGAATTATTGAAAACCGCGTCCTGACTCAGGTCGATCTCTCACTGCCCTTCGCACCAGTTTACTCAAATTTACAATGGCAAATTTTAACAAACTTAATTCGAAACACAGAAAAATAGACTGTTCACTCAGGCGTCCCGGAAGCAATAGACCGCGAAATTCACTACAACCTGCCAAGCGAGCGGGTAAGGGGGGGGTTTGACTCCAAGGTCCATACCATTATCCCGACGAAGGGCGGTAAAAAAAAAGTACCTGCAATTACTCGATATGACCGCTACGGTATGCTTTCTCTTTTACTCACATGGCTTTAAATTTGTTCCTCTCTGCTAAACACGACGCCGTTTGGGTTTTTTGTTTGTTTTAAAACAAACAAAAAAAAAGAACCCCCGCTCTCTGTTATCAACACCGTTTCTTCTGAGTCAAAGTCCCCTTTAGAAATTAAAAAAAAACCCCCCCAAAATTTACTTGATTTTACTAAATTATATGAGATGGAAACTTGGTTTCGTCTCAACATGTTCCAATTGATCACAGCAGATTTCGAAATATCCAACTCACTTTCACAGAATTTGATGCTAGTCAGCTCCTTGCTCCAACAGTAGATGAATAGTATGACTTGTCTGTAAGTTAACTTCGATCCTTGCATCCATGTGTCACATCGTACATGTATCGTCTCTCTGCAACCCCTACGGCTGCACCGCCAGCGATCGTGCTGTTCACTCAACGACAGTACCATGGCATGACTTTTGGTACATATGCGTGGATTGTGTAAAATACCACGCTGTTGTAGAAAAAGAACGCTACTAGTCTTGTTGTGTACGATTGCTGATAACTGAAGTAACTTCATTTTTTGTTTGACGGTTATCTTTGACGGTTATAATTTGAATTAAATAAATAAGCAATACGTGTTTACTCGCTGTTGCCAACAAAAGAAGCAAAACAATAGACAAGTTTCTTTGGTGGTCGGATAAAAAACAAGTACCTTTTTTTTTTAATGCGAGTGTAGGATGACTAAGAACATCTGTTGGATGAAAAATCTGCCAATCCATTTTTTTACACACGTCAGCTTTATTCTTGGTTGACTCAATGCAGGTAACTTTAATTTTGAGACTTTGGCAAAAAATTAGTTAAGAAACAGATTATAATATACATAATGAGACGATTATTCTTTGTTCATATACAGTTTTGTTTTCAAAAACTTTTTAAAAATATTTATCAACATACTTGTACTAGTGTACCTCGGCAATATCAGAATAAGCTCAAAGATAATGCAAAGAAGACATGCATACTTTTCAGTACACCACTCTAATGCATCAATGTCATTTGGGAAGCCGTTAAATTTTCCAAAGTTAGAGGCTTGTAAGGACAAATATCTAATGAGAAACACCTTCAAATTTGATTCCTCAACAATCAATATCCATTCACATTTATTTTAAAACTATTTAAAAAAAAAATCCATTGCAAATATAGAATATCCATAATATCTATCTACACTAAAACCATATGTCGATTTTTTGATCAACGTCAATCAGATGCGCATTTATTAGCCATTACGGGTTTATTATATTATTACTAATATGATCATAATCAATACAAATCCCACACAAATCACGATGATATTTTTCTGAGAGTTTCTTTTAATCATCTTCTATGTATGAACTAATGTGCCTAATCATATTAGTAATAATACACTAAAACCCACACAGATAGTGTTCAGTGAGGGTGGTGCTAATGTTTGACGCTGATGCAGCTGTGCGTACACAAAAAAAGACCATTTGAACAAATTCCAACAGGTCCCAGGTGGGATTAACACTAAGAATACCCAAAGATGCATCTACATGTGGCTTCCTCATCTTCTCGTTTCATCCGGGTGATGGAGAGAAATTCTAGAGAACTTCAAAATTCACTCAACAATTGTTACAGATTGTTAATTTATTGAATCCTTTGAATAAATGATATAAGTAAAATATAGGAATTCGTGTTATGGATCAGCCTTTATTAGAATAGGTAAGTTACAATTATTACAGAAATACGTCCTTAAAAGTTAAACAGAGTAGGCGCCTTCAGCTGTCTGTCTCGCACTGCTCTCTCTCTAGTCGAAGCCATTCCACGAACTCATCTAACATCACAGGCCCTGCAACATTCGATAAGTCAGTATGCATTGGCAAAAGATCGAAGATAAAGCAGAGAAGAATAAATACTCACAAGCACCGTCAGCATCGTAGTTGTCAAGCTCTAAGTGGACGGTCCGACTGAACTCCAGGATGTTACACCACTGATCTCTGTTGATGACTCTGTAACGAGAGCGTTCCAGAAAGGCAGCAAAGCGACCGTGCAAAGCCCAGGACCTCCCAAGCAACAAGGCTAGCATGGCGCGCCCGGTGCCTGCCTCCATGCTGCGCTGGTCTTTGTCCTATATAATAAACAAATATACTTGCAAACAATGCTTCTTGTCTTCATTTCTAGAAATAGTTTTATTTCTTGCACTATATTCAATTTGTATACACTAATAGACATTCAAGCCCAAGTAATCTGCATGAGGAGACATTTAAGTATATAATAATATATATACCAAAAATACAACATTTAAGGGTGCAGGAGCTCAGGAAGGACAATAAAACAAATCTTACTCGGGCAAAGTCGTACGCGTATCTGTAGATTCCTTTGAAGTGTTGTTGGTCATTCAGTAAATTTCGAAGGTACTCCAATTTACTTTGAACTTTACTAATACTATCACACTGCAGTTCGGTTAAACCTAAAAACAAAACCCAAAATATAAATAATCTATTAACATATTCCTTAAGAATCACACTCCAGTCTGGTGGCGTGCGGACAGGTTTAAGACATTTGACAAGTATAGTCCGACATGTGAATATATCAAATTATATTTTTTGAAATGTCTATGCCCTATTACTATCTTCTTTTTCTTTGAGTGCTTCCTCAGAGGAGGGTGGTGACCATTTCATTTAATACATATTTACTCTGAGCCAGTCTTACTAATTTGGCTATACTCCCAACATCCAGCTTCTGTCATAAATTCCACATCCACGTAAATTTCCTCCTTCCAATGCCCCCCTCTTTCCTTTTATTTTTCTTTGGACAGTTGGCTGTAGTATTTATTGTATTGAAAAATATGGCCAAAATAGGAGATCATATGCTTTTTTACCCATAGTCAGGAGTTCTCTTTCTTAGCGGATTCTGTGCAAGACTCTCTCATTTGTGAAATGGTAAAGCCATGGTATTTTAAGCTGTCTCAAGTGATAGACCTCAACTCCATGAAGAAGAACTGAGACAACATAATAATGTGAATCTCCAACGAGTTTTCAATGTTATTATGTCTCTGGCACATACTAATACTTTTCTCAAGTTACTAAATGTACTACGTGCTGTCTCAATTCTCACTTTAATATCTTGATCAGGAATTTGACAGTTTTTATTTAGCCAGCTGCTTAAGTATTCAAACTTTTTCACTCTCTCCACTACTTTTTATCAATGCTTATTTTGAAGATTTGTCCATCAAATCTCTGTATACTGACATCCATTATTTTTTGTTTTCTTTATATTCATGGAAAGACCGTACTTACAACTAGCATCGTTAATTTTGTTGACTAGGGTTTATAGGTCTTTAGCACTGTCTGCTCGGAGGACAGTGTCATCAACGTAACAAATGTTATCCAGTGGCTCCTACGGTTGAACTTGATACCGATGCAATGAACCTGATACAAACATGTTGGCGAAACTAATAGCTTCTTTTAAACAAGTTTTTTTCACTAAAATATGATTATATACACATTACTACAAAGTACTTTCTGTCAAAAATATTAAAAATAAACTAATAGATATTTATTAAATTTATAAGTGAGAATATTTAAGTGACGTACACTTGGAATGATAAGAGTCTCTGAGATGTTTGTAAGAATTACGAAACCATCCGAATTAAAATTTTTAATACCAGTCAATGCTTTGCAGATTTAATAAGACAACTAACCACATGTGAACTTGCCATGCTTTGTTGCATGCGTGTCATGCCAAGCAATCAAATATAATTTTTTTGTATTCCATTTTTTTATTATTTAAAATACTAAAACATAAAAATTTCACTGCCACATTATAACCACATAATAAGTCTTTAGACTGTTTGATAATATCTACAATTTCCTAGCAAAATAACTTGACACTTTCAATATATCTTACCATAATTACCAAGAGTAATTCCATTATAATAACCATGGATGTTTCTTTCCAAATTCTTCCTGTAGGTTTGAACTAGTCCAATCTGTTGCAACATTCTTTACGTGGAAAACGATGCATAAAAATAATATAGACAACCTTTATTTACTTTGAAACTAACATTTTTCACATTCAAATTGTTGTTCTGATTTTGTTTGGGAAACATCTTGTATAGCAGTCATGTGAGCTGATCGCCATAAGAGATTAAAGGAACTGCGGCATGGTGCAACTCTCCTGTGCTGACCACGGCTTGCATCAGATTACCCAGAAACCCAGCAGAGTTAATGTGAACAGAGCTTTTTATATTCGTGGGACTCATATGCTTGCAGTTCATAAAGGTCACCCGAATGATATCATTCTATTGAAATTCTGAAAATATTGCGCGTTCTATGAGCCTCCATTGAAAATATTGCGCGTTCTATGAGCCTCCAATGCGAAATCTGCGCCTCCACTGAGCCTCCATTGAAAATCTTGCGCGTTCTATGAGCCTCCAATGCGAAATCTGCGCCTCCACTGAGCCTCCATTGAAAATATTGCGCGTTCTATGAGCCTCCAATGCGAAATCTGCGCCTCCACTGAGCCTCCATTGAAAATATTGCGCGTTCTATGAGCCTCCAATGCGAAATCTGCGCCTCCACTGAGCCTCCATTGAAAATCTTGCGCGTTCTATGAGCCTCCAATGCGAAATCTGCGCCTCCACTGAGCCTCCATTGAAAATCTTGCGCGTTCTATGAGCCTCCAATGCGAAATCTGCGCCTCCACTGAGCCTCCATTGAAAATCTTGCGCGTTCTATGAGCCTCCAATGCGAAATCTGCGCCTCCACTGAGCCTCCATTGAAAATCTTACGCGTTCTATGAGCCTCCAATGCGAAATCTGCGCCTCCACTGAGCCTCCATTGAAAATCTTGCGCGTTCTATGAGCCTCCAATGCGTAATCTGCGCCTCCACTGAGCCTCCATTGAAAATCTTGCGCGTTCTATGAGCCTCCAATGCGAAATCTGCGCCTCCACTGAGCCTCCATTGAAAATCTTACGCGTTCTACGAGCCTCCAATGCGAAATCTGCGCCTCCACTGAGCCTCCATTGAAAATATTGCGCGTTCTATGAGCCTCCATTGAAAATATTGCGCGTTCTATGAGCCTCCAATGCGAAATCTGCGCCTCCACTGAGCCTCCATTGAAAATCTTGCGCGTTCTATGAGCCTCCAATGCGAAATCTGCGCCTCCACTGAGCCTCCATTGAAAATATTGCGCGTTCTATGAGCCTCCAATGCGAAATCTGCGCCTCCACTGAGCCTCCATTGAAAATATTGCGCGTTCTATGAGCCTCCAATGCGAAATCTGCGCCTCCACTGAGCCTCCATTGAAAATATTGCGCGTTCTATGAGCCTCCAATGCGAAATCTGCGCCTCCACTGAGCCTTCATTGAAAATATTGCGCGTTCTATGAGCTTCCATTGAAAATATTGCGCGTTCTATGAGCCTCCAATGCGAAATCTGCGCCTCCACTGAGCCTCCATTGAAAATCTTACGCGTTCTATGAGCCTCCAATGCGAAATCTGCGCCTCCACTGAGCCTCCATTGAAAATATTGCGCGTTCTATGAGCCTCCATTGCGAAATCTGCGCCTCCACTGAGCCTCCATTGAAAATATTGCGCGTTCTATGAGCCTCCAATGCGAAATCTGCGCCTCCACTGAGCCTCCATTGAAAATATTGCGCGTTCTATGAGCCTCCAATGCGAAATCTGCGCCTCCACTGAGCCTCCATTGAAAATATTGCGCGTTCTATGAGCCTCCAATGCGAAATCTGCGCCTCCACTGAGCCTCCATTGAAAATCTTGCGCGTTCTATGAGCCTCCAATGCGAAATCTGCGCCTCCACTGAGCCTTCATTGAAAATATTGCGCGTTCTATGAGCTTCCATTGAAAATATTGCGCGTTCTATGAGCCTCCAATGCGAAATCTGCGCCTCCACTGAGCCTCCATTGAAAATATTGCGCGTTCTATGAGCCTCCATTGCGAAATCTGCGCCTCCACTGAGCCTCCATTGAAAATCTTGCGCGTTCTATGAGCCTCCAATGCGAAATCTGCGCCTCCACTGAGCCTCCATTGAAAATATTGCGCGTTCTATGAGCCTCCAATGCGAAATCTGCGCCTCCACTGAGCCTCCATTGAAAATCTTGCGCGTTCTATGAGCCTCCAATGCGAAATCTGCGCCTCCACTGAGCCTCCATTGAAAATATTGCGCGTTCTATGAGCCTCCAATGCGAAATCTGCGCCTCCACTGAGCCTCCATTGAAAATCTTGCGCGTTCTATGAGCCTCCAATGCGAAATCTGCGCCTCCACTGAGCCTCCACTGAGCCTCCATTGAAAATCTTACGCGTTCTACGAGCCTCCAATGCGAAATCTGCGCCTCCACTGAGCCTCCATTGAAAATATTGCGCGTTCTATGAGCCTCCATTGAAAATATTGCGCGTTCTATGAGCCTCCAATGCGAAATCTGCGCCTCCACTGAGCCTCCATTGAAAATCTTGCGCGTTCTATGAGCCTCCAATGCGAAATCTGCGCCTCCACTGAGCCTCCATTGAAAATATTGCGCGTTCTATGAGCCTCCAATGCGAAATCTGCGCCTCCACTGAGCCTCCATTGAAAATATTGCGCGTTCTATGAGCCTCCAATGCGAAATCTGCGCCTCCACTGAGCCTTCATTGAAAATATTGCGCGTTCTATGAGCTTCCATTGAAAATATTGCGCGTTCTATGAGCCTCCAATGCGAAATCTGCGCCTCCACTGAGCCTCCATTGAAAATCTTACGCGTTCTATGAGCCTCCAATGCGAAATCTGCGCCTCCACTGAGCCTCCATTGAAAATATTGCGCGTTCTATGAGCCTCCATTGCGAAATCTGCGCCTCCACTGAGCCTCCATTGAAAATATTGCGCGTTCTATGAGCCTCCAATGCGAAATCTGCGCCTCCACTGAGCCTCCATTGAAAATATTGCGCGTTCTATGAGCCTCCAATGCGAAATCTGCGCCTCCACTGAGCCTCCATTGAAAATCTTGCGCGTTCTATGAGCCTCCAATGCGAAATCTGCGCCTCCACTGAGCCTCCATTGAAAATATTGCGCGTTCTATGAGCCTCCATTGCGAAATCTGCGCCTCCACTGAGCCTCCATTGAAAATCTTGCGCGTTCTATGAGCCTCCAATGTGAAATCTGCGCCTCCACTGAGCCTCCATTGAAAATCTTACGCGTTCTATGAGCCTCCAATGCGAAATCTGCGCCTCCACTGAGCCTCCATTGAAAATCTTGCGCGTTCTATGAGCCTCCAATGCGAAATCTGCGCCTCCACTGAGCCTCCATTGAAAATCTTGCGCGTTCTATGAGCCTCCAATGCGAAATCTGCGCCTCCACTGAGCCTCCATTGAAAATCTTACGCGTTCTATGAGCCTCCAATGCGAAATCTGCGCCTCCACTGAGCCTCCATTGAAAATATTGCGCGTTCTATGAGCCTCCATTGCGAAATCTGCGCCTCCACTGAGCCTCCATTGAAAATATTGCGCGTTCTATGAGCCTCCATTGCGAAATCTGCGCCTCCACTGAGCCTCCATTGAAAATATTGCGCGTTCTATGAGCCTCCAATGCGAAATCTGCGCCTCCACTGAGCCTCCATTGAAAATATTGCGCGTTCTATGAGCCTCCATTGAAAATATTGCGCGTTCTATGAGCCTCCAATGCGAAATCTGCGCCTCCACTGAGCCTCCATTGAAAATCTTGCGCGTTCTATGAGCCTCCAATGCGAAATCTGCGCCTCCACTGAGCCTCCATTGCGAAATATGCGCTTCCACTGAGCCTCCATTGAAAATATTGCGCGTTCTATGAGCCTCCAATGCGAAATCTGCGCCTCCACTGAGCCTCCATTGAAAATCTTGCGCGTTCTATGAGCCTCCAATGCGAAATCTGCGCCTCCACTGAGCCTCCATTGAAAATCTTGCGCGTTCTATGAGCCTCCAATGCGAAATCTGCGCCTCCACTGAGCCTCCATTGAAAATCTTACGCGTTCTATGAGCCTCCAATGCGAAATCTGCGCCTCCACTGAGCCTCCATTGAAAATATTGCGCGTTCTATGAGCCTCCAATGCGAAATCTGCGCCTCCACTGAGCCTCCATTGAAAATCTTGCGCGTTCTATGAGCCTCCAATGTGAAATCTGCGCCTCCACTGAGCCTCCATTGAAAATCTTACGCGTTCTATGAGCCTCCAATGCGAAATCTGCGCCTCCACTGAGCCTCCATTGAAAATTATTGGGAAAAAAATATTGTAGTTAGCGGATATGTTAATAACGATCGCTGAGAATGTGAATTTGAAATACAGGGATGAGATAAATCTTAAAACTTTTATTAAAAAAATTGTAAGGCGTATTCTAATTAAAATTAATTGACGCGGGCTGCAAAAAGGCTGATCCTCCTGCTATAGGAGTCACACAATTATCCACACACCGCTGCGATTAATTGATATTTGAGATCAAAATCAGATATTTTGACTCGCACGTTCTTGTACTTTACAAATTATGATTCTAATCTCTCTTCATACTGTCGAATTAAAAGTAGAAATCGTGTTTAAATTTATGAACTACAGACAGATAAATTTTCTGCACCAACCTCTTTCATCAGATCGTGTGATTAGAGACCTGGATTAATGGTTGTAGATAGACGTTGACAGGAATCCGAAGATGAGATTTTTCTTCCAGCAGCAATATTCTTTTATTATTTTTTTTTATTGTTTACTGGGAGCTTATTTATCTAAGGATTGTTTAGAAATGACATGTTTCTCCTATGTACCTAGCTCCGTAGCGTATTCGCCAGAGTGCAAATGTGTAATATTTTCAAGAAGCCTATTAATAAATATTGTTAAAAGTTTCAATCAGGCAAATATTTATTGTCTGTTGCATATGTTAAAATTACTGAACAGTGACGTTTTTGACAGGTCAAGTTGCCTCCTTGAGTCCATAAATTTATTAAGTTTGGCAGCCTGTATTGTGCCAGTGGCAGCAGAGGTCACATTTGACCAGTTTAGTGCAGTCTTCAAAGTGGTGTTGTGTGTTTGGGGTGCTTCTAGTGATGTGTGTTTGCAGTGGTTGCAGTGATGTGGTGTTTGTGGTGAATTAATATTCTCCTTGAAGAGTGATTAACAGTTTTCAGACTCAGTGGTGAAGTGGACAAGAAATCATAAAATGTGCCAAGGATCTCTTTAAACAGGTACATTCAAATTTATCGGTCAAAGAAATGATTGTTACAAATTTGCTGTAGATCAAATGTAAAATTATCCTAGAATATCCCACAGATCTATTAAATTTTACCAGTTGCTTTAATCTGTAAACACTAAACAGTAGTTTAACAGCAAATCCAGCAATCAGCTATAAGTAATAAATATACAAATATATTATCATATATTTGTATTCCTTCATTCTTTTGTCACTTTGAATTAAATTAATATGACTTTTCAAACTTTTCTTGTTTATGAATATAAATTATATTATACATTGAAGATTTAAGATCTTTTATAAATACTCTTAAAAATTACAACAACTTCACCGATTTTACAAGGCCTGTAAGAGTAGCACATCATATTATTATATATCCGGGGCAAATGTGGAATCACAGCTGTCACTTTAATCTAACACAGTTGCATTTATCAATAAAATTTAAAAAAAAGTAATACAAAAATATTAGACTAATTATCACAATAGATCAGGGTAGATTATTATAATAACAGAGCCTTTAGTTACAAATATACTTGTATACCATCATTTTGAAAACAACGGTTATTTAAAAACAAAGCTTGAATAAACCCAGAAAATATTAATAGTGAATTTATTGTTTTTCAGGTTCACAGAGTGTTATGTGGTAGCAGTGTGTAAGGAGTTATGCGGCCTTTCCTGAGCTGCAAGATATTGACAGCGGAAAGCTTGATCGGGCCTGCAGGCGCTTCAGCCGGTGAGTGTTTTTACTTTAATACAATGTCGTGCGGTTAGCATGAGTTACTGATTCCACTCAATTTATTTTAAAGTAGTATTTTTCGATAGTGCTTTGTTTATTCCATCAAAATTTAATAACTGTTTTCCATTATAAAGCACTTTTCATTATTGCTTAATCTGTATTTTGCATCTGTCACAAGTTGCTTTTAGGTTGAATGGAGTTTTAGCATTCTAACCCAACGACCATATTCCTTCGGTTGACGGAACGTGACAGATTTAAGAAAATATATGAGCCAGCATTTTAATTAAATACATTTGATACAACATTTTTATTGCTCTCGTATGTCTGATTCTCACATTAGAATTTATTTTCACATAGCATCATCTATTTCTTGTATAGAAAAATTAGAATTACTTCTTTGTTGCTATGCAGAAACAAGCATATAAATAAGTATGCATGTGGAGTTTTATAAGCCAATTACTTTGAGACTTGCATCTTTAATAATTTTACATTGTTTTATCATTTTGTGATAGACAATTTTATTAATTTATTTATTAATTTATTTATTAATTTCTCAATTCACAACCACCTACCACTGGCAGGTAAGAATTGAATATTTTAGGCTGTTGTTTATCTAAATATGAGTAAGTTTGAGATTTTTATTAGATGTGAAAAAAAAATTGAAGAAAAGGATTTGTTTGCTGTAAAATGCACAGCATGTCCTAAAATGACATTTGATCATTTGGTAATATTTCACGGTAGAAATTGAGCATATAATTTTATTATTTTTATCGGAAATTTATTTATTTAAACACAATCAAACTTTATATTATTTTTTGCTCGTGAGTAGTATGGCTCATACAAGTTAATATATATTAAATAAAAAAATAATTGAACACCAATAAGTGTTTAACACAATTCAAATGAATATTAATCTAATAATCGGAATAAGTAATTAATAAACGGTCTGTTTATACCAAAATATGGAATCTGTCTATCCGAATCCGGTATAAACATGTGTGATAAACTACTGCACGAGGTGTCACTCGCTTCCGGTGTACTTTCTTATGAATCTGTCATGTTCCAAAAAGCCAGCACGCGTGTTACATTTCTTGTAGAATTTAACACCTGTTTCTTTTACATTTATGTGTATTTGATAGATTATTTTCTTATGTTGTTCTTCACAAATTGTTTTTTTATTTTAAGATTTTTTGACGTGTTAATATTTTAGAACAGTATTTGTTTTTTAAAACAGATGTTTTAATCAAATAATTGTAGGATATAGATAGATATATATTTAGCAGCAAAATTTTCTATGCAGTCAGGTTTCAGTGCTATGCAGTTGTTCTTTAGTTACTCATATAGATTAGTAAATATACTAATATAGGAGGAGTGCATATCTTTATTGATTTGTACTAAAATTACATTAGGTTTGATCATCAGTTATTCAATCGTTATTTGTTTTATTTTATTAAGGTATACAAGATTCGTTTTATCTACTGTCGGTATAGTTACTTTCAGATTTTATTACTCCAGGTTCGGTTAGGCTTTTTAAAAATATTTTTTTATAATTTTTACATGTTAGGTGCATTTGTGTGAGGTTTCGATTTGTTTCGTTACAGAATACGAGTTAGATATGCGGTTGTTGAGACTTGATCAATCTTATTGTATATTTAAAATAAATTTTACATTGCTTAATGTAATAACGTAATTTTCATAATATAATTTCAAATAATTGGTCGACGTTTGACTTTACTCGTGTAAAATTAGTGTATTTCGAAAATCCCTTATGAGTATTCCGAGCGCAGAGTTTTCATTAATATATCGAATTGTCCTAATTCTTAGGTAGTTTACCTTCATAAATTCATACTGAATTAATTACAATGTTTGAGATTAATCATTTGATATATACACAGATCCCCCGATTTAAACGGTACTATATTTAGACAATTTCCCTTGTACACGGTTATTAAAATATTGGATTTAAATATAGGAAACAAGTAGTCATTTTTATTAGTTCCCTTGCTAACACCGTCGCTTATATTTCATTTTTCATTATCATTTTTTACAAAATGACCCGAATGTTGAAAGAACTCTCACATTAATAAATTAACGTCAAAACTTGAACCTCATCCCATACTATAGAGTGATGAAAGTGATGTCGTACCAATCGCAATGAATAGAATAACAGTCTACGAAAGTAATTGAATTGTCGGTTATTTAAAAATAAATTCTATTTCTTGTTTCCATGTGCAAAATGAACTACACACATATACCTTTCTATTTGTGTCATTTTATGAACAGACCGTTTTTTTTAATTTTTAAAAAATTATATATTCAGTTTTATTTTATGTTGAAATAATTGACTGAATTATGCACATGTATGTTTGATTTCTATTTACTCGGTTTTCTAAGAAACCCATCCTCAGTGTAAATCGGGGGAAAGGTGAATATATATTTAAAAAATGAAGTACCATTATATAAAATAGTATTTTAGAAGAAATCAACATTATAATGTTGACCGCACTGATCTTTTTAAAGGTTTTTCTTTTATTTAATCATAACGAGGCTTAAAGTTTTTTTAATGTCACATATTCTGTGACCTGAGAACGGTTTCATCAGCTTGAGAATATAGAACTCTCCAAGTGCAGTTAAATCTTCTCGTCTCTCATCCTTTCCTTAATAGGCAAGTCCATTTACTACATACTTCACATGTCAACCTAAATTTGATTCTAAATTTATCCATTCTGTTTGCCACGTATAGGATTTCTTTCTTTAATTTCTGTACTTTTTGCCTTATAAGCAGAGCAATAAAGAATCTAATTTTTTTAGTTCCCATGTAGTTCCGAACACTCTAAAACATAGGTGGCCAACCCATGGCCCGCGTGCCACGCGTGGCACGCGGGCGTTTATTTTTGGCCCACTGAGCAAATGCAAACATTTTTTTTTTATTTTACATAAAACCACCATTAGAATATTCCATTGAGCGTAGTTCGTATCATATCATATATATGGAAATATCTCAGTACATTGATTCAACTATCGTGGCAATTTCTTTGTGTTAACAATCACAAATTTAAGCTGATTTTAAAAAGCGAGCACGTCGATTTCGCGTAGATTCTCGTGAGCGTGAATGCGGGATACCGTGGGGAAGGGAGGGAGGGGTGCGGAGCGGGTTGCTGGGTAATCCCCGGCTATCGTGCAAAGTCCAGTTCGCAGGTAGCTTGCAAAGTGCGTGGTTGTTTATTTAGGCTTAGTTAGACAGAAATGGCGTCAAATAGTAAAAACCTTGGACCAAATAAGAGAAGATTCACCGAAGAACACAGAAGTTTTCAAGACAGATGGAGTATAAACTATTTTTTCGTGGAATTTAAATCAAAGCCAATATGCTTGATATGCAATAGTTCTGTTTCTGCATTAAAAGAGTATAGTATTAAACGTCATTACGAGGCTAAGCATGCAAATAGGTTTGATAAGTACGAAGGGCAATTTCGACAAGACCAAGTTAATTTATTAAAAAGAAAACTTTTTGCACAACATCAGACATTTACTAATATGACTGAAAACTCAAAATGCTATGTAAAAGCTAGTTATGCAATAGCCACGATACTTGCAAAAAAATCGAAGCCATATTCAGATGGTGAAATTGTTAAGGAATGTTTGGAGAGTGCCGTTGAATTTATGTGCCCAGAAAAGAAAACAGACTTCTCAAAAATAAGCCTGTCTCGTCAAACTATTACTAGGCGTGTGGACGACATTGGAAAATATATTGAAGACAATTTGAAAAATCGAGCATCCAAATTCATATTTTATTCTCTAGCATTGGATGAAAGCACAGATCTAACAGATACCGCCCAAGTAGCAATATTTATTAGAGGTGTTGATGTCCATTTTAACAAAACAGAAGAATTAGCGGCACTGTATCCACTTAAAGACACCACTTGCTCACAAGATTTCTTAGGAGCTGTTACATCGACATTGAATCGTTTATCTTTACAACTCGACAACTTATCGGGCTTAGCAACAGATGGTGCTCCAGCAATGGTTGGTAAACACAATGGCTTAGTAAAATTGATTGAAGACGAGGCCAGGAAAGTTGGTAATACTTTGATGCTAAATTTTCATTGCATTATTCATCAGGAAAATTTATGTTCCAAGTCCCTTAAAATGGATCATGTCATGAATGTGGTCATCAAAACAGTAAACCTTATTAAGTCGAAGGGGTTGAATCACCGTCAGTTCCAAGAGTTTCTTAAGTCTTTGGATTCAGACTATAATGACGTTACATTTTATGCAGAAGTAAGGTGGCAGACCCGTGCCAAAATGTTGAAAAGAGTTTTTGCTTTGAAGCAAGAAATACAATCATTCTTCGCAACCAAGTCAAAACGTATCCCGGAATTTGAAGACAAGGAGTGGGTTAGAGACTTTGCATTTCTGGTCGATATAGTTAGCCATCTAGATATTGTTAATACTCGTCTACAAGGGAAAGATCAACTAATCAATAACATGTATGATCATATTTGCGCATTCCAAATGAAACTTGGGGTTTGGGAACAACAGTTAAGGGCAAAAATCTACACTCATTTTCCTACATTATTATTGGAGCCAGACGTCACACAAATAGCGACGGATAAGTACGCTTCGTTGATATCAAACTTGAAGCTGGAATTTGAAAACCGATTTCAAGATTTTAAAAAGCATCGCATGCTTTTTGCTGCATTTGCAACGCCATTCTCCGTAGATGTGAATTCATTGCCAGGATTTTTACAAATGGAACATTGTGAAATGTATTGTGATACACAGTTAAAGGAGAAATTCAATCAAGTTGGTTTGGAAGAGTTTTACAAAACATATTTGGATAAGGAGAAATATCCTGTAATATATAAACATGCTCTTTTGATGATTTCGCTGTTTGGAAACACTTACACGTGTGAACAGCTTTTCACTAGAATGAAGTACATCAAATCTCATACAAGATCACGCATCACTGATGACCATTTGGAAAACTGTTTGCGTGTAGCGACATCATCAATCGATATTAACATTGATGCACTTGCTCTTGACAAACAAAATCAGACGTCTCATTAAAATGTAATATATTTTGTTTATTTTTATATACAAATAAAATTGTATCTTCTATAAAAACACTATATTTCTTGCTTGCTTTTTATATTAACACGTTGACTGCCGCTACGAATTATCTCATCCTTGTTTACTTGCCATTTTTGTGCAGCTACGATTAAACTCGGAATATATCAGTGCTAATATCGATAGATGGCTTCTGGGAAATGAAAAAAAAATCAATGCTGGCTTGTATGAACAGAAAATTTTGCTTTTTGATGATAACCATGCACTAAAATGAGAGTTTTTAATAATATAATGCCAATCAAATTGTCATTTTCAGCCAGATTTCTGAAAATTACAATGACAGTCAACGTGTTAAATGAAATTTTGTCGTCCGGCCCAGTAGGCAATCCCATTTCCTCAATTTGGCCCGGTAGCTGAAAAAGGTTGGCCACCTATGCTCTAAAAGCTTCTGCTTCTGTGAACGTTATCATTAGCACATATATTATGCATATATTTAACATGCATAAATTTATACTGAAATAATTATTATATTTCAGATTAATCATTTGATATGGACACCTATCTCCAGATTTAACGGTACTTTATTTTCACGATTTCTCTTTAACAATATAGAATTTAAAAGAAAAAAAAAAGTAGTCTTTATTTATAAAATTGTTGAAACATACGTGAGTTGCCAGTAAAAAAATGTAAACGGATTTTTTTTTTAATACGTGAAGTCAGATACGGAGTTTAAAAAAGTTTTATTTTAAATATGTTTAATAGTTTTAAATCAATAAGATATATGTTTAAGTACTAGGTTTATATTGTCTTTGGATTCGTAAGTGTACAGTTTCCGGTAAAATCAAGATTTATTTGACATTTAGGGTTACGGGTAACTTATTCTTATTAAAGAAAGAAGTTCAAAAATCAACCCTCATTATTACTGTAGGTGATTTGAGTTGTGAGTTCAACGAGTAGATTAGGATTATCAAATGTACCAATTTGTAGATACATATTGTGACGTTTCAGACCTGATATACCTGATAATCTAAAAGGTTAGAAGACGCACCGAGTCTAAGACTCTAACGTAACTTAAATAACTAAACTATAACGTAAAGTAAGAACTTCTGACTCCCTTGAAAAGATCACGTCTAATCCGACCTAGCCTAAGGTTAATGACACTAACGACTACTCTTAAAAATATAACCTTAAATTTAGTTTTTCGGACTTGTTTGTTTTGAAGTTTAATTTTAACAATACCGTGAGGTTAAAGTAGATGGGATGGATCGGTAACAGACCGCCCACCTTCCCTACTAGTTCATCGCCACCTATGACTGTCAACGGATTTGACTAGTCGCCTTCCCCAAGGGAATCTCTCCGAGCAGAACAACTTAAGGTTGGATTGTCAAGAGAGCCCCTGCGATCCCTTCTGCACCAATATAAAACGAAGAAGCTATTACCGCGTTCAAACTCCGACTGAAAGGTGAACCCTTTTGTCCAAATATTAACTGAAGACGAGCAGGATATTATCTTGAATAAACCAAACAAATCCGATCGATGAGTTGAATGCTTTCGTCAAATACAGGAAATGCGTAGAATACTAGTCGCCAATAGCCACCTTCTCGTTCCGATGAACACGATGTTGTGAATTGATGATTACGGGCTGCAAGCAGTGTCCCGAACACGGTGAATTAGATAATGTTGAACGAGCTTGCCTTTAGAGCAGTTGTCGCTTCCGGAACGTTGGACCCTAAGGTCGTTGAAGAATTTAAGATAAAGTTGCGCAAGCTTGCCTTTAGAGCAGTTGTTGCGTTCTGGAACGTTGGACCAAAGGTCTTTGATGAATTTATTTTAGCAGGAACGAGGGGGATTAGCCCTACAGCAAACAGCTCCTGTCTTGCAATAAATTTATAAGTATTGACGCTGCGTTTAAAACTTTAACTCTTCCTGTACTTTCGGAAACGCTTACGAACTCCTCGTTTACTATTTCTACAGTTCTATTCTTACAATTAGTACTATTTTGGGTATGGTGACACAGAAACGTTTAGGATCCCTGAAACAGTATCAAAGCTTCGTTACGTCGACAGTCACGCGCGTAGGATTCTATCAAACCTAAGTTACCGATTCCGAGTAGCCTCGAACTGTATTATGCCCTTAAAAGCGCACACTTCTCCTTTAGAAGTCGAAATCGATAGCCCAAATCCTACTCTTTCTGAGAACGAGCTCCTTCCAAAACCCTAGGAGATGATACTGTTTCCCAGCGACCTAAACGCTCAAAGCCTGTTAGTTACTAAAGGGATTGGAGTCTTTGAGTAGCTATACTCACAACTGAATACTTATTTTAGTAACTACAATATCTAGAAGAGGGCGGGTTAATTTCCTTATTAAATACCTTATACTTAAAATGTTAAATAATAAACCCCTGGCTCTGCACTAAAATAAAGGTCCAATATCGTGAACCTCAACTCGATACTAATTTCCTAAAACCACACACGGAAATAAATTAATCTAACTTAATCTGACTTTATCTACCATAAAACGTATAAAGCTATAACACTATAATAACTTTACTCACTGTCTAAAACCCCTGATTAATTTCAAACCTAAAATCAGACTACCTCGAGCTCTTAACCAAACTGACAGTTCGAATGTCAGTTGTAAATATAACCTCTATCGTACCTTACGAGCACTTAAAATAACCGCGCACATATAAACACACAATCTATATCGAATATAGATTTCAACGTTATATTTAATTTAGCCCAACCGATATGGCTCGACTACACCGAATCCGAACACAACACAATAACCTTAAACAAAATAAACACAATTTATAAACAATTACAAAGTCATACACAACACAAATAACAACAGGCAACCGCGTAATATCCTATGGACTCTTACTCTAAACCCGTCGTTTCACAAAGTTATTATTATTACGTTAGAACTTTTTGAAACTTCCTAAGTTCTTTAAATTAATAACTATTAAGCTTAAAGACTATTACGTTTTAACTTTTTAAAACTACTTATCTGACAGTTCACACCGTGTGTACCAACTTAAGAACTCAAAACCGACGCTGTAAAGAAAATAATATGGCCGCCAAAGGTGCCAACTGAGAAAATCAAACGTAACCTTTTAAACGGCTTGACGTTGACTTTTGAACAGTCAATTAACAATTTATAACTTAATTTGGCAACTTTAAACAATATGAAACACAAAATAACCGTAAATAATAATACGTTATAAAGGAAATAGACTAAAGAAGAATTAACTAATTAATGAAAATAATAGAAAGTAAATAATTAAAGAAAGTAATTAATAAGCAAGGAAATAATTAAAATTAAGTAATAAAAAATAATAACTAATAACGAAAACGAACTAATTAATATTGAAAGGAAATAATTTATAAAGATAATTCACGAGTTATATTTATAAAAAAGTAACGCGTTGACGAGATTCGGACGGATAACTTATTTAAATATATTTCCCCAACCGACGCTTCCAAAATAACAAAATGGCGGCTACGTTAATTAAATTTTAAACCGCTTTCAATTTTACTAATCGCCGCACTTGAGAAGTATTTAATCTCGTGAATTTAACCGACAACCTAATGCGAGCTTCTTAAAACAATACTTTTTCCCGAACAAATAAATACAATAAAAAACAAATCTCTTTCTTCTCTGAAGAACCCCGGAAGACCAGGAAATCTGGTACCACCGTCTGATACTCCGGACTTCCCGTCCTTCACCAGGATCAGCCAAAGAATAAATCAAATCTGAAAACGATTTGTAAAACAAAAAAATAATTAGTCACTTGAAGTTAAAATAATAAAAATGCAAAAATGCACGAAATGCAAAATGTGCCAATGGCGGACCCAAGCGTGCCCTTAGAAAGGTTTGGGGTATTTTTTAAATATATTCAACTGTTATATTCTAAATGTTGCAAATAAATATAAGGAAATAATTATAATGAAACCACGTCCTGATACTCGATCGCCTCCTCGTATTTCACTAAAATATATGAATTTAAAATTGCTAATTTAAACAACTAGTCGAGACACCGAAATAGCACTCTCCTCCTCGGGGGTCCGTCTTCGAATCCCGTTTTTTCCGCAAGCCAGGGGGCTGGATCTCAGGGAGATCCGGCAAAAAAAAAAGGTACCTGTTTTAGCGCAGACCGTAAGAAGCATTCCCCTACTTTTATGACTTTTAAAACAAAACCCCGCATTTAACCGCGAAGTTTGAAATCGCGCCCCGCAGAATAAATTCAGATAATGACAAATATCATTATTTGTCACAGTCCTCCCCCTGATATACGAATTTTTTTCCGTTCTAAGGAACAAAAATATTGTGTATCACAACATTCAACTAGCCCGCAAACTAACGTCGAATTATCTCCCTCCGCTCTCAAGTGATGGGTCTTAATTCCCGCCGTATTTAGTAAATATGCATAGTCCTCCAGTCTACGCTTAACATAAGATATCGTGTCGATATAGCCGTACAATTGTCATTCATCTGTGGTGATTCCACCCCCTGCCTAAGCTAAAAATTCTAATTATAATAACCTTAATTAAATTAGACGCGAACGTTATAAAATTCCTAGTAATAATTTTCCTGAAAACTTCTAAAACAAAAATTAACTTAAAACTAGTGGTTCAGAATTGTTTGATTGAGGTAAATCTTTTTTCGCGATATTGGCCACCTTTGAGAACTGCAGCTCTCATTTCCATCCCCAAGTTCAGGTATCTTCAAGTGCTTCGTATTGTGTCAACACGTACAAGCACCCAAGATAGTGACTGCCAACCCGACGCTCCCTAGTTTTTTTCGACAATCTAATTCCGCGTACTCTTTATGACAAAAGGTGAGTCCTATGAGTCCAACATTTACAGGATAACGAAAACGAATCTACTCTGAATTCAACCAATCAAATCTGAACGAGAGTCAAGGAAACGAAATCCGTCAATACAAAAACATTTTCTGCTGCAATTTTGTTAGGACTTGCAATCCGTCTCGGACTGAAGAGAACTCCTTGTGTTTATGTTTAAAGTTGCGGGCCGCCAAAGGCAGGACACCGGATGATCTGGAACGTTGGACGACGGTGTCGCCGAGTAATTTATATGTTCTGGAACAAGGGAAATTAGCCCTTTCTGCGTAGTTAGAGATATGACGAGATTGTTTCTGTATTGTAGACTCACTTCCTCAGCTCTCAATGCAACTAATTTACTCTCTACGGTTAGTACAAAATTTGGTACGGTCGACTCGGACACTCACGTTTTCTCCGAAGATCAATTATTGTTCCACAACGGCCGTTAGAACCTTATACACCCTAATCTGAACTGGAGGCTTTCACTCCGATTGTCGCCTGATATCAGGTTCACTCAGTGATTGTGAGTTTCAGATCAACGTTACGAGATGACGGTCATTCCAGTAGAACGCGATCAAGCGGCTTAATTCGAATTCGGCGGAACCCGCGAATGTCCAAATTGTGGTAATATTATGTGTCAGGAGATTATTTGAGCGGCTACGCTCTAATACGTACAGGGTACTAAATTTAATACTAAACACAACATAATAATAGAGGTAATGAAATTCTTATAGCTAGTTCAAACTACTAAACACGGTAGAAAATTCCCCTTCGGCAATCCTAGAATCGAAGACTTATTAACTAATTTCTTAAAATTATTACATATAAAAATACCATTGATGATACACGCTCCCTAACTTGGCCAATCTAAAATAAACCGCACGCTCTCTTTCGTTCAACGCGCGAACAGACGCTAGCGTTAATGTCGCTATGTACCGCCTCAATACTCAAAATAAAATACGCTTAAATATCTAACATATAAAATATTCCTTAATACCATTAGACGCCCGATAATAATCCGAAACCCAAGTCCGCCGCAACCGTATAGCGTGAGTATAAAATCCTTTAAACGCTTCCGTACGCAGGTCCCCTCCCCCCGGCTAGAAGAAACGTAAGCCACTCGGTTACACGATCGCGTATTTCTCCAGGTAAAATACAGAGCATATAAAATAATATAAGGGTAATTGAATGATCCCAGGTGGTCCGTGAATAGCGATCGAAAGCCCCTAATGAGATTTGCTGTAAGAAAAGTACACCCAAACATTTAAAATTAACATAAACCCAAATTAAATATACCATAAAATTACGCAATACGATCTAATTTAGACGCCTATCATATGACCGTAGAGTTAAATAATAATAACGTAAATTATAAATCTACCCTGGATTAAGACGCCGCGGACGAACTCAATACAATTAAAATTAACCTATAACCTTACTTAACAATACTACATTAATCGAATATCGAAGCTGGAAGAAATAACACGTAATAACACGCACGTCGGCTCCGTCGCGTTCATAAAAATCAGCGTATAAAATAAATTGAAACTCATCCGTCTGCTTCGATGTTCCAGCTCCCCGATCGGCAGCATCCCTTGACCACTGAATCTACATTTAATTAAAGATTCGAAATAAATATCTAATTATTTGGTATTTAAAAGAGACGCGTTCATCCGGGACGTGACTGCTCGCCTTTGTCCTCTGCACCAGAAGGACCCGTCTGCTCCGGCGATGACGATTGAATGCCCCTTTTTTTCGCGTCGGACGCTCTCGAGACGCTGACTTCTACCTGCGAAGGGACCCTACATTCCAGAAATAATGTCAACCATGTGTGGCGCACTTGACATGGCCTCTCTCCTGCGAAAGCGACCCAAGCCACGCATCTTCAGCCCCTAAATCCCCTCGGTTTTTTTTTCACGCGAAGTTTGAAATAGCGCCCCGCAAGATAACTTCGAATTATCACATAGTTCATTATTTGCGACGCTTCGAATTCACGAATCGTCACAATATGATAAATTATTGTATTTCTCCATGTTCGTCGCGAGTGTACTTTGTCGGTTTTAACACATTGTATGCGGGAATTAAATATCGTTTCCGGAATAACTCCAAAAAAAAATGGTTTTTATTTAAGAATAGTTTCAATACAAGTTCTTTACAACACAAAAGTCTAGCTAACATTGAATCTTATACTAAATATGCGGTCCTTATACAATAGGGTTTGCAGCCTGGGGGCTCCTGTGGTTATCGTCACTCAGATCGTTTCCGCCTGGGGGTCGCAGCTGGGTTTTTTTTTATGTTGTGACCCTATCGTCTAATGTTGACGTCTTATGCCGATTGATGCGGAATGTGTTTTAGCTCCGAAGGCGATATGAACTCGTATCTCCTCCCTCCTCAAGTTTTGAATTTATGGGCTTCACGAGTACTAAATTCAAATCGGTGTCGGCGGTTGCTTCTTTCTTCTTAATCCGAAAGGCGTAGTACATAGCTGCTATTACTAGAATTATTAAAATGATTAAATATGTCGGTATTGTCCAGACTGCTGGGTGGACATCCTTTGTTTCTTCTATGTTCTTGACGTTCTCTTTCAATATTTCGTAATCTTTCTTTATCTTGTTACTTATTCTTAGTTTATTTAAAACTATAAGTTGTTCTTCAGCATTTTTGTTCAAAACGAAGAACTCTTCTTGTTGCGGTAGTATGATTGGTTTTCCTTTTATGTCGTCTTGGTGATTGGAGTATGTCGTGTTTTGTAGTTTAAATCTACATTCTTTTGGAAGTTGCAAGACATATGCTCCGCTGATAAATTTGGTTTCAGTACATTGCAGTTGAATTGTTGCAAAGTAGGTTATTAATATATAATTTGCACTGTCAATGGCTTGCACGATTGAATCTTTAATTCGAATTGGCGTCGTCTTACAATTTATTGGGTTTTTCATTTCGAATATTAGCTCTAGGCATGTATTGTCATCTTGAGTTATAAATAGTCTTTGTTTAGGAGGTCACATTCATTTTCTGTGTATCTATAGTATTCACTCTCGCGGATAAAGAAGTTAGTATTTGGTAAGATGGTTTCATTATTTTTATTAGGAATAGGGTACAAATGGTAGTAATTAAATTCTCTATCGGTTATGATGGGAAATTTTATAAGGAAAATTATTCGATCGTTCGACAGGTAACTGTCTACTTTTAATACATTATAATATTCTTTTGGTTCAACAAGATACGGTGAAATTTCGCTTTTTTCAATTAACGCTATCATCTTTTTAACATATTCAACACAAATTAACGATGGATGAGGAATTCTAAGTTTTGAAAACAAAATAGCATTTTCAATATCTGATATTATATCGTGCATATTGCAAATGGTATTGTAAAGATTGTCCATTGCGCTTCTTATTTCAATATAATTCTGTAATTTAAAAATGTCCTTAGTTAGAACTGTCATTTCCATTATTTTAGTTTAGATTTTATTTTCATTATGTTTGATTGAATTGAGGGTTTTCTTAAAATATTCTATCATTTTTAGGTGAAGAGATACGCTTGATTTAGTGTTTCTTATAATTTTATTTTGATTTTCCTGAAGGGATTGTATTAAGGAATTAAAATGCTCTGCATCACTGCCATCCAAGTTCCCTGTTATGCTCTTAATTATATTTCCGAGACCGTTAATCAGACCTCTCTTGGATCTCATATCCTTAACGTATACATTAATTTTATTAATTGTTTTAGTCAACTTGTACTCAATCGTTTCGAAAAGAGTCTTGAGTTCATTCTTTATGATCGCATGCAAGTTATTACTAGTGTCAAACTGTCATCGGGCTTCTTGTGATCCCTGGATGAAAGATGCCGTGTGCTTTTTTCTTTGGTGTAGATCGTAACGGGTCGAGTCTCGGCCAAATGACTGCCGTTCAAATACTGGGGCTTGGCGATGCTTCTAAAACATGCGAGAGTCCCTTTCATCGACCCTCCTTTGTTTTCTAATGTTCTTTTTAGTATTCGTTGTTTGAACTTCTGTTTAAACGTAACACTAAACAAATTGTACATATATATGGCTGTTAACACAGAGATGGCGTTTACATGCGTAAACAACTAGCTATGATTTTTAATCGTTCAAATTGGTCTTTAATAACGTATAGTTGAGTCCTGATGGGTTTTAATATATGTATTGGATAAATATATGGTTAGCTCTTTGTACTCTAGCTATCCCTAGTTTAAAAAGTAATATTCCGGGGTTGTTATCTTCTATTTTGCTTAGTTTAATTTGTCCTTTGCCGATCGTCATCAGCATGATCACGACGGCTGCCGCCCAGATCATTCTGAAATCAATATTTCTTTTTAGGACGTTTAACTTCGTTCTTATGCCTCGTAAGGCCTTCGCTAAATACTTTATTGCTAGTTTGATTACTAAATCTAGATTTTTCAAACTTCTTAGCTAATTTATTTCTAATTTCCCCACTATTCTTAATGTATATAGGTTCTTCTAAATCTATTGTATCTAAAGTTTCTCTATTTAAATTCGCCTTATTAATCATATTTTCTTTTTTATTGGTTAATTTTTCGTTAATTGTTTGGTACATCAATCGGGTAGCTTCCTTGTGTCTTTCTACGTAATTTTGAGTTACTAACTGTTCGGTGTCAATGTCGAAATAATCCGATTTAGTAATGTGTCCTAATGTTATTTCTAATGGTGTTGTTTTGTGACTAGAATGTATGGTACGGTTGTATGCCAAAATTGCTTTGGTCGTTTTTTGTTTTATGTTTGAAGTGTTTGCATTTAATATCCTAAGGTGTTCGATAAGTGTTGAACGTAATCTTTCTATTGTACCTTGTGATTCATGATGAATCGGTGAGCCGTAATGAATTTTGATTTTATGTAATCTCAAGAATTCTTTTAGAGCGAGGTTATCGAACTCTTTGCCTGAGTCGCACTCTATTGCTTTAAGGTAAGCCATGATGTGAAAAGTATACATTTAATGATTCTATAACATTGATCATGTTAACTGATTCAATGGGATAAGCTAGTGCATATTTTGAAATTTATCTATTAATGTTAAGAATCTCTGGGATTTACACGTAAACGTATCCATTACGATTACTTCGAACGGTTTACTAGGTGTGGGAGTTATATTAAGTTTAATATTCAGAGGGTTTCTGTTATATTTGTTCACATTTCATTCGTTGCAATTATTAATAAAATTAGAAATTAACTCCTTCATTTTAGGCCAATAGTACTTTCTTTTTGAATGTTCTAATGTTTCGTTGATGCCTCCACGATTCATTTTTTCTACATGGTAAGTTTTTAAGATAATTTCACGTTGATCTGTA
The DNA here is from genome assembly GCA_022113835.1 of Atopsyche davidsoni. NCBI lineage: Eukaryota > Metazoa > Arthropoda > Insecta > Trichoptera > Hydrobiosidae > Atopsyche > Atopsyche davidsoni. Next base: position 8,726,627 of record JAILWY010000025.1, read on the forward strand.
TCGACAACGTCCTCAAGTATTGTGTTACACTTAACTAATATGTATCCGTTGTTTTTGAAGTGTTTTTGCAAGGTTGGGGTTAAGTAATTGTCGTTAAACTGTATTCCGTAAGTTATCTTAGGTTTTATGAATTCTCTAAAAACTTTTATAATTGCCTTTTCTTCTTTAGGTATGTTCAAAATAATTCTCGAAACATCCGGGAATGGCTTTATTGTTTTGATTATTTTGTTGTTTGAAAATTTGAATATTATTTGATTTTTAAACGTATTTATGGATTTTTCTGACGATGGTATTTCGAATATCGGGTCCTCTACACTTGTATGTACCGTATCGTTTGTTTGACTATCAAAGTCTTCTAATATCGGATCGTCACCCACCTGGGGTAACATTGAGATATCATCTGTATAGTCTTCTATTAAATCGTACAATTCATTAGCGTTTATTTCTATCCGTGACAATGCGTCAGCGTTACCGTTTATATTTGTCGGTACGCCCGCAATGACCGATCCGTTAGCTGGAATCGTAATTGTTTTTAATGATTTTAAAGGGATGGTATACCATTTCATTGGTATGTATGCATTTGGAGCGGTTACTATGTGTTTTTCAAAATCGAACTGCATTTTTAATAATTTCATGGTTTCCATCCCAATTAATCCGTCTAGTGTGAGGTGGAATGTATATGAGTAAAATTTTAATTTAGCGGGTGTTTTAAATTCTTTGAATGACCCTATTTGAATGCTATTTTCATGACAGCTTTCTCCTGCTACGGTTCTTACGTTAAAATTCCCAGGTTTAATGAAGTCTTTAAAATATTTGTTAATTATGCTCAAGTCAAGGAATGATTTACTAGATCCCGTGTCTATAAGTAAGTTTATCGGAGGTTCATTAATTGTAATATATGGTAACTGTCGAAATTGATCATGATTGTTCACTTCGATCAAGTTGCTTTCTTTCGTTGAGGCATGAATTGAAAATTTTCTTCTGCCGAACTATTTTCGTTTGTCTCCGCGTTAAATAGTTCTTCAGCGATAAAATTAGGTTTGCTTGTTTAGAAATTACTGGGTCCTGTATTAAAATTTTGGACTGGTTTTAAGTAGTTACTTTTGTGTGATTGTACGCCTGACATGGTGGTCGGTGTCTGTACATTCTTTTGTTCAAATTGTCTGTTGTTACGATAGTTTTGATAGTAGTTAGGACGATTGAAATTTTGTCCATAAATATTATTAAAATTTGGTCTATTAAAGTTATTAAAATTATTATTATTTCTATTGAAATTATTGTTCGGGAAGTTTCCGTTTCGATTGTTAGGAAGTCGGTTATTCCTGATGTAATTATTATTCTGGTTCGCATTGAAGTTTCTATTTAAGTTGCCATGCTAATTTCTACCTTGATTTGAGTAGTTGTTCTTATTGATACCGTCACTTCTTGGACTGGTCCTATTTATGTTTAGATTGCTACATTTAGCAATAATTTCTTCTTTATCTATTATTTCTAACGCTTCGTCGTTGATTGTCTGAGGGTTTCTAGCCCTGACAATCCTCCCGTATTGCCTTAGATTGCTAACGAAACAATCGAGTGCAATGCTATGACAGTTACTTATTGATAACCCTTGGCTCTCTTCGCTCACATGAATTTGTACGAAATTCACGTATGCGACGACGTTCGAAGTGATACGCTTTGCGAATTCTCGGGCGGTTTCCCCGTGATTTTGGAACATTGCATTTGATTCCTCAATGAGAATCGTATGATTCCGTCTATCAGCATAGTTTGCTACGAGTAAGGCCCTTATTTCAGGCCACATTTTAACGTTGTGAGAAATGACTAAATCGTACGCATCCCCTTCTAGTTTTTGTACAATACCCCGAATAACAATTCGTTTTTGTACTTCGTTTAAGCTTTGGTACTCATCCAACTTGTCTTCGCAAGCGGACAGAAAATCATTTAAGCATTTAGAGTTTCCATCAAATGATGTGATGCTGCTCAACTCGATTTTAATATTTGAATATGCCATTGTTACTACGTTCGTTGAGAAAATTTCACTTTTTATGCTTAGTTACTAGCAAAACCAATCAAACTTTCAAAGAACCTGGGAGAAATGGTAAAGGAATGTTATAAGGACAAGAGTGTACTTACAGTTTCACTTTTCCTTGGAGATATTAGTGCCTTCTCCTTTTCATTTTTGAAATGGAGGGCTCATTCCGGCTTCCGGATATTCTTTTTGCCAATTAATCGTTTAGACGAACGTCAAAGTTGGATTCAGCAGGAAATTCTTGCTTTTGCTCGATGCACAGATTTTAACTTTAACATTGGCAATCCTACCGACTGCGCCAATTAAATATCGTTTCCGGAATAACTCCAAAAAAAATGGTTTTTATTTAAGAATAAAATTACTACAAGTTCTTTACAACTCAAAGGTCTAGCTAACATTAAATCTATACTGCATATGTGATTCTTATATAGTAGGGTGTACATCTTGGGGGTTCGCTGCGGTTATCGTCACTCAGCATTGGCTGCATTGTTTCGGCTGCAGGGTCATGTTATGTTGTAATCTTATCGTCTGATGTTGACGTCTTTATGTTGATTGATGTGGAATGTGTCTTAGGTCCGAAGGCGATACGAACTCGTTTCTCCTCCCTCCTCAAGTTTTGAATTTATGGGCTCCATGAGTACTAAATTCAAATCGGTATTGGCGGTTGCTTCTTTCTTCTTAGTCTGAATGGCGTAGTACATAGCTGTTATCACTAGAATTACAAGAATGATTAAGTACATCGGTATTGTCCAGACTGCTGGGCGGATATCCTTTGTTTCTTCCATATTTTTAACGTTCTCTCTTAGTATTTCATAATCCTTCTTTATTTTGTTACTTATCCTTAATTTGTTTAAAATTATAGGTTGTTCTTTCGTATTTTTGTTAAAAATGAAAAATTCTTCTGGTTGTGGTAACATGATTGGTTTTCCATTTATGTTGTCCTGGTGATTGAAGTATGTCATATTTTGTAGCTTAAATCTACATTCTTTTGGTAGTTGCAAGACATATGTTCCACTGATAAATTTAGTTTCGGCATCAGTACATTGTAGTTGGATTGTTGCAACATTAGTTACTATTATATAATTTGCACTGTTAATGGTTTGCACGATTGAATTTTTAATTCGAATCGGTGTCGTCTTACAATTCGTTGGATTCTTCATATCGAATATTTGCTCTAGGCATGTATTGTCATCCTGAGTTAAGGAATCTTCCTGACATAAATAGTCTTTGTTTAGGAAGTCACATTCATTTTTTGTGTATCTATAGTATTCACTCTCGTGGATAAGGAAGTTAGTATTTGGTAAGATGGTTTCATTATTTTTATTAGGAATGGGGTATAAACGGTAATAATTAAATTCTCTATTAGTTATGATGGGAAATTTTATAAGGAAAATTATTCGATTGTTTGACTGGTAACTGTCTACTTTTAATACATTATAGTATTCTTTTGGTTCAATAAGGTATGGTGAAATTTCGCTTTTCTCGATTAACGTTATCATCTTTTTAATATATTCAATACTAATTAATGATGGATGTGGGATTCTAAGTCTTGAAAACAAAATAGCGTTTTCAATATCTGATATTACATCGTACATATTGCAAATGGTATGGTAAAGATTGTCCATTGCGCTTCTTATTTCAATAAGATTTTGTAAATTAAAAATATCCTTAGTTAGGAATGTCATTTCCATTATTTTAGTTTCGATCATATTTTCATTATGTTTGATTGAATTGAGGGTTTTGTTAAAATCTTCTATCATATTTAGATGAAGTGATACGCTTGATTTAGTGTTTCTTATAATTTTATTTTGATTTTCCTGAAGGGATTGTATTAAAGAATTAAAATGTTCTGCGTCACAGGCATCCAAATTCCCTGTTATGCTCTTAATTATATTTCCTTTTTCTTTTATTAGTTAATTTTTCGTTAATTGAAAATTTGAATATTATTTGACTTTTAAACGTATTTATAGGTTTTTCTGCCGATGGTATTTCGAATATCGGGTCCTCTACACTTGTATGTACCGTATCGTTCGTTTTGACTATCAAAGTCTTCTATTAAATTGTATAATTCATTAGTGTTTATTTCTATCCGTGACAATGCGTCGGCGTTACTGTTTAAAGTTCCCTTTTTGTACTGTATGGTATACTCGTATTCTTCTAATTTCAGTCTCCATCGAACTAGTCTAGAATTTGGTTCTTTTAACGACATCAACCATTGTAAAGGTTTGTGGTCGGTGATTATCGTGAACTTCCTTCCATAAAGGTAGGGTCTAAACGTTTTTGTGCCAAACACAGTTGCTAGGCATTCTTTTTCTATTGTTGAGTAATTGGTTTCACTTTGGTTTAATGTTCGCGATGCGTACGCGATTGGTTTATCACTACCTATGGGTTCTTGTGATAGTACAGCTCCAATTGCATAATTCGATGCATCGGTCGTTAACAGAAAGGGTTTAGTGAAATCTGGGTACTGTAATAGTGGCTGATTGCATAGTAGCTGTTTACAGTTCTCGAAACATTTGACATATTCCGGCGTTAAGGATATGACTGCACCCTCTTTTAGACATGACGTCAGTGGCTTGGTTAGTTTCGCAAAGTCTTTGATAAACTTTCTGTAGTATCCTAATAATCCTAGGAATCCTTTTATCTGCTTTGTAGTTTTTGGTATCGGATACCTTTGTATCACGTCTATTTTATCGGGGTTAGGTTTGATCCCGTTTGTAGTGACGACGTGCCCTAAGTAAGCTATCTCTTTCTTTAAAAATTCCGATTTATCTAATTGAATTTTGAAGTTAGTTTCCCTGAGTCTCTGGAATACCTTCTGTAGGTTTATTACGTGTTCTTGCAGCGACGTGGAAAAAATAATTATGTCATCTAAGTAGACAAGGCATACTTTATTTAATAGTCCTTTCAAAACGTTATCCATTACGCGTTGGAAACTGCTTGGTGCATTTTTTAATCCGAATGGCAGACGAGTGAACTCGTAGTGTCCATTCTCTACGTTAAACGCTGTCTTACACATATCATTAGGGTGTAACTCAATTTGGTGGAAACCTGCTTTTAAATCGATCGTTGAAAAATATTGGGATTTCCCTAATTTGTCTAAAACGTCCGTGATATTTGGAATAGGATAACAATCATCTATTGTTTTTTCATTCAACTTTCTGTAATCTATGACCAAACGCCATTTAATTTTGTTTGAGGCATCCGATTTCTTTGGGACTATCCAAATGGGAGAACTCCATGGACTTTCTGAAGGTCATATTATTTTTTGGTCTAACACATAGGTGGCCAACCTTTTTCAGCTACCGGGCCAAATTGAGGAAATGGGATTGCCTACTGGGCCGGACGACAAAATTTCATTTAACACGTTGACTGTCATTGTAATTTTCAGAAATCTGGCTGAAAATGACAATTTGATTGGCATTATATTATTAAAAACTCTCATTTTAGTGCATGGTTATCATCAAAAAGCAAAATTTTCTGTTCATACAAGCCAGCATTGATTTTTTTTTCATTTCCCAGAAGCCATCTATCGATATTAGCACTGATATATTCCGAGTTTAATCGTAGCTGCACAAAAATGGCAAGTAAACAAGGATGAGATAATTCGTAGCGGCAGTCAACGTGTTAATATAAAAAGCAAGCAAGAAATATAGTGTTTTTATAGAAGATACAATTTTATTTGTATATAAAAATAAACAAAATATATTACATTTTAATGAGACGTCTGATTTTGTTTGTCAAGAGCAAGTGCATCAATGTTAATATCGATTGATGATGTCGCTACACGCAAACAGTTTTCCAAATGGTCATCAGTGATGCGTGATCTTGTATGAGATTTGATGTACTTCATTCTAGTGAAAAGCTGTTCACACGTGTAAGTGTTTCCAAACAGCGAAATCATCAAAAGAGCATGTTTATATATTACAGGATATTTCTCCTTATCCAAATATGTTTTGTAAAACTCTTCCAAACCAACTTGATTGAATTTCTCCTTTAACTGTGTATCACAATACATTTCACAATGTTCCATTTGTAAAAATCCTGGCAATGAATTCACATCTACGGAGAATGGCGTTGCAAATGCAGCAAAAAGCATGCGATGCTTTTTAAAATCTTGAAATCGGTTTTCAAATTCCAGCTTCAAGTTTGATATCAACGAAGCGTACTTATCCGTCGCTATTTGTGTGACGTCTGGCTCCAATAATAATGTAGGAAAATGAGTGTAGATTTTTGCCCTTAACTGTTGTTCCCAAACCCCAAGTTTCATTTGGAATGCGCAAATATGATCATACATGTTATTGATTAGTTGATCTTTCCCTTGTAGACGAGTATTAACAATATCTAGATGGCTAACTATATCGACCAGAAATGCAAAGTCTCTAACCCACTCCTTGTCTTCAAATTCCGGGATACGTTTTGACTTGGTTGCGAAGAATGATTGTATTTCTTGCTTCAAAGCAAAAACTCTTTTCAACATTTTGGCACGGGTCTGCCACCTTACTTCTGCATAAAATGTAACGTCATTATAGTCTGAATCCAAAGACTTAAGAAACTCTTGGAACTGACGGTGATTCAACCCCTTCGACTTAATAAGGTTTACTGTTTTGATGACCACATTCATGACATGATCCATTTTAAGGGACTTGGAACATAAATTTTCCTGATGAATAATGCAATGAAAATTTAGCATCAAAGTATTACCAACTTTCCTGGCCTCGTCTTCAATCAATTTTACTAAGCCATTGTGTTTACCAACCATTGCTGGAGCACCATCTGTTGCTAAGCCCGATAAGTTGTCGAGTTGTAAAGATAAACGATTCAATGTCGATGTAACAGCTCCTAAGAAATCTTGTGAGCAAGTGGTGTCTTTAAGTGGATACAGTGCCGCTAATTCTTCTGTTTTGTTAAAATGGACATCAACACCTCTAATAAATATTGCTACTTGGGCGGTATCTGTTAGATCTGTGCTTTCATCCAATGCTAGAGAATAAAATATGAATTTGGATGCTCGATTTTTCAAATTGTCTTCAATATATTTTCCAATGTCGTCCACACGCCTAGTAATAGTTTGACGAGACAGGCTTATTTTTGAGAAGTCTGTTTTCTTTTCTGGGCACATAAATTCAACGGCACTCTCCAAACATTCCTTAACAATTTCACCATCTGAATATGGCTTCGATTTTTTTGCAAGTATCGTGGCTATTGCATAACTAGCTTTTACATAGCATTTTGAGTTTTCAGTCATATTAGTAAATGTCTGATGTTGTGCAAAAAGTTTTCTTTTTAATAAATTAACTTGGTCTTGTCGAAATTGCCCTTCGTACTTATCAAACCTATTTGCATGCTTAGCCTCGTAATGACGTTTAATACTATACTCTTTTAATGCAGAAACAGAACTATTGCATATCAAGCATATTGGCTTTGATTTAAATTCCACGAAAAAATAGTTTATACTCCATCTGTCTTGAAAACTTCTGTGTTCTTCGGTGAATCTTCTCTTATTTGGTCCAAGGTTTTTACTATTTGACGCCATTTCTGTCTAACTAAGCCTAAATAAACAACCACGCACTTTGCAAGCTACCTGCGAACTGGACTTTGCACGATAGCCGGGGATTACCCAGCAACCCGCTCCGCACCCCTCCCTCCCTTCCCCACGGTATCCCGCATTCACGCTCACGAGAATCTACGCGAAATCGACGTGCTCGCTTTTTAAAATCAGCTTAAATTTGTGATTGTTAACACAAAGAAATTGCCACGATAGTTGAATCAATGTACTGAGATATTTCCATATATATGATATGATACGAACTACGCTCAATGGAATATTCTAATGGTGGTTTTATGTAAAATAAAAAAAAAATGTTTGCATTTGCTCAGTGGGCCAAAAATAAACGCCCGCGTGCCACGCGTGGCACGCGGGCCATGGGTTGGCCACCTATGGTCTAACATCTCCTGAATTTGCCGTTCTACTTCCTCTTTATGTATGAATGGGTATCTGTATGTTTTACCATGAACGGGTAATTTGTCTGTAGTCTTTATCTGATGCTTAACTTGATTTGTGAAGGATAGGTCAGTTGACTCCATATAAAAAATGTCTGAATACTTCAATCACATCTTTAAAAAAACATTTACTGTGCATAAACCTATTATTTACAGATAAACACACTACAGGACAAACCCCAACTCAGAATAACTGCTGCTACACCTCAAAGCCACTACTTTAGATAATTACCCCATTAACACAAAAATTTGCAATTATATAGAATCCTCCACTTGTCAGGTACATTAAAATCACATTAGCCCTTACCACCTGACAATCATTCTCTCTCTTTCTAACAACAACCTCTCCCTCTAACAATTGTTTACCTAATTGCTTAGTATTATATAGAATCTCACTCTGTTTGATAATGCCAACGTGAAAGGTTGGCGAAACCGGTCACTAATAAAAACAAAAATGTGGAAAATCACTCAAGTATTTTTATTCAAAATATTAAAATGGAATTCCACCAAGTACTCTCTGTCAAAAATATTGAATTTCTTAACAGTGCAAGTGTAGCAAAATTGACAGTTTTATTCAAAAAATTAAAACTTAAATTCCAACTATCATGTCAACATATTTGGTTTAACGGACAGTGTAAAAAGCTCAATGTTACACCTAAATATGTTAACATCAACACCAAGACAACCTCCCCAGCAGCCCAAAAGGCTGTAGCAGCAGCCCAAACCATATGGCTGCGTGAAGAAACCCGCCAATGGTACAAGACACGGGACAATGTAAGTGTTTATATCTTTCACATTCATAACCTCCTAACTTCCAAACTGCACCCTGTCGAATTTGATGCTCTGTTCGATAATATCCGCGAATCCATTGCTTTCGGAATTCACAAAATTTACAAATCCCAAACGCGCAAACTTAAACTCTTATCTAATCGAAAACATAACATTAAAATCAACCCCGCGGATGATATAAAATTCTTTGATCGCGTAATTAATAACTCTAACATAGCTTTTTCAAACGCGGAGATTGAAACCCTCGGAAAGGGCCTAAAACATTGTCCAAATTTTGAAGTCACAACCAGTGATTTTGAAAACTTAGCCATCGACCTAGACATCGCTCTTCCTGACTTAACCTCTAAATATATATGTATGCGCGACCTCAGAGAAGACTTTTCCAATAAAATCCCCTTAAAATTTGACCCAGACATACAAAACATTAAAACCATCAAACGTAAAATCATAGACCACGACCTTATCATCTCGAAAGCCGATAAAGGCAATACCGTTGTTATTTTAGAAAAATCGACCTATATTAGTAAAATGGATGACATACTTTCTGGCCCAAACTTCAAAATACTGACTAAAGACCCTACCATAAAATATAATAATAATTTAAAATCAGCCCTTAACTCATGTAACATTATAGTCAACGATTTCGAAAAATCTAAGTCCCTCAGACAAATGAACCCGCAATGCCCAAAACTTTATGGACTTCCGAAAATTCATAAAGCAAACTCCCCATTACGACCCGTAGTCTCTTACACCCCAGCACCCAGTTTTAAATTAGCTAAGAAAGTAAACTCATTAATAAAATCTACACTAGAATTCAAACCGAAATACAGTATCTTAAACTCACTTGACTTAATCGGAAAAATAAAAAACATTAAAGTCCCACTTAACGCGTCACTAGTATCGTTTGACGTAGTCAGCCTATTTACCAGCATACCGATCAAATCATTAAAACTAGAGCTTAACAATTTTATGATACGCAAGCACCTTAACCCCGCGATTATATCTGAACTAAACACCCTTTTCAACATTTGTCTAGATCAAAACTATTTTAAATTCAACGATACATTCTATTCACAAGTAGATGGGTTACCTATGGGCAGCCCAACGTCCGGATCCTTTGCAGACTTCTTTATGGATTATATAGAATCCAAAATAGCACAACTTAATCTTTTTAAATACGCCACCTACTGGTACCGCTATGTAGACGACATCCTATGTTTATGGACAGGGACGACTAGACAGCTAGATTGTTTTTTGGGTCAGATCAACAATATCAATCAGTGCATCAAATTCACAATGGAGAATGGAAGTAAGAGTATAAATTTTCTTGATGTAGGAATTAATATAAACTCCGAAGCTCATCACTTCAGTATCTTCAGAAAACCGTCATATAGCGATAACATCATAAACTCAACGTCAAGACATCACATATCCCATAAGCTAGCCATTTTCCACTCACTCATACACCGGCTATGTATGGTCCCCTTAGATGAAAATAACTTCAATACGGAACTTAAAATCATACTGAAATTAGCCACTAACAACGGATATAACCCTTCAACCATTCTTAAAATGTTATCGAAAAAACAAAAAACTATTTTTGTCGATATGATCTCTAAATTGTCCAAAAGCGATAGAAATAATATAAATAAAAAATGGGTTAAAATCCCATTCTTCAGCGAGACTTGCGAAAAATACGGTAAACTCCTTTCTAGATCATGCAGGGTCTCATATTACAATAATATGTCCCTAGCGAAAATTCTTATCAATAATAAAGATAAGAATGATAAATTCAGTAACAGTGGCATTTATAAACTCAACTGCGATTCCTGCGACGCCACTTACATTGGCCAAACAGGTAGATCCTTCAACACAAGGACCAAAGACCACATAAGAGGATGGAAAAAGGGAGATGAGACATCTACCTTCGGCCTCCACCTCTCGGATAATAAGCACGACTTTAACCAGAACTCCAACCTCAAAATTTTGCATATTAACAATAAAGGCACAAAACTCGATCGCCAAGAGATTTTAGAGATCAATCGCATAAAAGATAACGCACCGGAGCACCTGCTTAACGACCAGGTTATTTTCAATAAGTCTCCATTATTATTCCCTATTGCTAAATCACATCTTTAAAAAAACATTTACTGTGCATAAACCTATTATTTACAGATAAACACACTACAGGACAAACCCCAACTCAGAATAACTGCTGCTACACCTCAAAGCCACTACTTTAGATAATTACCCCATTAACACAAAAATTTGCAATTATATAGAATCCTCCACTTGTCAGGTACATTAAAATCACATTAGCCCTTACCACCTGACAATCATTCTCTCTCTTTCTAACAACAACCTCTCCCTCTAACAATTGTTTACCTAATTGCTTAGTATTATATAGAATCTCACTCTGTTTGATAATGCCAACGTGAAAGGTTGGCGAAACCGGTCACTAATAAAAACAAAAATGTGGAAAATCACTCAAGTATTTTTATTCAAAATATCTCTGTATATGTGTTTTTTCTTCCAAATTCATATGGTCTGTGCGAATTAAGTTTGTGTTATATTCTGTGGTCTAATTGTGTCTATTGAAAATACTTCATGCGTATCTAAAGAGTCTACCTTAAAATGCGCATATATGTGTATAGGAATATCTTCGTTAGTTTTATAGAAAATTTCGACGTAGCATTTAAAATTCTCAGCTTTAGTTACAACTTCGGGTATAAATACGAATTGGAACTCCTGTCTTGGGAATATAATGTCACCGTTTTTATTTGTCGGTACGTCCGTAATGACTGATCTGTTAGCTGGAATCGTAATTGTCTTTATTGACTTTAAAGGAATGGTATACCATTTTATAGGTATGTGTGCATTTGGGGTGGTAACTACATGCTTTTCAAAATCTAACTGCATTTTTAATGATTTCATGTTTTCGATCCCAATTAAACCGTCTAGTGTGTGGTGGAATTTATACGAGTAGAATTTTAATTTAGCGGGTGTTTTAAATTCTTTGAATGACCCTATTTGAATGCTATTTTCATGACAGCTTTCGCCTGCTATGGGTTCTAACGTTAAACTTTTCAGGTTTAATAGAGTTTTTAAAATGTTTATTAATTATGCTCGGGTCAAGGAATGATTTATTAGATCCCGTGTCTATAAGTAAATTAATCGGAGGTTCATTAATTGTAATATATGGTAACTGTCGAAATTGATCATGATTGTTCACTTCGATCAAGTTGCTTTCTTTCGTTGAGGCATGAATTGAAAATTTTCTTCTGCCGAACTATTTTCGTTTGTCTCCGCGTTAAATAGTTCTTCAGCGATACAATTAGGTTTGCTTGTTTGGAAATTACTGGGTCCTATATTAAAATTTTAGACAGGTTTTACGTAGTTACTTTTGTGTGATTGTACGCCTGACATGGTGGTCGGTGTCGGTACATTCTTTTGTTCAAATTGTCTGTTGTTACGATAGTTTTGATAGTAGTTAGGACGATTAAAATTTTGTCCATAAGTATTATTAAAATTTGGTCTATTAAAGTTATTAAAACTAGGTTTATTAAAATTATTATTATTTCTATTGAAATTATTGTTCGGGAAGTTTCCGTTTCGATTGTTAGGAAATTGATTATTCCTGATGTAATTATTATTTTGATTTGTATTAAAGTTTCTATTCCGGTTGCCATGATAATTTCTACTTTGATTCGAGTAGTTATTTCTATCGATACCGTCAGTTCTTGGACTGCTCCTATTTATGCTTAAGTTACTGCATTTAGCGATGATCTCTTCCTTATATCGTTTCCGGAATAACTCCTAAAAAAAAGTTTTTATTTAAGAATAGTTTTAATACAAGTTCTTTACAACACAAAAGTCTAGCTAACATTCTAAATATGCGGTCCTTATATAATAGGGTTTGCAGCCTGGGGGTTCCTGCGGTTAACGCCACTCAGATCGTTTCCGCCCGGAGGTCGCTGTGGTTATTGTCACTCTGCAATTGTTTCCGCCTGGGGGTCGCTGCAGGGTTTTGTTTATGTTGTGACCTTATCGTCTAATGTTGACGTCTTATGCTGATTGATGCGGAATTTGTTTTAGCTCCGAAAGCGATATGAACTCGTATCTAGGGCAACGATTAAAAAATAGAGGTACTCTGAAAGGTTTTAGATATGAAAAAAAAATCTATGTATTATGCGAACACTTTGCGGAACGATGTTATTTTGTTAGGTTAAAATTTTCCATATAAATGTCTATATCACAATCTATTGAAATATTTAAACGCGTAAATCCACGAAGCTCAAAAATAAAGACGTCAGGACACAAGAAGTATTTCTCAATAACTGTTCTCTTTGCACACTGGGATATCGGTCATAAAACTCGTAAACAATACATTCGTACCCTAACGGTACTGCATTCCACCAGCGCCATAAAGTGTAGTCTACTTATAAGGGATTTTTATGATCCCTGTTGCCCCAGCGGGTTTGAAACGGTTCGCCTAGGCAGATAGGTATTTCTGTGAAAGACAAACAAACAAATATTTCGTAATACGCAGTTGA